>PVIJ01000231.1:0-83475 GCA_004024925.1 Scalopus aquaticus | reverse complement strand
TTTTAACGTTTTTAAGGACATGGAATTTAATTTATCATGGTCTGGTTCAGGCCAGGTTCGGCTGCTCTAACAAACAACCTTCAAACCTGAGTCAAGTGCTAAACCACTGCTAAACCACACCAAACCTGTCCCCTCCTGGAGCATTTTGCCTTGCTGGGCTAAACCTCTCCCTTCTCTATCTACAGCCCACACCCAGGGTAAGGCCAGGGAATCAGTCAGATTCACCCTCTACTGGCTGTGTGGCAGTGGGCCAGTCAGTAAACCTCTCTGAGTCTCAGTTTACTCATCTGAGAAATGGGGGCAATAATAACATGTAGCTTGAGAAGAGACATCAAGACACATAGAAAGCACTTAGCATGGCCCAGGGTGTGCTGTCAGGCCGTGGGTATATGTAAGCTTCAAGCAGAGCCTGGCTCACGGGGTGAGGGGAGGAATTGGGTAGACTTTCATCTCCTGCCAGCCTGGCTTCAGCTCCAACACTCACAGGAGAAACACCTCCCTCCAGCCAGCCTTGCGTCAGGGCCGGGGAATGGGAGGGACAGGAGCCAGGGGCTGCAGAGACGGTTGTCTCGCGCCTGAAATACTTTCTACCCAATAATCTGTTTTCAATCTCATTCTCTTTTATTTCTTTTTCAAGCCCATCCTGCCAAGGAACAAGCATGTAAGTGTGCGTCACTCCCAGCCCAGCCAGCATCCTCCCTGTGGGAATTTCTGCTTTGAGGAGTGGGGTATGAGACCCCTTAATATACTGCATGTCCCGCCCCCACGAGCTGATCCCCCTTCTGCTCGTCATCTGTCCAGCTCAGCCTTGAGGCTGCCCCTGCACGGCCCCTCCCCTGCTCACACAGCCCCTGCGGTCTCCCAGGTCCGGGCACAAGTTCTGAATTCCTGTCTCCTCTAGTTAGTGCTCGGAGGGCAGGGGCACGGCGCTCCTGAATCCAGGCGTGCTTTTTCTCACCATGTCCATGGGGGAGGAGGCGATGGCCTTATCCCCATCTTGCCCACGAGCAGTTGGAGGTCCTGAGAGCAGAAGTGAGTGGTCTCACGGTTGCTGAGGGCCTTCTGCCCTGGGCCAGGCACACAGTAGGCCCGCGCCTGGACGTGCGTGGTGGAGACTGGCCGCTCTCTTCCTGGACACCCGGTAGCCACCCCCAGCCTGCAGTTCCCCCTTTTCGGTAGACTGATTATAAAACTGGGTCCAAACTCCACCCCTCACTGCTTCTGATTCTTTAGTCATGAGACTTTGCCCTAGCTCCCCATTCAAAAGATGGATTCTAGTGCCCTCCAATATGGGTTGACCTTGGTCACCAGAATGTGGCAGAAGCAGCCTTGTCCTAGTTCTGAGCCTGGCCTCAGAAGCCCAGCAGCTCCTCTGTGTCCCTCCTCTCTCTGCCCTTCTCCCTGTCTCCCATCTTTCCTCTCCCACACCCTCCCTCACTCTCCCCTCCCTCTGCGGGATGCTGAATGAAGGGCAGGGCGCTGGGAGCCCAGTTGTCTCAGCCAGTTCTTAAGTCACACAGCCCCGCTGTCGCTTAAAGTCACAAACATGGTCTCCACTCGAAAATGTCCATCAATATCCTCCTGGAAGCTCCGACCTCGATTTAGGTTTAGATCTTCCCCCTCGCCTGGCACAGGCCTGCTAGGGGCTATCGGGCCCTGGTCTGGGTAGTGATGGGGGCAGGGAGGATGAGAAGAGTCTCAGGGAGTGCTGCCATCCTGGCTGGCTGCCAGGTCTCCAGCCAGACCCCTCTGAGAGGCTGGTCCAGTGCTGTCCAGAGAAGCACAACGTCTAAACAAAAATGAATGGAAAGCAGAGCCCTGAACAGATAGGTGGAGACAGATGCGCAGAGCAGCGTCCTTCACGACAGCCGAGATGGGGCGCAGGCACATATCTGGACACACAAACGTCGTCTGTTAATACGATGGAATAGCACACAGCCTTGAAAAGGGATAAAATCCTGACACCTGCTCAACATGGAGACACACACAGTGTGCTCAGGACGGTGTTCACCATACACCGGGAGGAGTCACACTCGTGGAGACAGGAAGTAGAAGGGCCGCTCCGGGGTCCGGGAGTAAGACCGGACAGGGAGTGAGTGTTTAATGGGTGCAGTTTCCATTTGGGATGACGAGACATTCTGCAGGTGGAGGGTGGAGGGTGGAGGGTGGCAGCCGTTGCCCAGCAACGGGAGTGGACTTACTGCCACTGAGCTGTAGTTAAAAACGGTGAGCCTGGCACGCTGGCTGTCGTGTGTACTTTACACTCTAAAACAATATAATCTGAGCCACAATGGCAAACCACACATGTGATTTAAAATTTTCTAGCAGACACATTTAAAAGGAAAAAAAAAACCATATGGAATTAAATTACTGAATCCAATCAAAACATCATTTCAACACACCATCCACATAAAGTGTTTCAAGGAGCTCTTTTACTTTTTTCATGTGCATGAAGACCAGAGTGTATTCCTTACGGCACAGTCGAGGTCATGTGCCCGACAGCCGCTGGGCCGCTGGCTGCTGTGCCAATGATGCGGGTCGAGGAAACGCCTTCCAGGAACGGATGGTGCATTTCGGTTGGGTGCATGTGCATTTTTAATTTTGGTGCCCAGGTTGCCTTGCATAGGTGTTCGACCACGTTTGAATCGTACCAGCAATGGGTGTTTTCTCCATACCCTCACAGATTAACTGCCAATTTGATTGCTAAAAAGGGCCAGCACAGGTGGATTTAACACAGGTCACCTGTTCGGAGTGAAGCTAAGGATTTTTTTTTTTAAAGATTTATTTATTTATACATACAAGCTGGGGTACAGGCCAGAGGCGTGGGGCGGCAAGAGGGTTCACCAGAGACAGAGTGGGGAGCAGAACAGGCAGATCAGAAATACACTGCTGAGGGGAGCAGCGGGCGCGGCAGGAGAGGTCTGCCGCACCATGTGGGATTCTCCCAGGCTGGGCGTCGAACTCGCATCGCCGCTGCCGACAGCTCCACAGCGCAGCGCTTAACCGCTGCACCACCAGGGAGGCCCGAAGCTAAGGCTCTTACGCTGTGTGAAAAGCCATTGCATTCCTTCTCTGTGGCCCACTGCTCACCTCCCGTGGGGGCTGTGTTTATATTTCTCTACACACCTCTCCACGCTCCCCCAGACACTTCCCAACCCAGAACCTGGAACTAACTGGGAGCTCGAGGCTAAGATACTTCAGGATCACCTGGTGGCAAGGCTGTTTCCAGCTGGAATTCTGTGGGTGCTGGGAAGCAGGTTATCTTTAAGGGCACACCGCCCTCTGCTGGCCCCAGGGCAGTTAAGGGTTGGGGCCGCCTCTGGAGTCTGGGTTTGATCTCACCACCCCCCCCTTTCTTCCTGCTGTGTGACCTCGGGGAGACAACTTCACCTCTCTGAGATGTCCATCTCCTCATCTGTAAAATGGAGAGAATAACCATCGCCCTCCCTTACAGGGTTGCTGGAGGGAAAATCAGGGACAAGACACAAAACAAGTGCCAAATAAATGGTACTTGGGGGCTTGGTGTTGGGGTTCTTTGGTGGCTGGAATTCTTGGGGCGGACCCTAGTGAAGGAGGTGGCAGGTGCAGCTCACCCTTCCTAGGCCCCCACTGCCCGGAGGCTTCCAACCCTCTACCTCCTCTTTGTGGACTGGCCAGCCCATTTCACAAAAGGGGTTCAGACATGCAGCGATGCTGGCACCCTCACACATGTGAGCCCCCATGCCTCACCTGGGCACAGCCCCAGCCCTTACCCATGCGAGAGTGTCGAGTCAATCCAGCCTGAACACACGGAGGCTCTTGGACGCTCCTAGCCCAGCCTCTCGCTCCAGGACTCTGACAGGGCTCCTCTGGGACACACTTTCTCCCCTGGAGCCTGAGCAGGACACTCCTGGGATGGCCTCACCTGAGTGCCAGCTGTTTGGTGGCGCTGGGCGCGGGCAGTTTTACCTGAGCCAGCCCCACCTCCCCGCCATAGGCCTGTCCTCTTTGGTGATAGCGCTCGCCTAACTGACAACTCGCCCAAGTCCTGCCTCTGCTCTGCTCTCAGATCTCCCGTGGCTCCCCAGTGCTTGCCAAATAAGTTCAGGTTCCCTCCCTGGTATTCAAGGTACCTATGGCCTGTTTGATCTGCACCCCTGAACTGTGTGAGAAGCATCCATGAAAATCCAGCCCTCTAGATTGGAGTAAATTCCTCCCTATCCACCCATTCCTCTAGCAGCCATTCATTCAACACTCTACAGTAATCCTTTATTGATATGTGCCTGTTACCTGCTCTGAGGATAGAACTCTAGGCACTGGAGTAGGAGAGACAGCGGCGTGGCGATGCAAGCCAAAATGTCTTAGTTTCCAGACCTCCTCCCTGCTGAGGTCTTGGAGGGGGAGGTGAAAGTGAAGCGTCCGAAGCTTCATCAGCTGCTGGCCAGGACACCCCCTGTCCAACCTGGCAGGACGCTCCCTGGAGCTCTGAGCTGAGCTCCTCTTGAGTTCCAGGGCTTGATTTCAGCTCTGCCTTGGACAGTCATGTTCCCTGGTCTCAGATAATTTATATCAGTGCTGATGGTCCCTATTTTGAGAGAGTTATTTCAGGATTTATTAGATTAGGTGTCGAAGTGCCTGCACATGGTAAGTACTAGCAGAGAGGCGACCAGCAGCAAGGAGCAGCTGACTTCTGTGCTAAGTCCCAGGTTCCGGAGGGAGCCAGGGCTTTGCTCTCTTTGTCCACTAGAGGGCACCAGGAATCAGAACTTGCTGCCTGGCACACCGCACCGGGCTCTTAGAGAGTAAGGGTGAGGGGTTTCTGGCTCAAGGCCAGGAAACTTTGCAGGTTCTCTCAGTCTCTGGATCTGGTTGTCAGTGGGGGGTAGGGGGTAGCTTGCGTCCAGCCCGTGAGGGCTTGGGCATTCCTGATTGGTCATCAGGCCCAAAGCTCCACTGTCCAGCCCACAGCCCAGGACTGGGAGGTCAAAAAGCCCTGGATTCTGGCGCTGGCTCTGCATTTCTGTTCCTGTCTCCTTGGGCAAGTGACTTGACCTCTCTGAGCCTCGATTTCTTTTTTTATAAACATGGAAATGTTATTGGTCCCCCAAAAGGCAAAAGGCTCTTCATGCGGAAACAGACTGATGCTTCCCCTCAATTAAACAGCTGCCACAGCGTAATGCTGTTTCCGTGCTCATTGGAAATGAGAAGCAAATTAATCCAGATGTTTTGTTGAGTGTCTTATCATGAGCCAATCCCTGTTCTAGCTTATGAGATTGGCAAAAATGAAGCTAGCGGATTGGTTGTGGGAGGTGGGACTCCGGGTGATAGATTTACCCCAATTCAGCACCCCTGGAGTCTCCTGAGTCCCTGTAATACCTGTGTGTTGCCTGCACAACAGAAACGGAAGAAAGGAGGAGCACGATGGAGCACTGTGGATGTGTGCTCCAGATGTTTTGGCTTCATCTTTCCTCGGATGCTGAAGGCTCCGTGCACGCAGGACCTTTGCCAAACCAGCCAAATATATTCATGGAGGACTTGTTAAGCACAGCCTTAAATGGTGTTAGAATTTCCCCCACTTTACAGACGGGAAACTGAGGCGCAGCAGTGCACTCACCCCTCAGGTCCCAAAGTCAGTAAACCCTAGAACCAGGACTCGATCCAGACTGTGTCACTGAAACGCCTGTTGTCAACCCCTCTGCAAGCAGCTGCCCTGAGGGGCTGCTGGGTGTGAGTCTTGTCTTCTTTCGTGCAGTCCTGGACAAGCCGGCCTGGGGCTGGGCACCCTCGCTTCAGGCCTTTGGCAAGGAGGGAGAAGAAGGGGCTTGTCCAGCCAATGAGGCCTCTTCTTGTTGTGGCCCCATTTGGAAGTTAGTGGGTGGCCCTGGGTTTCTAGTGCAAGGTCATCTCTGCCCTTTGAGCCTGTAACTACCTGTCCATACCCCAATCTGTACACACCTCCCTGCTGAGGTCGGTGCTTTGAGGGTGCAGGGAGGAAGCAAAAATTGTTCTTTGGCCTCTTTATCTGTACCCCTTCGCCACTCTTTGATGTGTGTCCAGAGCATGTGGCCCGTGTGCATCCGCATGTAAAAGTGTATTCGTGCTCATGTCTGGGGATGCCAGCAGTCCTGTGTTGAGTGCACTTGGGCTCATGAGGCACTTTTATTGTAGTTTTGGCTCCAGGTGGTAACCTAGGTGGAGCCTGAACTCACCTCCTCCCTCAGACATGCCAAATCTGCAGCTCCCTATACAACCAAGAGCCTCCTAGAAATCAGGCGGAGGGAAACCCCACACTGAAGCAGGCAGGAGAGGCTGAGGCACAATCCGGCCAAAAGGCCCACCTCCAGAACATGACCCACAATCTGGAAGGAATTCAAAAGCCCAAGCTTCTCCCTGAGGGGCAAAGAGTTTGAACCCCATATCTGGCACCCCAACTTTTAAGATCTGCACCTGAAGTACCTTGTTTTCTCCTTGGAAGGGGCTGGGAGATGTCTGGATGAACAAACTCAGGGGACAGGACATGTGCGCCCCGGGCTCTGGCCTCTTCCTGCCCTTGATCTGACCCGGTCAGCAGCTGGGGCTGTGGTCAGGCCCTTTATCTCTCCCTGGAGACTTCGCCTGTGCCCCCTGTCAGGGCCCCTCCAGTGAACACCAAGTGAGACAGATTCAATATAGGACATTCAAGAGAGCGAGGGCCACAATATCAGCCTTTCCTCTTTTCTAATGTAAGCATTTAAAGCTAAAAATTCCCTCTAATCCCCACTTTAGATGCATCCCACACACAATGTACTGTATTTTTCATTTTCACTTAGTTTGAAATATTTTCTAATTTTCTTCATGATTTCTTCTTGGATGCATGGGTTATTTATGTGTGGTCTAATTTTAAAATCTGTGGGGTTTTCTTACGTATCATCTTGTTATTGCTATCTAATTCCATCCCACTGAGATCAGAGAGTAGACTCTGTTAGATTTCCATCTTTTGAAATAGAGTGAGGCTCGTTTGAAGGCACAGTCTACCCCGGCCCCGGTGCTCGGTGTACCTGAGAAGCAGTCACACAAGGAGTGACAGCTGAATGTCAGTTAGATCAGGGTTGCTACTGGTATCATTCACACCACGGTGACCTAATTTTTTGATGAGTTACCTAGCAGTTACTAAGACGATGTATTAAAATCCCCAAACACTGATCCTTGCAAAGCCTTGTTTACAGAAGCACTGTCCACAGCGGCCAAAGTATGGAAGCAACCCAAGTGTCCACTTCTGGGTGAATGGTGGACAATTGTGGTTTACATGTGCCGTGGAATATTACCTAGCCTTGAAAAGAAAACAAATTCTGGCACCTGCTCCATGGATGAGCATTGAGGGCATTGTGTCAAGTGAAAGAAGTTGGTCACAAAGAGACAAATACTATGTGACTCCAAGTGTGTGATGAGGTGTCTAGAGAAGTGACATTCATAGAGATGGCAAATAGGGTGGTGATGGCTATGGGCTGAGGATAGGGGAATGGAGAGGTGTCTCATGGATAGAATTTCTGTTTCAGAAGATGAAAAAGTCCTGGAGATTGGTTACAATGCAAAAACATCTTCACACTAGTGAATCTTACAGCTAAAGTGGTAAATTTTATGTTAGATGTATTTTATCACAACTAAAAATATATTTTTTTCAAAAATTTGATCATGGTTGTGGATTCTATTTCTCCCCTCAGTTCTGTCAAGTCTTACTTTTGTGTGGTAACGTACATCTGAAGAGGTGTGAACCTCTACCTCTAAATCCTATATTGCATTGTAAACCAGTGTGACCTCAATAAAAAATAAACAATAAAAAAGTTTTGCTTTATGTATTTTGAAGCTTTGTTATTAGGCACATCTATAGTAACTATCATGATTTCCTGCTAAAGTGACCTACATTGATTAAAAAGTCAGTGTTATTTTCACCCATAGCTGTGACTGGAATCCCCTACTTGCTGCCATTTAATATGGCCTCTGTACAGGTGACCTAGAAGGGTTACTGAATGGCTTTGAGCCTCAGTTTCCTCCTCTGGGGCTTTATGCTTGTACCTATGTCCTAGGATTTTCAGAAAGATGAAGCATAAAATAGTACCTAACACAGTACACAGTAAGCACACAATAAGCACTTAATGGCATTAATTGTTATTATCATCTTGTTATCATATATGGTTGGGAAATCTTTGAGATAATGGAAATCAAGTTATAAAGGAACCTTTGAGATAAATCAGGTTATGCTGAGCAAAGAACTTCGGCATGACCCTCAAGTATCTCCTGAGCTATAAAAAGATGGAAGATGCAACCAATTATTTCTGGGGTGCCTAGGGAAGATCAGAACCCAAGAGAGAACCAGAGGCAGTGGTCAGATTGACAGAAGATGTCCCACAATCAGAGTTTTGAGTATATAGATTTGGGGGAAGGGGTGAGCTCTCCATCCCCGGAGGTTTGCAGAGTGATTGGAGAGAGTTTGTGGAGTGGAGAAAAGGACTTTTGATGTCTTTACTCTGGCTTCAGAGTCTCTGTTAGGGTCCCGAGATTCCCTCCCCAGTTTGGCCACATAGGCAGCAAGAGGCCAAATCAGGATTATGGGCACATCCTCTCCTCTTCCTCTGCCTGAACTCTCTGTGCTCCCATTCCACCAACACAGCCAAGTCTGCACCCAACTACCACTGGGCCTTTGCACATGCTGTATCCTCTCCAAAGAGGTGCATGCAGAATTTTGGATATGGAACTTTCTTCTTGAAAGGAAAAATAATACAAAATCATATAATAAGATGAAAATAAAGTTTACCAGGTTTTTTAAAAATTGATGTAACATTGGTTAAAACAGATCAGTGTCAGGTATAAGACCTTATAAATCAACACCTGTATACACTCAAGTCTAGTGTCTATCCTTCACCATACAACTGACCCCTTTGCTCAATTTACCCACCCCACTTCTCCTCTTCCCTCTTGGTGATCACTACTCTTTTAGTCTAAATTTTTGTTTTACAACATTAAAAAAAAAAATGAAACACTATACATAGCTGAAAAATAACAATATATACAGTAATATTCTGATATGCCTCGATGATTCTTTTTTCCCTACATTTGGCTGTACACTTTACAGATAACCTCTTCAGAGAACACTGATTTCATAATATTTTAGAGAGAACGAGAAGATACTTAGTCTTTAGCACTGTTCACACAAAGTTTTTTTATTATCGTTGATGATTTAGGAACATTTCTTTTGACTTCACAGCTCATTATAGGCAGTCATAAAATTTTACGGTTGTCGTTAAATTTAGAAAGCTTCTATCAATTTCTTCCCTTAGGAGCTCAAAGACTTCAGGACTTTTCATGTTTCCTTGATTACTAATCTTAAAAGTTCTTTTAATGGATGCCACCTGCTACCCGCTTTGTTGCCAAAACCATCTCTGTAATGGTGCATTTTGAGTTTTGTTATTTTTATCAATGTCAGCGTTTCAGGACAACTTCCCCTTAGCTAGATCCCCAAAAATGTCATGGGCCCTCCAGAGATACCCAAGATGAGGTGCATGTGACCAAAGGGGAAGTCAGAGAGGGCAGAGGCCGCATTCTTCATCGATGGCAGTTTTTCAGGCAGCTCACTTCCGCTCACCCCACAATAGCGTGTGATCCAGTGTACGTGTGCTGGAGCCCTGCCCAGGTCACTGGGAGGCTCTGGCAAGTGAGGGGCTCTGTAACTTAAGCTTTAGGAGGTTCACAGTAAAGAGTTAATAATCCCTTTCTGGCTCTGCCCAGAAAGAAATCCCTGCCGTGCCCTTCCCTGATCACGGTCACCAGGTCTTCACCTGGTCCAGCCCCATTCGAGCGTTACTTCTTCCAGGAGGCGTCCAGAACAGGTCAGCTCCCCTGCTCCCACCTGTGCCCTGCCCCCCCGGCTGGAGGCCACTCCTGCCCAGTTCAGCCAGTGCCCTCGGTAGGCTGCCCATAGGTACATTGTGGAACCGCAGGTTCCGAAGGCTGGAGGGCCCAGCCAGGCACACCTAGACAGTAACCTGCAGAGGTGGGAAGCAGCTTCCAAGGAAGGAAGGAAGAGAGGGAGGAAAGGTGAATGAACTCGAGCTGCCCAGGTGGGCTGCAGGCCTCACACAACAGACTCATTTCTCACAGGCCCCTTGAGCCCCCACCTGCCTGCTTCCCTCCCTCCCTCCTGGAGGGCTGACCCGAGGCAGCAGAAATCGCCCTCCCTGGCACTGTGGCGAAGGTGGGCAAGAGCGTGAAATTTGGTTTGCCTCTTCAGGCCGCTTGTCAGCAGCCACGTAGCTTTAGCAGTCGGTGCCCTCTGTGCCTCATGCCCCATCTGGAAACGGGTCTCATCACCGTGCCGGCCCCCGAGGCTGGTGGCCTGGGTCAGGTCAGATGAGGCTCTGGCCCGGGAGGTGATGGCATCGCTGGCCCCATTGCCTTTGTGAAATGGGGCCTACACGGAAGGCTCCAGCCCCTCTGCAGCCTGAGCCTGGCTCAAGCCCACCCCTCCAGTCCCAGTGTCCCCCCAAGGTTTCTACTGGTCCCTTTTTGCGGATGGCAACCAAATGACCAGCCTATTGGCATGGTAAACGCTTCTGGAAAGTGTGTGCTTGCCACTCGCTCTGGCGGGACCAGGCAAAGCTCTATCACCTCGTGGGGGGGGTGAGTCAGCCCCACACCCACAGAGGGCAGAAGGCCGCTGCCTGGGACTGGGACGTCCTCTCAGTGGGGCCAGTCCTTTCTCACCGTGTGCCCCCACCCAGCACAGGGCCTGGCCAGGGGCACAGCTGGCAAGGGCTGCTTGAGACTAAGGCAGATGCCAAGATGCTGTCTGCCCCCAAAGCCATCAGCCCTGGCTCAGCACAGTGGCAGCGGGTGACACAGAGGGCATCTGCTGTGTGCCAGGCACCGTGCTCAGCTATGAACCCACTGCTCTTTTTCCCAGAAGCTCTGTAAAATAGTCCCCTTATCCCCATCTCACCCAAGTGGGCCCTGAGGCTCAGCCGGGCACCTGCACACTGAGAGGTGGCCCTTGGCAGGGACATTCCCCAGGGCATCTGAGCCTGTCCACTGTTCTTCCTAATAGCCCAGATGCCTAGAATTTCTGCCTCAGAAAGTCGTTCTTTTCAGGTAAGGAGCCTCCTTTGTTAAAATGTAACACTTTGGCAAATGACTCTAAAATCCAGTTTTTAAATTATGCTATTTTCTACCCAGAGGTAAAAATTCGCTAGAGGTGAGTTCTTCAAGGAAATGACTGAGGTCTTTTTGTTCATCTCAATCCTCACTGCTGATCACAGGGCCTGGCAAGGACATTTGTTGAATGACTATGTGAATGCATGACCAACTGAAAGAGCCACCTCCCCAATAAATGGCTTGTTCCTATAGAATCAGGTCATTTGCTAACCCAGAGGTCACAGGCTGATAACATGTCGGCCATATGTTTAATCCACACCATGTCTTTCATTATTTCTTATTCCACTAAAATAACTATGAAACTCCCAAAAACTGAAAATATCCTTAGCCAGGGCAATAAATGACAAGAAATAAGCATAGCTATGACATTTTTACAAGTGCTTAACCTCAAGCATCCTTGCTTTCTCCCACTGTAGGTGGGGGTGTGAGCTCTCCCCCAAAAGGGGCTGGCCACAGTAAGAAGGTGGAGACCCCAGCATGATTCACAGTACAACAGCAACGCGAAAACCACCTTTACTTCTCCACGCTTCCCTCTGAGATGTTTCACTTTTGAAATTGGAAGTCTATTTTAGCTGATAAAAGTATAGCAGATTCTGACTCTTTAAAATTGTCCTTTGCGTGTAAAAAAGCCTTTCAGTCGGTAATTCTTTATCTGTGCTTATCTTTTTTGGTGAGAAGGGTTTCCTGTAAGTAAGGGAAGATCCACATAGCCACTTTTAACTGATAAATTCAAGCCGTTTACATTTAGATGATTATCCAGAGCTAAGTGCTCATTGCCCTTTTTTTGCATTTATTTGTCGTTTTATTTTTGACACCTTCCTTTTATGTTTTGTTTAAGTTCTATTCCCATTATCTTATGTGTTACTTCTATTGAGTTTTGTTTGAAGGTTCTGCTGAGGTTAGAACATGATAGACTATGTAGCTCATTGGAGGGCCTGGTATCAAACTCATTCTGATGGACCATGGTGTTCCTCTGCTCCCCACAATTTAGGTGTCTGTTGCCTCTGTATGTGTTATTCTGTTGCTTTATAAAAGGCCTTCTAGTATATCCTTCACGTGCCTTTGTGTTGATACATTTTTAGTTTTTACTTTCCAGTGAAGCTCCTTACCATCCTTCTGTCTTGAATGTTGAAATATTTCTGGATAAAGAATTCTAGACAGGAAATCTTTTTCTTGGAGTAGGTAAATATCTCCTGCCATTTCCTTCCTGCCTGTAGGGGTTCTGCTGAAAAGTTCATGAACTGTTGAGTTGGTTGTCCCTTACAGTTTACTTATTTTTTTTTTAGATGTATTTATTTATGTACAGGCCAGAGGCGTGGGGCGGCGAGAGAGTTCACCAGAGACAGAGACAGAGGAGCAGAACAGGCAGATCGTCAGAAATACGATGTTTTTAATATCATTTTTTTCATTGGCTTTCACCAGTTTTATTACAATGTGTCTTGGAGTTTGTCCATATTAATTTGTTTGGATCTCTTTGGGCTTCTTGGAGTAAATGTCTGTCTTCTCAGGTTGAGATGCTTCTCAGCAATTATTTCTTTAAATAAATTTTCTATGCCTTTTTCTTTTTCTCCTAGGAACCCCATTATATGGATGTTATTTCTCTTTAGGTTATCCTCACACTGTCTTCAGTTTTTTTTCAATTCTTTTTATCTCTTGGTTGTTCTATTTGTGTGTTTTCCTACATTGTGCCTTTGAGCACACAGATTCTCTCCATTACGTGTGTTTGTGTGTATGCTGTTGAACCACTCATATTTCTTAATTCAGTTATGTTAATATTTTAGATTCATTAGTACTAATTATAACTGTCATATTTTCTTGGTCTTTATTCTGTTTCTGCTTTACACTGTCCATTGGTTATTGGGGTTTTTTTTGTTTGATTTTTGTTTAAATTTAGCAGGCTGTTATAACTTCCTCATCAGGCATATTCTGAAGTTCTGCTGCATTGAGACCTCTCTCAGGTTTTTTTGCTCCAGTAATTTATGATACAGCTTCTATCTCTTCATTTTGTTTTTATGAGTTGTAATAGGGACAAACTCTCAGACTTGTAACTTTGCATCTGTTCAGATGGCCAGAGAACTGGTACCAGCAAGGGGTAATTGGCAGAAAAGAGCTAGAGCAATAGGCACCAAAGCCTCACCTCCAGTAAGCCTCAGGGATTCAACTTCCTACTATGTTGGGGGTGCCAGGTGTTTGTGGTGGGGCTCATACTGATCCCCTCCCCTTGCCCAACTCCTTGGCCTAAATGTTTTATATCATCTTGGACCAACCTCAGCTGCTAGGCTGTGTTTGAGCACCAGATGCTGCGTGCAGATTGCAGTTGCAACAGGGCCATCAAGTTGTTTTCTTTGCTTTTCTAGTACAGGGCCTTACCCGGGAATACTTGCACCTGTTGTAAAGATCCAGGTGCTTAAACTCTGGTTAATAATAGTACTTAGCTGTTGTCTAAATTTTGGCTGCGGTGGGGGTAAGGCAGGTGTTTTGCATAGCATTACTTCAGGTTGCAAATAATAACCTCCTCTACAAGGAGACGCCGGTGACCAGACCCAGCTCTCCCTGCAGTTTGGGTTTCATCTGTTCTAGGAGCTTCAGACTCAACCCATAATAATCACTGTGTCTCTGCTCCCATAATTCTCCAATAATATACCCTCTGTCCTGAATGCCAGCTCTGTGTACTCCCTTATCTAGTGTAGTGCCAGATTTCCAAAGTCCACAATGTGGGTATGTGCCCCTGAGTCAACACCTCTAGGGGGGCGCCAATCAGCTACTCCCCCTCCCTCTCCTGCGTTGTGCTGGCCCAGTATTGCTCAAACTCAGTCCAGTGACGGTTCTTCCTACCCCTTCCTGCCAGACCCTTGCTGCCGACGTCGGCTGTAGTTGTCCCTTAGTCTTTTGGGGGTTGTTGACTTTGCTCTGCTGCAATCTAGTTGTGAGTATGTGGAGGAGGTGAGTCTGGTATCTTCATCCTGCCGCCATCTTACCTGACTCCAGTATCTTTTTAACATTTCAATTATTTGCCAGTTTTTCTTAGAAGATTTCACAAAAATCCAGCTTTCTAGCTTGTGGCAGAGACTAGTTTTTACTAAAACCACATTTTTCTCGTCAAGGCACACGGACCCCAGTGCAGTTAGCAGGGCCCACAAGAGCATGGTGCAGGTAGTGGGGGTTGGGCCGCAGTGACTTACACCTCTTCCTGCCCAGTCCCAAGACCTCCACCCTATTCCTCCACATTCCCCTCTGCCTGCCAGCCAAAAGGCCCCAGGGAGGACTCCTAGCTCTACAAGGGGGCAGAGTCTCAGACTAAAGGGGTGAGGCCTTACGTGGCTGTGTGGGTCCCCCATTGGCCACACAGGACTATGGTGGGTACAGAAACCACACCTTTATGGTGTTAAGGCATTGAACTGTGGACATTGTACAAGCAGCCTCTCCTGAGTATTACAGCTTCTCTTGAAAAATCAGAAATCTGGTAGATGTGGGTTCGCCTTCCTGTATGGCAGTGATGAGCTGCCCCCTTCAACCTGGTAGGCCCTTTTCTAGCTCTCCTGGTCGGTGACTTATCTCCCTGGATCCTAGAGTTATTTGAGTTGGCAACTTCCAATCAAATACAATCTCTCTCAAACATATGGGGAAATTGAGGCACACGGCAAACAAAGGACCAGCTGAAGGTCATAGTGTAATGCGGACAGAGCTGAAATTTGGCCTGAAGCCTCTGACCCCTCCTTCAGGGCTCTTTCTCAGTCTCTTGTGAGCAGAGAGGAGGTTTGAAACCAGGGCCCTGCACCTGCATGTCTGACTGGACCGTTTTTCAATCCTGTGGCTGAAAGGTGGCTCTTTCCCACCACCACCTAAGCAGTGGGAGCCCCTGGAAAAGTGGAGGCAGTTTCACCTCCCATCACCAGTGGCCCCTCTGGGCCTCCGATTGCAGGCAGAGGCCAGCAGGTGGGCTGCAGTGGTCCCCCCACCACGCCCCTCCCGGGCGTGCAGCCCGTGCTTCAGCGCTGAGTGAGGAGCACTGCCCAGCTCCAGCTGTAGGCTGTTGAGAGGCCTGTGGAGGGCCTGGCCCGCCCTGTGGTGCTGCTGCAGACCCATGGACCAATCAGGTGTGAGCTATGAACTGTTTAGTGCTAAGGGGTCCAATCAGCCACAGGATTGAAAACGGTCCAATCAGACTTGTAGGTGGGGGGGTGGAGACCCCTGAAAGAAGATATAAGGCAGGGCAGGCCCCAGCTTGGGGCCCGACCTCTGTTACTCTGCTCCTGGCCTCTCTCTGTACTCTGTTCTTTGCCTCTAAGGAAGAACTAAGACTCTCTCTACTCCTGCCTCTGAATGGGGGTGGGAAAAGGTGGGGGCAAAGCTCTGAATGGGGATGGGAAAGGGTGGGGGGAAAGACTTCCCTGATCCCGCAGCAGTTTGCATAGAATTGCCCACCAGGCAAAACAAGACTCCCGCCCAACGGGCTAGAACTGTCAGGAGTAGAAGCCTCACCCAACCCCCTTCTCCCTCTCAGGAAGGCCTCTATCTTTCTTGAAGTTTCACTAACAAAAAGAGACCAGTTTTCCTTCCTAAATAGTCAAATCTCAAACGAAATGAATTTGCAAAATCCTGCAGGAGGCTGGGTGCCAGGAATGGGGTGTGTCTGTCATGGAGCCTGGGGAGGAAGGTTCTAGGAGTATGCTCCATGTGGCTGTGTTGGGGTGGCTTCTCCCCCCCCCCCATTGCTCTGATGCCTTGGGTACCTGTGGGACAGCATCTCCTAGAGCATTTAGAGAAGGGCCTCCCCACATTCCCTAACGGTTTCCTGCTAGTGCCACATAATCTGCCCTGGAAGCTCAGGGGTAGCTGCCTTGGGGCTTAGGGGTAGCTGAGGGGACACCAACCCTTCTCCTTGCCTCTTTATCTCACCTGCCTAAACCAGACCACTGCCTAGAAACCACAGCAGCTCTGCCAGAGACCCGACCTGCCCCGCGCTTCATGCCTCATGTCCTGCTCCGCCAGCCCAGACTGGAAAGGCTTAGAGGCTTGAATCTGTGAAACCTTCCCACCACCCTCAGCCACCACCACCGCTATCCCTTCCCTGAAAGAAACAAGGATAAATTCCTAAACTGAGGGCCTAGGAGAGAAAAAGAAGCAAAGAGTAGCCCCTCAGCCTTTCATGGTCGTTCAGCCCTGTTGGCACAGAAAGGTCCAGCCAGAAAACTCCAAGCACCCAAATCCCGGGGCCTTGGGCACGAGTGTTCTGAGCAGTCCTCGAGAAGCGATTATGTAGCAGTTACACCAGCTACTCATTAAACCGCAAAGGCAGATTGGGCCGCAATCTCTGCAATTCCAAGATCCAAAACTTCAACATTGTTTATCCCCAATACTCCTTTGAAGGCAAAACTGACCCCAAACAGATGTATGACTTTTCATACATTTTCTACAGAAATATTAACATGCTTCACTGTGGGGTCTAGTCCAGGCCCCACTGGTGCCTTATCTAGCGTGGCCTGTGCTTTCTAAAACCAAACTCTCCAAATCCTAGAACGCATCAGGGACTGCGGCCGGTATACATTCTAAGTGCTTTGTGTGTTCACACACTTATCCTGGCAATAACCCTAGAACACAGAACCCTAATCACCACTTTATAGATGGAGAAACAGGCAGAGGGAAGCGAAGTGACTGCACAGCTAGTTGAGTGTTAGAGCTGGGGACTGGACCCAGGGACAACCCCCCCCCCCCAACACACCATTCCAGAACACACTCTGGCTTGCTCCACATGCCTTGCTAGGGGGGTGGGCAAGAAACCACAGGGAATCGCCATTTTAAGCTGTATGTGCAACAATTACAGGCCAGGAGCGGGGTGTAAGGGGAATCCCAAGGTTGCAGATGTTCTTGGGGTGACTAGCCATTCGTTTGCCCTGGAACTGGCCTGGGTTTGGCACCAAAAGCCCGTGCATCCCAAACTCTTCAGTTGCACCAAACTGGGAGGGTTGGTCACCCTAGTTTGAGGGACCTCATGCCTCTTCTCCTTTGGAGATAAGTATTAGCTCTCCCCGAGGGGGGTTCTAGGGTCTCAGGGTGAAGACTGCTTGTACACAGCTTTCAACCCAAATCAGGGTCACCTGCAGCCACTTTACCAGGCCAGGGAGAAGGGCCTGGAGGACTTGCTGGTGGGCAGGTTCCACCAGCTCCGTGTGCCAGCCCGTGCCTCCCTAAGAGGCTTGCCAGGACAAGAGCGGCTCTGATACTCTCCTTCAGTATTGACTTTGGACTCTGCTGTAAACACAGAATGTTTGGGAGGGAGATCTACTGATATTCCAATTTAGAAATGACTGGCTCTCTTCCCCAGCTTTGAGCTTTAACTTATCAAAGCCCACTGAGTTCTCAGCAATGAGCCACACCAGAGACTCTTCTCCACCTGCTTCAGGCCTGCTCAGTCCTGTCTAAATGCAAAGAGTGAGACAAGGACCCTGCCCTGGAGAAGCAGGCCTGGGGCTGTGGGGGCAGCAGAGAAAACTTCCCTGGGCTCAGAGGGAGAAGGAAGCCCCAGGCGGTGTGGTGTGGGGGGTCTCGGGGCTTGTGGATCTGGGTGAGGAAAGGGTGTGAGATGGGAATGCCAGATAATCCTCCCAACCTCTGAGAGCTCCCCAGCAAGGCCACAGGCTGGAGGCTAGCAGGTAAAGTAACAGACAGAACACACCGCTGGCCTCTGAAATGCCAATAAAACAAGTGTTTTAATGCATACTGGACAGTGATAGCAGGTGAGAGAAGTTGATCAAACTCGAGGCTGGAAAGTAGATGAGTGGGGGATGGTGAGGCCCACACCTGACTGTTCCAGGAGCTATCAGGTCCTCAGAATCAGGTTTGGGAGAGCCAGGAACATCCAAAATCTCAGGCACTGAAAACGGAAGGGCTGGTTAGCTATTCACCTGGGGACAATTGGACCTCCAGGGTCTCTGACCCCTGCCTAGCACAGCACAAGGGACTGGGAGGGGCTGGAAGATGATCTAATAGGATCCCAGATAAAGATCAGCACAGGGCCTTCAGAACAGCAGGTTCATTGCTAAATCAGCGGTCTTACTCTCAGCTGGCCTCTTGCTGGCTCATTCTTTCCTCTCTAACAAATAGGCTCAGAAATGTGAGGCAGAAGTAAAATGGATGCAGTCAGCCTCCTGGTAATACCTCCCCACCCAACATCCACATAACTTCCGCACAGGTTATTTGTGTCAGGTTATTTGTGGCAGGAATGGCTAGTCTCCAACATCCTTTCATTTTCCTTAGTAACAGAACCTCCCTTAGCTAGTTACCTTGACTGCCAGTAACAAGGTATTTCAGTCTCTTTTGCAACTAGATGTGGGTTGCCATGTGACTTAGAAGGGTCAGGGAATCGGGAAGCATCTTTAAGAGGAAAACTTCCTCAATCCTAGCTGGACTGCTGATGTGATGGCCAGTGCTCCAGCAGCCATTCTGGACAATGAGACCCCATGCTATAAGCTAAAAATTGTAAAGCAGGAATGTGGAAGGAACCACCTTGCCATACCAGCCCTGCACTGCTTGCTTTTGAACACCATTTACATGACAGAAATAAACTTGTTTAGGTTACTCTATTTTTAGGGTTTTGTTGTGTGCAACTGATTATAATACTGTCTGATAAAACTGAGCTGGGGTTGTCCTTTCCTATTTAAATATCCCACAAGGTCAGATACAGCAGAGACCTTTGTACAGACTCCACCAGGCCCAGAGATGTTTTCTTTAACTCAGTCTTAAACCAGAAGCAATGTGATGTTTTCAATATACTTAAGTGTAGTTTCTAGCTTTTCTTGAATAATTGGAGGATCTAGTGAAATATTTCAGCACAGAAGAGACTTCTGCTCCCTCACTGCACAATCTCCCTCTATTGCTGTCCTGTGAACTACATATGTCTGTTACCCATGAGCTGGGGGACGACTCCATGAGCTCAGCATACCTGTGTTATCCCCACTCAACAGATGAGAAAACCAAGGGTCAGAGAGGACTGGCTCAGAGGCACAGAGCTCTCAGTGGTGGGCTAATACTCCAGATTGTCTGCATTCCACACTTGCTACCAACCTTGCCTTGCTAACCCCTTGGAGTTTCACAGAGGAAGACAATAGAAACCAAGGAGGGAGGGACCTGTCATACTGCAGCAAATTGGTGGAGCTGGCTCCTGGCTGCCCTGTGAGCCAAGCAACCAGAGTGGGGTTTTCCTCCAAATCCCCAGGACCTGCTTCAGGGCCAGCCAAGTGAGGTGACACAGCCAGATGCAGAGCCAAGTGGCAAACCCAGGATTCCTGCCCACCCAGGGCTCTGCTGCCAGGCCTGGCCACCGGCCTACTCACATCCAGTCCAGTTTCAACTCAGTTTTGACCTCTGAGTCTTGGTTTCTCACCTAAGGGCTAATCACAGCCCCAATCTTACAGGGCCACTGGAGGAGTGCATGCTGTGAATCCCTTCTCAAGGCGAGCACCACATAGTAGATGCTCAGTAAATAGTAGCTATTGTGGTGACATGTTTTGTGGGTGGGGTGGGGAGGGATTAATGTGTCCATGTCTCAAAATTCCTTAAAGATCATCAGTTCATCCTCCTTAAACCCAAAGCATGACAGGACCTGACTGCTCAGGTGAGAGCTTCCCCTCTACCTCAGGAGCCTGAGAAGTTACCTACTCAGGGTGCATGACCCCACCAGGCCCCGGGTTAGGGCTGGGGAATCCAGGAGAAGTTGAACTTTCTTGCTGGCGAGGTTAAACAAGGCCACAGGACTGACACAGATGATGGGAAGTCTTGTAGGAAGAGACGCAAAAGGACTTCCTGGAGGAGGCATTCTCAACAGCCAGCCAGATGCTCCTCCAGTTGTGCTCTCCCTCCCGAGATGCACTGGGCTGGATGCCCGGTGTCCCTGCAACTCCCTGCCGCCACATGTCCCGGCTGTGGGACTGGATGTGAGCTGAAGTGCGTGTACCTTCCCAACTCTGCCCCTCAAGGACCCAAACTCACTCCCTCCTCTGAATAAAGATGACTCAGCAATCTTGAGATCCACTGTAGATCCTGCCTTAGCCCAGAAGGACTGAGTGGAGGGCAGCTGCCCACCCAGAATTGTTGGAGGAGCAAGAACTCTTCCTCACTAGCTACTTGCCATGTGCTTGTAACATCCCTTGTTACAGTAGTGACCGTGCAGCCCCAGAAAGGTGCTGGTGTTTTTTTTAAATGTAACTTTTCCTTCATACCTTAACTACATGCAATTTTACATGTGTGTGACACTACCCGTGCTGTCCTGGCTCAATCCTTTATTTTCTCCTTAACTGGAGATCATACTCCTGACCTGGACTGGAATGGGCATATTCTCATAGATCAATCTTTCTCCCGCTCCCTACCCCACCCTTCCCCTCCTCTCCCTCTGCCTCCCCCACCCCCCAACAGGTGATTTCTAGCCAAGGGAGCAAGCCGCAAGCTTAGCCAGTGTTGAGCAAACCAAGGATGCCAAGAAATTAAAGTCCAGGAAGTAGCCCCAAACCCCGCCAGAGGGCAATGGGTGGACAAGACCCCCAGCTTCCTCAGTGCGTCACTTCAGAGGCACACTGCCTCCTGGGAGGTGCCTGGGGACTGCTCCAGTCATCCAGCCTGCTAACCTGACGGCTCTGCTTCCCTCACTTCCTATTTTCTGTGCTCACCTCCCTGGGTTTCCTGGAATCTCTTCCCAAATTCCTTGCATGTAAATCTTTGAGACTCTGCTTCTGGAGGAATTCTTACCCAGAGCAGAGTTTAGAGACCGCAATAAAGGGTGTGCAGTAGTCCAAGGTTAGTAGCAAGGAGTTACTGCCCTTCAAGAAAGGAGCAGGAGACACGGGAGAGGGCCACCTGCTAGGCACTTTGACCTTGGAAACACAGCTGAGGGGAGGGAGGTGTGTGCAGAAGGAATAAATAGCCTGACTTCTTCCTCCACCTTCTGAACTCCTGCTGGTACCCCCCTAATGACCAAACCCCCCTAGGAGAGGCCAAGAGGACCCATTGCTTCCAGAGGTCAAGCTGCCTGGCACAGCATGCAGAGAAGGGAGAGATGCACCCAGAGGGGCAAAAAGATTTGGCAGCATGTGAGCAATTGTCTGAGTCTAACCTGCTTGCAAAGCAGAATGTTGATAGTCCACTGCAAGAAGCCATATCTGGGTATCAGATGGAGTAAACTAAGACAGCACGGTGGGGCTGGCGTGTGTAGGGACGGTCCGTTACTTCTCAACAATCCACCCATAGACCTAGTGGTTTCAAATAACCCTTTAATCATACAGGCACAGCTTGGTGATGTTGGTGTGGTTCCAAACCATACGATAAAGTGAGGATTGCAAAGCAAGTCAAATACATTTTTGGTTTCCCAGTATTAAAGTTCACACTGGACTGTAGTGCAAGTATACAACAGCATTATGCCAAAAAAAAAAAAACCATGCACATACCTTAAGGTGGGACACAGGGAGCACGCACGTGCTGTAGGAAAGAAGGGGGTCCATAGCGTGCTCAATGCGGGGTGGACACAAACCTTCAACTTGCAAAAGACATCTGCGAAGGAAGTACAATAAAATGAGGTATGCCTGTGTACATGATCTTGCAGATCAGGAATCTGGGCAAGACTCAGCTGGGGAATTGTTTCACATGCATGACAAAACTCAGCTGGTCTGGCCCAGGGGGTGCCACGTGGCCCCACTAATGTTTGGTGTGTTGCTGGGGTGGGTGAAATGCGGTACTCAGCTTGACTGTCAATTAGAGACTGATTCTCTAGCTTGATGGCTTCTAGGTATCTGGGCTTCCTGTACAGTAACCTAGATGGAATGTTCCAGAGGTTGCATGGCCCCAATGGAAGCTTTAAGGGTTCTTCTGGCCTAGGTTCAAAGTTCAGAAATTCATTTCTACCACATTCTACCAGCCAAGCAGGTCACTAAGGCCAGCTCCAGTACAAAAGGAGAAAAGTCGGACTCCACCTTGCAATGGGAAGAACGAAGGACTTGAACCTGTGGCATCAGATAGGCACTTCAGAAGCGATGGCTCTGACGGTACAGAGAGGGACTCGAATGTCATGACGGGCTGAGGAGATGGTCAGAAGGTGGAGAGTAAAAGTTCTAGAGTCAGATTCAAATCCTAGCTCTGCCACTTAAAAGATCTGGGCCAGGCAGGCTCTGCTCCCTCAGTGTTCTCATCTGTGAAATGAGACCAGCTCCAACTTCGTAGAATTGCTATAAAAACTGAATGGACGGTACCTATAAAGCACTGCCCAGAGTACCTGACTCCAATTTGTCTCAAATGGAGTCATTATTGACCCTGAGTGAATGGAGCCTAAAGGACCTCATACTGCTGAAGCCACAGATTTATGTATTAGAAGTATGGCTTTTGACTCTCCATCTTACAATCCAATCCAACTCCAGCTGACCTCATGCCCTAGATGTAGCTATATGATCTCTCCCTCTCCCCCACTGTCACCACCATCTCCAGGGACTGTGCCTCCTTTCTGGTCTCCCACACTCCCTATGGCCCCTCTGAAATGCCCTCCCCTCTCAGCAGCAAACCTGTACAAGAACCACCTGGGGATCACCGGGGAAGCAGATTCCAGGTTGGGGTGGTTTGGGACAAGGGTCTGAGAGTCTACACTTGTCCTCAGCTGCAAGGGGCTGCTGCTGATTCCCAGATTACACTTTGGAAAATGCCTTTGTCCAAATAAAAGTTGCAGCCTACGGTGCCTCCATGTAAAACCCTCAAATGATTTTTTTAGTACTCTTGGGGATCCAGAGCAGCCCCTCACCATGTCTCACAGACCTGACCTAGGTCTTTCTGGCTCTCCAGCCCCTTGCCCTCCTTTATTGATTTAATTTATAAGACGAGAGAAAGCCGACCACTGCAAGTACTGACGCATCACCAATCACCTGAAAATCCTGGTGTTTCTCCCCTCCCCCCAGCCCCACGTCCATTTACAGGAGGTAACCATTCTTCCCAAACTTGTGTTCATCTGTGTCTTGCTTTACTTTTCTAGAAACGTGTCTAGACATGCCTGTGTGTGGTTGTACTTTATATTTTCTAAAAGTTACTCTATAGTGTGTGTAGCATTCTGCAGTATTTTTTCACTCTGGTCTTGAGATAGAGCCGTATGTTGTCTGCAGCTGAAGTTGTTTCTCTGCTGTAGTACTGTCCTCAGTGTGAATGTTCCAGTTTTGTTCAGCCACTGTGGACATCTGGGGGTGTTTCCAAGGTTTTTTGCTACCAACAGCGCTGGTGTGAACAATCTTGAACCAGTTCCCCAGCTGCACAGGACAAGCTTCTCAAAGGTAAATGCCTAGGAGGGGATCTGCTGTGTTCCCGCCTCTGCTCTGGGATCCCAGCCTCCTTTCATTCCCCAACTCCCTGGGGTCGCACAGAACGGCCTCTCCAACTGGCTGTCCTCTCCCGCACCTCCCCCACGCACTTCAACTTCTTTCACCTGCAAACTCTTCGAGTCCTCAGAGAAGCCTTCCCCGACCCGCAGGCCACGGCTGTCTCCCGCGGAGGCTCCCTGGCTCACATTTACGCAGTGTGGGTATACGATGAGCTGGAGCACGCCGGCCCCACGAGGTTTGATGCTCACGGTTCTAGCTCAGGCCTGGCGCAGGAGGCGCCCGCGCCTACAGGCGGCCCCAACCCGGCGCCCCGGGGTCGGAGTTTTGGGCGGGCCACGGTCCGGATCCCCGGGGGAATCGAGTCTGTCCTCATCTCTCGGCTGGGATTCCAGGAAATGCGCCGCCCGGGACGGCGGGGCGGGGCCGGGGGCGGGGCCCTGGAGAGCGCAGGGGCGGGGCGGGGCGGGGCCGGGCCGGGCCCTGTTAAGAGCGTGGCGGGCCCGAAGAAAGCTCACCCACCACCGGCCCCGTGGAGACCCACGAACTTTCAGCTTAGGGAGCAGCGCCGCGACGCACGCTTGGCACCATGGCCCAGACCTTCAACAAGCCCAAAGTGAGCGCGGGCGGGGGGAACTCGGGGTCGGGCTCCTTGTCTGGCGTGGGGGGGGGGGGTGTAGGGGCTTGCACAACGACCTGGCCAACGCTGGCCTCTGCAGCCGGCCCCCACTCCCAGCTCAGGCTCCCTACCGACTCCAGGCGTTTAAGGAGAGTCAGCGGGGCTGAAGTGTCCTGAATCCCGAGGCGCACCCCTGGCTATCCTGCTTCTGCTCCTGACTTTGCCTCCCTGGCCTCACTTTCACTACCTGTCGAATGGGCGCCCTGCCCTCGACAGTGCGGAGTAGGCTTGTAAGCCTTAGCAGGGGGCTTGGCCTCTCTGGAACGCAGCTGTAAAACGGGACCCATGTCTATGCCCCTGGGCACCCAGTGGGCATGGTGCGCGCTCCACGCTCAGTGACTGGAAACGGCTTTACGTTCCAACGCTGATGGTTTTGTGAAGGAGGGTGAGCCAAGCCAGAAAAGGGAGGCACCCCCTCTCTGCTAGGGGACGTGGGGTCGGGTGGGTCTTGAGCTCTGGTTCCTAATAGGGCTTCCTCTGGGCCCAGCATGGCCACTGGCCCTACGAATAAAGCCTTTCTCTCCAACAAGTGGTGGTGTCTTGGGAGTGGCAGTCAGGCCGCTTGGCTGGCTTCTGAGCACAGATTAAGACCAGAGAAGGGAGGGACTGAGCAGAGTAAATCAGCTAGTAGTGTTTGAAACTGCTGGGGCTCGTAGATCAGGAGGTGAGTGTAGGCTGCAATTAGCCTCAATTTACCCTTCTGACAAGTAGGTGTGAGTGAAAATGGCAGATGTGACAAGTGTTGAGAATCCTATGTGTGATGGGATGTAAGGCCTTACACCTCTCTTCCCCCCCACTGCTGATGTTCCCACCCCAGGGCAGATGCTTCAAGCCCAATGTTGCAAGTGCTAGGTACTTCACCCCAATGCCTTCACTCCTTGTCTGGATGCCCCCTTTGGTCCCTCTTCCCTCTAGAGGCTTTTTTCTTCCAGTGCTTTTGGATTCTCTGCCTTGGGCTATGAAGCCTCCTTAGCCCAGAGTCCCTCAATGGGTGTGAAATAGGAGAGAGATGATAGGTGACGATTCTGTAGCACTCTGCACAGCACTCCTGGTGACACTTTGAAAACAAGTCTGAGGGAGGGTCGATTACTAGTCCCACTTTGACTTCACCCATTTCTCCTGATTCAAGTTGGCAGGTCATTTCCCCTCTCTGGGCCTCAGTTTCCATCCTGGGAAGTGGGCTGCACCTGCTTGAGGGATGATCAGAAATTAAAAGGTGACACTTGAGAGGGAAGGTGGAGTGTCGCCCACTATGTGAGGGCTGGTGCATTCTGTATTATGCCGAAAGAAGGTGCTGGAGCTGGCAGGAAAGGGGAGTCTTGGAGGCACTGTGACTAGGGCCGGCTCCCTGCCTTCCCATGGATCAGCAGATAATACGAACTAGCCCCCATAGCTGGAGCTTAGTTATCACTCTGGGCCAGGCATCGTCGGAACCCGTTACCTGCACGTACCACTTGATCTTAGCAACAACTCTGGGTGCAGGTGCCATCCTTCTTTACAGACCAAGAATCAGAGGCAATGAGAAGCTCACGCCCAAAAACAACAGGAAGATGCCACCTGGGATAGGAGCCCTGGGGGCCTGGCTTCCGAGTCCCCAGGCTGTCTGATGGGATGGAGGTGCCCCCACCCCCATCTGCCTCTCTGGGGAAGGAGCTCCTCGGCACCTCACACCTGCACCTGGCGAGGTCCAGGACCTGGCCAACTTTAAGATGACAGAGCAGGACAGCACCGTCCAAACTTACTTGGGTCCTCAAGACACCTGAGTCTTAAGGGTCAGCCTCAGTTGGAGGTTGAGGTTCAGTCTGGAGCTGCTGAGCACCCGCAGGCCACACTTCGGGGAGTAAGGCCTTAAGCAGCTGCCTGCCTGACTAGTTATTTTAACACTTGCTTCCTAAGGCAGCTGTGGGGCGCAGCACTGAAATGGGTGCAGGGGTGGCCTGTGTCAGTTTCCACACGAAGCATCCCGCGTACCTTGGGTGATTATCTCACGGAGTTGATATTCTCTGGACAGCTCCCCAAAGCAGATGTTTTCATCCTCATTTGCAGCTGAGGAAACCCGAAGCCCACAGGCACCCAGTCAGAGCCTTTGAGCTGTGGCGCCCCTGAGCCCAGTCAGAAGGGCAGCTTCCAACTGTCCTTGCTGATGCGGGCCAGAGTGGGTGCTAAGTCTTCGGCTCTTTCCTTTCTCATGTTTGAGCAGCTCTCCCTAACAGGCACAGTTCTCTTGCATCTATAAACTTGTGTAATGCTACATTACAGCCCTGGAGGTGGGTCCTTTTATCCTCATTGACATGTGAGGATGCTGAGACGTAGGGAAAGAACTTACCAAAGTCAGAAAGCAGCAGAACGCGACTTAAAACTGGAGTCGCTGTTGTTGACTGCCTCAATTTGCCTTTCCTGCTTCATGGGGGGAGGCATTAGAATCAGGGCGGCCTTGGGCTTCAGATACTTGGGCATGGAGCCCACGCCTCCACTGAGTGGCTTTGAGAGCTCAGGTGGACAGTCCAGAACCCAGTTTTCCTCTCTGTAAAATGGGCTGATAAAAGCCAGCTCCTCTCGGAGGGAGATGGTGTGCTTGTGAAGTGCCCTGGGGGTGTGGTTCCTTCTCCAGGATGCTGGGCCTACTACGGTGGGCTCTGGAGCCCTTCCACCTGCAGTGTGTCCCCCTCTTGCTTTCCCGCCACAAGGCCCACTGTCAGCACTTCTGTGGGCTTCCAGAGCTTTGAAGTCATGAGAGCCACCTGTTAAAAGAACAAGACCCTGGGAAGAGCTTGCCTGGTGACAGCTTACGTGGCAGTGGAAGAGAGGGGAATGAATGAGGTTGGATTTCACTGCTGCCTCTGACAGAGGAAGCGAGGACCAGAGAGGGGAAGTGTAGGTTCTATGGTCACACTGTTGTCCCCCCGGATCTTCCCTGGACAAGGTTGAAGCCGAGCCTTCCTTCCCCGAAACCTCTAGGGAAGGTTGCAGCAGAGACAGGCCCCATGTCCTCAGGAGACTCTGAAGAACTGACTTCCTTGAAGCTGCAGAAACCCAGGCAGGGCTGAGTGCAGAGGACTTCCTGGAGGAGGTGTGACTAACATAGCTTATCTCCAGAGCTGCTGTTTCCTGGCCTCACCCTAAAAATCAGAGTTTTGAGCCCTGGTACTGCTCAGCTCCCACCTCCAGGGCTGGGAAGAGAGGGGAGTCTGATTGGTGATGGGCACCCATGGTTCTTCTAAGTTCTGACTATTGTGTCCAGTTCCTGGGCACTGATCAGGCAAACCTGGCCATACTGCCCTGTCTGGGTTCTCTGCCAGCCTCTTCCTTGAGACAGAGGACCCAACCCTGCTGACAAAGGACGGGAAAAGAGAAAAGAATCTGAGTACTTCTTGCTGTGTTAGGTCCAGTCCTGGGCACCAAGGGCACATCAGGGTAGACATGATCAGTAAGTGAAGTTAAAAGCTAATGGGTGAGCAATAAGAGGGATGCATCTGGGAGCCCTGGGGCAGTCTGGGGGTGCCCTGGAGTGGGGCAGTCTGGGGGTGCCCTGGAGTGGGGCAGCCCTTACCACTCTGGCAGTCGAGAGCAGGCATCAGATCGGGGCCTGTTTGTCCCAGGAGTCAGACCTGGGTCCTTATCTTGGCTCTGCTATGACACCTTGGGAGAGGGAACGCACCTCTCTGGGCCTCACCTGGCTGGCTGGCATTTCCTAAGAAAACTGGCATGGTTCCCCTTGCCCCCATAGTGCCCACACAGAGCCCACACCTTCTGGGGGTTTAGTCAGTATTTGTCGGTAACTGGGGAAGCTTCTTGTTCAGGGAGGGACTATTTCTGCAGTTCTGACAGATGCTGACTGAGTCAGCCTTGCGGAGAGGAGAGCAAGATTGGGGCGGGAGAGGGTGTGAGGTCTCCAGAGAGGTCAGGAGGCCGGGTGCAGGTCTGGGGCAAGCGTCAGGGAGGTGGTTTGACCTGTGGGCAGGACTCGGCTTCAAGGTGGAGAGACTTGGGTTCCAACGAAGCTCGGCCAGTACCAGTCTGTGACCCTGGGCAGGTCCTGCAATTTCTGCCCTTAGCTTGGCGAGTATTTCCTTGGCCTGCAACCGGGGCTAATGTGTGCCTGGCCTAGGGCTTAAAATTAAATGAGACAAAGGGTCTGTATAAGCAGGAAGCTATCTTGACAGTTATTGTGGTGTATTTACCTCTGAGCCTAGGCCTGCAGCCAACGTAAGCAGCTTGAGTAGGAGCCCAGGAATCCCATCTGGGGTTACAACCTCTCACTGTCTGGATACATTGTGCCTCAGTTTCCTCACTAAGTGGGAGTGAAGTCCCTTCTTACTGGTGGTGAGGATGGAATAGGATGCCAGCTTGGGGTAGGTGAGGGTCACTCCTCCCAGAACAAGGCCCGCAGAGCAGGGTCCCAGTCTGAGCACCCCTGTTGTCTGGGGGAGCCAACAGGCTTCTCCCTGCAGGAACAGCGTCAAGGGAGTTGAGCGCGTGGGCTGCTCTGTAGGTGGCTCCTGTCTCCGCTCCTCCGACTCGCTGAGGCAGCGCCCAGGAAGGCCCAGGATTGGGGCCTGTGGCACGGGGCAGGCTCTGCTTCCCTCCTGCCTCCTACACTCCAAAAACTTTCCGCACCCCCACTCACTGAGCACCCGCTGGTCTGCTCCGGGGCGTCCCGGCTCGCCTCGCCGCCTCTCCCCCTGGACGCTGGGCCAGGCTCCCCTGCTGTTCCCCTGGCTTCCCTCCAGCCTGTTTCCCAGCAGACAGAGGAGCTTCTAAAATGTGGCCCTCCCGCTTGAAGCCCTTCAGCAGACCCCCTTGACTGACCTGTGAGGTCTCTCCCTGCCTTGCACCCTCCTGACTTTCTCTGGCCTTGTCTCCCGCCAACCTCCTTCCCTGCGTTCGGCCAATTCAGATGCTCGGTCCCACAGCCGCCTGGGCCTGGAGTGCCGTCTCCTCCGTGATCTTCTCTGGAGCTTTCTAAACGGTCCAGAGTTTTCTTTCTCGTGGCACTTGGCCTGTTTCCCCTCATGATTTGCAGGGCGGGGTTCAGGCATGGGGTGGACGGGTCATTACCCCTTGGGCATTACTGTGTGAGCAGAGAATGGACTCTGGGGGAGCCCCATATGGGCATTTAAATGCTTCGGCCAGAAGTAGCCGTGCAGGCTCACCCACACGGCCACAGCCTCTCTGCCTGGCTTTCCAGAAGCTTCTCTTAGAGGCTTCAAGGCCAGCTTGGTCTTCATTATCTCCTTCCTCCCTATTAAGCATGGGCAACTCTTCTCAACTTCAGTCACCCCATCAATATGTAAACACCCGAGTCGTCCTGTCCTCGTCTCACAAACCACTTCTTGGCCCACATCCAGCCCCCTCCCAGGCACTTTCTTCCTCTCCAAGGGTTAAATTCTTGAATAGCCTAAACTTTCCACATTTTCTTCCTGAGCATCTTTTGAGAACCTAGTAAACACTTGGCTGGGGGGCTTTGAGTCGCCATGTAGGGGTCCGCCAACTACGTGGACAGCGCACCTGGGTGTGAGTGGCGCTCAGTCCTTTGCGGGCTGGATGACCTTGGGAGACATCTGACTGTGCTGAGGCCCTCCCGATGTCCTTGGGCCAGCAGCTCCCGGCCATTTCCCCTGGGCCAGGCCGCACTTTCTTGTCCAGGCCCCCAGCTTTGAGAGAAGACCCACCCTGGTGGGGTTGTCAGTTGAGTTTTCTGCATCTCACTCCTGCTTGAGGAAAGGTTTCCTCTGACCTGGTACAAGAGGACAGCAGAATAGCTTTCCCATTTACTTCGACTCAGAGGCTTCTGGAAGATTCCAGGTTCACTGTTCCTCCTTGTACCCCTGTTGAATCAAGCTAGCCCCTGGGGAAGGAAGAAGGTGGTCTGCAGGGGACATGTCTTCAGTCTTTTGGGACTCTGCTTCTTGTGCTGTCGCTGGGGGACTAGGTGGCGCTTGTCCCCCGCTTCCACCCAGACAGCTACTCTGTGCTTCTAACGACTCCCAGAAACGAGTCTGGATCTCCCGGACCATCCATGTCTGCCTGGGCCCTTGCAAGTCCTTGTAATTGTTTTTGGACAGGGAAGCAGAAATAGCCTGTTTTTTTAGTTGAGAAAAACTGACGTTAAGAAATGAAGATCGGAAAAGCGCTAGAGCCGGGAGGGTACCTGGGGACTCCAGAGCCCTTTCCCTTAACTCTTGGCTCTGATGTGAGGCGTTCAGGGGCTGAGCACAGAGTGATGATCGCCAAGACAGCTGGTGCGCTTTCTAGGGTTCTGGAACTACCTGCATTGCCCAATACAGATTCCTGATAAACTCTGCTTAAGTCAGGCCTGCTTTCAGGAGCAGAGCCTAATTATTGAGAATTGTGGACAGTCAGCAATCCAGGAAGTCTGTGGCCAACACTTTTTGCTGAAGTTGGATTTCGTTTCGTGGGTTGGCTGAGAGCGGGATCTCCCTCTCAGTGTGGTGCTGGTGGCTCAGTGGCTCCTGCTGGACCAAGACAGGCCTTGGGTTTAAAAAGCACAAGCTTCAGAAAAATAAAAATAAAAGCACACACTTCGCAACTGGGCTCAGGTTAAGGTTCCCAGCCACTTACCAGCTGTGCTTAAGAACACAGGCTCTGGTTGGGTTCCTGTTTTCACCGCTTGCTGTGAGGCCTTAAACAAGTGATCTACCTCTCTGGACTTCAGTATTCACAACTGGAACAAAACAATTAAGCCCACCCCACAGACGGGGATTAAATAAGATGGTGTGTGAAAGTTCAGTGAGAGTATCCAGTGTGTAGTGTGGTCATCCTGGCTCGCGTTAGCACGGGGTTAGCGGTGGCCCCTGGGAGGCCTTCAGGCTTCAGCTTTGTTCTCTCCTCCCTCCCTCTGCAGGTGGAGCTGCATGTCCACCTAGATGGGGCCATCAAGCCAGAAACCATCTTATACTATGGCAAGTAAGTCCATGGATTAAAAGGCATCCTCCCCAGGATTTGGGTGGGGTCCACAGTCAGACCCAGAGGCCTCTGGAAGGCTCAAGGTCACTGCTTCCTTCCTGCACCCCTGTGGGATTAAGCCTTCCGCTGGGGCCGAAGGTGATCAGTGGCGACACGGGCCTCCGCTCTGAGACCCACAGCCCATGTCTTCTGCCTTCTGGGCCCCTGGCTTCTGTCCTGCCCGGTGAGGCTACGTGGACACGTGTGGACATGTGGGGGCAGTTCCAGGGCTGGCACTGCTGCGTTTAACTCAAGTGCCTCTAGTCTCATTGACTGGGCCCTCCCCCGAGACTGTTTAACCCCCTCACTTGGAGGAGGTCCTGGCGTTGCTAACCCACCTCCAAGGGGAGAGTGGACTTGAGTACAGCAGCTGGGGGGCCACGCCACAGTGAAGGGAGCGCCTGACCGGTGACCCCCAGGGCTTGTCCTCCATGATGGAAAATACTGAGGTGCCTCCCCCGCTTCCTGAAATCTCTGCCCCTTCCAAACGAGAGCACACCTGCCTCGGCTCACACGGATGGTGATGGGCTAAGAGATGCCCCAGGTCTGCCCCTCCATGTGGCCCACAAGGACTCAGTGGTCCTCCCCTGGGTCCAGGACTTCCGGGCAGGAAGCTGGGAGGCTGGTGGTCTGAAGTCCCCCAGATGCACGTTTCCCCGCTGAGATCGTGGCCTTGTAGTTTGAGGGTAAGAATGGTGGTCTTCCTGATCTGGATCTGGCAGTGGGGTCCCTCCTGCCACCCCCACCCCACCCCCAGGCAGGCCAGCCTTCTTCCTGTTCATGTCTCCTGTCTGGGAGGATTGTGCTTCCGCGTTGCCTTGTGCTCTTCTGCTCTGGACCCAGATTTGAGCATTCTGCCCCATACACCAGACCCCCTCGGGTGTCGGGAAGCACCTGGGGAACCTCGGGAGCTTGGCCCCTGGGGTGCACTCGGGAGCATCATCTCCGGCTCCCCAAGAGTTCAGGCCAGAAGGCACGCCTCCATCTTGTCACAATTCTGGACTCTTCTGTCCGGGAAGTAGCTGTTTGACTTAATTTACCAGTAGGAGCAAAGGGCATTAACTGCCCTCCAGCTCTGCCCTCAGGCTGACGTGCTAGGCAGAAGCTTATCTGCCCTTCCTTTGCCCACGGGAGCCGCCAGTCATTCCCAAGGCCCTAATGAGGACATTAGGGCTGGTTATCGGGCTCCTCGATGGGATCTAATCTCGGGCGCTCATTAAGGGGCCATAGGTGCTCGCTTAGTGGGAGGAGAAGGGGGCATGTCAGGGGTGGGGGTGTAGGGAAAAGGGAAAGGAGCCATGCTGTGGGGCGGCTGATGGTGTTGTCTGTTCCTCCCGCTGCCTGCGTTTCTGGGGAGCAGTCGGGGCCCTGGGGGCTGGTGCCAGCTGGAATTTGCTCTCCGGTCTGCAGGGAGCGGGAGCCGACCAGGCTCTGATAGACTCCCGGGTTATGGGTAGGGGTTGCCTGGCTGACCCTCATCCAGCCAGGCCCTACCCAGTGGCCCCTCCTGCCTTGGTGATCTGGGCCCCCGTTGACCCTGCCCTCTTCTTCCTCCTTCAGCTCCCGTGATTCCTTCCTCTTAGGGCTGCTGCTTCCTTTCTCAGCCTCCTCCAAGACTGGGTCACCTCTTTTTCCAAAGCACAGTCTGAATCTGGCTGCCTTCTCCCTGGTCTGAGGCATGGCATCCCTTGCTGGGGCCGTGGCCAAGGCCTCTGTGCTGCTCTCCAGGTGTCCACTCTGGCCTCCTCTATCTACTGTCCCCACAGTACTGTGGTCAGAACTGTCTTAAAACTGTGATGGGCTCACTGCCCTGTTCAGTCTGGCCCCCACACACCCATCCTGCTTGGGGCCAAAGCCGCTGTCTACCTATGGCCTTTAAAGCCGCTCAACCCTCTGATCTCTTCTCCTTGTTTAGACCCTAGTGGATGTTTCTCAAACATGCCAGACATAGTAAACAGAGAGGTTGAGTAACTTCCCTAAGGTCACACAGCCTTTAACAGCTGGAATTTAAATTGGACCATCAGGCTTCAGAGTTTGCCTTCCTCCAAACAGTCTTATTTGCTGCCCTCTGTTCCCTGAAAAGAAAATACTATTACTGATAAGGACACAGGACTTTGGAGGGCCCAGGTCCTGCCCTGGGTGATAAGACACACGAAGGGGGGAGTGGACAGTGAACAACAAAGTCTCAGCTCATCCTCCCTTACTGGGCTCTCTGGGGGGGCTCCCAGTAACTGCCTCACCCACAAGGTGGGCTGAGAACTGGCCAGTGCCGCGGGGCACGGCTGTGACGGGCCAGGGAGGTAGAACCATCAAAGAACAGTGTAGCCTGGGAGGAATGGGGCCTTGCAACAACTTCCTCTTCACTCTGGGCCCCCGAGGGCTCTGCAGCTGTGTGAGCAGCGCCCTGGCACGCATGTGAGACGCTGGAGTCCCTGTGCTGCTTGTTGGGGGTGGGAGGGCCCCCCAAGCAGCTCTGGGTCTGTTATCCTGCTTTCCTTCCTGTCCCGGAGCAGTAGCCAGAAGCTCAAAGTGAATCACGTCGCGCTGCTCCCCGCTTAAAATCCTCCAGTGGCTTCCTGGTGCTTTCAGGATAGTCCCAACCCCTACGAAGCCACCAGCGGCCCTGCCTTGGCTCATCGGCTACCACTGACTGGCAACAAACCCAGCCCTTTGCCCTGCCCTTCCCTCACTGCTTCTGCCTGGAGCCCTCCTCCGCTCCCTCGTGCCGCTTCCCCTGCCTACTTTGCTGCTTAAATATCACCTCCTCTGAGAGGTCTTCCTGGGCCACTCTGATCAAAAGATCCCTCTCAGTGGCTCTTGAGGATGAGGCTGGAGAGGAAGAGACTAATGGGAGGGATATTTTGGGGGTAAAATAGGACTGGGGGGCTGGCTTCCAGGGGGAGTTCCCTGTCTCGGGCTAGGCTCTGCTATCCATCCAGCCCCCCGCAGAGCTCCCAGCCCTTCGTAGGCCCTCATGGCATTTCCTGTGTTGAGGTGGGGTTTGGGAGCTATGGCCACAGGACCCTGGACGTAAAAAAGGCACACTAGTGGGTGGAGCACACACGGGGCGCTGCATTTGGCAATACAAGCGCCAAAACCTGTGAGTCACCTCTCCAGCCACTGCTGGCTCCCAGCAGGCTGTGCCGTGCCAGTGACAGACTCTGCAGCGGGAAGCCCCTGTAGGGGTGGAGGGCTCGTGAGGGTGACTGGGGCAGGCCGGCCAGTGGTGGGCGAACACCTGATGTCTGGGTGCAGGGCCCCATCGGGGCACCGTGCTGGAGTCTGGGGACAACTTGCAGGCACCAGGGAGACCCCGGGGCGGTGTGTTGGTCATTCATAAGAACTTGGGCATCCCCCAAATGGGGAAGGGGCCCATTTAGGGGGCGTTGTAGGACAATATTTTAATAACAGCTGTCAGAGGACTTGAACTCTGGTTAAACTTCATTTCTTCAATTCCCTCCCCTCTGTCCCGGCTTCGGGACTAAGCAGATACCTGAACTGTCTGATTTGATCATCTGATTTTTATCTTCTGGTCTTTTGCTCTGCTTGCTGGAGGACTTTCTCAGCTTTATTTTCCATTCCTTTTGACTTCCCAAGGCTGCTGCCTTGCTCTCAAATGGCCAAGAGGGCTTCTTACTCCCAGCCCCCTTTTAAAAAGGGCTGTTCTTGCCTCAGGGAGGTCGCACCCTCCTAGTCCTTGAGGATGTTCTTTGTAGGGTTAAGTTTTCCTGTCCTCTGAATTGCTTGCTCAGATTTCCACGGGCTGCTGTTGTCCCTCATGGGAGACGCATTTCTTGAATGTCTGGTGTCTGTGCCTGTCCCTTTTATCTTAAAAGTGGAAAAACAGGCCATGAGTGGGCCTGGCACCTTGCTGGTGGCTGGGAGGGGTCTCCAGCCAGAAGGACTTGTCGTAGTGAGCCCCGGGGGAGAGGTGGCTGCAGGCCAGCCCGGTGGGAGCTGGGGCAGGGAGCAGCGCCCGCCCGTGGATGGCCTGCTCCTGGCACACTGGGCAGGCCAGGCTCTGCTGTGCCGGTGACCGGACAGGCAGAGGAGGGAGGCTCTGCCTTTGGCCAGGACATAGTGGTGCTGCCGCTGTTGACCCTGAACCCCTGACCTCTGGCATAGGGCCAGCTGCCTCCATGCCTCCAGGGTCTGGGGAGAAAGCTGTGGGGCCTGTGCCCAGGCAGCGGCCCCTATGAACACACAGACCCCCCACTGTCCCCTTGAGACTTACCGGCTGGTTGCAGGCTTGGGAGAGGCAGTATAAGACAGACTCAGTCCTGGCGTGCTCTGCCCTGAGCCTCAGTTTCCCTTTCTGATGGGAGGAGTGTAATGCAGAGAGCCACAGATTTCCTACTGGGGGATTTGAGGGTTCTGGGGGTCCTGTCCTGGGCAGTCTACCATCCTAATTTTGTTTCCAGGAAAAGGGGGATCAGCCTCCCTGCTGACACAGCAGAGGGCCTGCAGAACATCATCGGCATGGACAAGCCGCTCAGCCTCCCAGGCTTCCTGGCCAAGTTCGACTACTACATGCCTGCCATCGCGTGAGTCTCGCCGACCTGCAGCCCTGTGCCCAGCAGAAGCTGGCAAGACTGGGCCAGCCCTGGGCTGGTAGGGCCCAGCTCTTCTTGCCATTATGTGTGCTGGAGTAAATCTCCATGCCTTTTGGTTTTCCCTTCTGGAAAGTGGGTGTGATGAACTGAAGTTTCATCTTCTACAAGGTGACCGGTGTGGAGCCTAATGACCTGTGTTAGCATCAGACATCCATGGAATAACCGTGACCCCGGGCAGATGTCCCTCCTCTGGGTCTCGGTCCCTTCACCTAGGCAGTGGGGCCTGTGATCTTTCTCCAAGGGCTGGAGGCTGGGGTGGATGTGCACGGCCTTCAAGTCCCTCTTGCTTTGAAGATAACTGGTGTCTTTTGGCAACCAGTTTCTCATGCATGTTTACCTTTTGTTTCTTCCATTTCTTAATAGAACATCTGTCAGCTGTTGGTTCTTTTAGTGACTTAAGAGATTTTTAAAATCTTAGATCTAGAAGAACATAATGTGTATACACAACTGTTTTCTTCTGTAGTCCTCCACAAACCTGCTAGGTGGACACCTCATTTGCAGAGGAGGAAATGAAGGCCCAGAGAAGTGGAGTTTGCCCAGGACCACGTAGTTGGAAAGAGCTGAAGTCCAGGTCCCTCCCCCCCCTTACAGTGCCACCTCTAGTTTTGTGGTATGAGGCAGTTTCCTAAGGCAGGCAAGAGTCAGGCCTTGGCAGTCAATACTACAGGAAGGGGCAAGAGACAAAGGGATGGGGCAGTCAGGGAAGGCTGCCTGGAGGAGGAAAGCCCACAGGCTTAGGCTTTTCTAGTGTCCCTCGTTCTGCAGTGGCCTGTCCCCCTCTGGGCCCTTCTGAAAAGGACCTAGCGACCACTTCATGGTGGACTCCACCCCAGAACCCCACTGCGCCTTACTCCTGGGGCCAACACTCAAATAACAAGCAGAATTCTTGGTACACTTGTCTGCTCTCCTCCAAACGCTGGCCCTGGTGAGTTTTTTGAGGGTGATGAAATTGAACTCATCTGTCCTCACAGTAACTAGTGTCAGAGGGTGACCGACTAACCAGGAGTCACAGCAGATATGTGTGGGAACCGGAGTCCAGTCTGAGTCCCAGGCATCTCCCCCATCCCAGAGTTCCCCTCTGGATTTGTTACTCATGCGCTCCCCTCAAGCTCTGCCCCTGCCCCCAATTTTATTGGGGTGTAATTGGCAAATAGAAACTGTTATAGTGAAAGTGTGCATCTCGGGTTTGGATAAACACACACGTGAAATGCTCAGTCAAGCGAGCTAACCTCCACGGTTTCCCTTGCGTGGTATGAACACCTGGGCTCCCCAAGGGGACTCATCTGGGTCAGCAGTATTAACGGGATCTCCAGTGTCTCACGCCTCCAGAACATTCAGCTTGCACCACTGAAGTTTTGTGCTCTTGGAACCTCGTTGCCTGTCACCCCCGCCCCGGCCAATCTGATAGTTTGAGATTCCACACAGGACTGAGAGGAGGCAGTATTCGTCTCCCTGTGAACCGCTTCTCAGCCTTTTGGCTAAGATCAAGGAGAGTGTGTCCCTGTGTCTGGCTTATATCACGTTGCGTTACGGCCTGCGGGTTCATCCATGTCATTGCAGGTGGTGGGGTTTCCTTCTTCGGGGCTGAATCTCATTGGGGCTGTGGGGGAGGGGCGGTGTGGCTTTTTTCCATTTGTTCATCGATGGACACAGGTAGTCTCATCTCGGTTGTGTGAATGATGCTGCCGTGAACCTGGGTGTAGCTGTTTCTTCAAGTACTGATTTCAGTTCCTTGGAATAAATACTCAGAAATAAAATGGCTGGGTCAGCCAGGTCCTATTTTTCTTTGAGGACTCTCCCTACTGTTTCCTATAGGGCTGCACCAGCTGACTTCCCACCTTCTGGGCTCCCCTGCCAGCCTCACCAACCCTTCTCTGTCGTTTGCTATCAGCCGTCCTGATGCCCCTGCAGTTAGCATTGGCGTTCCCCTGGCGCTGAGGTGGGGCACCTCCCATGCCCCTCTGGGCCACTTGGATGTCTTTGAAAAATTTTCTGTTCGGGTCCCTTGTAGATTTCCTAACTGGGTTAGGGTTTTATTGTTGGATTTAGCTAGTGAGCGGTATGAGTTTTTAATAGTTTGGACACTACTATTAAGCTTGATTTGCAAATACTTTCTCCGCTCCATTTTGGTTTCCTTTGTAGACACTCCCTAGCTTGATGCAACCCTCTGTCTCGCTGGGCTTTTGTGGTCTGAGGGGCCTGTCACTTCTCTTCCTGCCACTCTCCAGCCATCAAGTATTTGAGTGACCACTATATCCTTGGCCAAGGGGTCCTTGCCCCGTGAAGACTGTTCTGTAGTGGAGGTGAAAGTCAGCTAAGAAGGACACCACGTGGTGTATAATGTGGGGTAGTGATAAGGAACCTGGAGAAAGCTGGAGCCAGGGAAGGGTGGAGGATGGGGGGGGGGGCCCTCTTACAGATAAGGTGGGCCCGAGGGGGCTTCTCTGAGGAGGTGAGGCTGGAGCTGGGATGCAAATGGAGGGAGCATGGGCTGATCTGGGAAGGGCATGGGGGGTGGCGGGGAGTGAACATAAAGGCCCTGACATGGGAACAAGCTTGAGAGTTCCTTGGACAGAAAGAAGGCTCTGCTGGCTCAAGGGGATGTGTGGTTAGGGTGACAGGCTGCTTTATGCAGGTCTGTGGGTCAGGTGACAGAGGTCGGACTTCATTCTACATGGCCCAAAGCCAGTAGAGCTCACACACAGACACAGTATGCTCTAATCTGCGTTTTTCACAGCAGAGAACAGTGCTACAGGGGCGAGCACAGAGATGGGGAGGCTGGTTAGCAGCATGGCGGGGGCTCAGAGCCTGGGTAGAAGGGCAGAATTGGCACCCACTTTGGAAGTACAGCTCACAGGACTTGCTGTGCTTCTCGGATCTTCGGCAGATGCCAGAGCTGGGGGCTGAAGGGCTGAGGGACTGAGGCCAGAAGTGGGTGTGATCTGCCCAGGGTTGGAGAGATAACCTCCTTGCTCCTGGAGGCCCTAAAGGCTGGCGAAGGGTGTTGGAACCCCTCTTTCCCTTCCCAGGGGCTGCCGGGAAGCCATCAAGAGGATTGCCTATGAATTTGTGGAGATGAAGGCCAAGGACGGAGTGGCGTATGTGGAGGTGCGCTACAGCCCACACATACTGGCCAACTCGCAGGTGTATCCGATCCCCTGGAACCAGGAAGAGTGAGTGTCTGGCCCTGCCTGAGGGGCAGACCGTGAGGAGGCCCTGACCCAAGCACGACTTTGACCTTGCTCCCTGTCCAATCCTGAGTCTCAGAAAGAGGGGTTTAACTCGGGTGCAAGGAGGGCTCCCCTCCCTTGCCGGCCTTAGGTTTTTTCCTTGGACAGGGGCGTTTGTCCTTGTCTAGCTCTGGACCCAGGCTGCTGTCTAGGAATGTCACCTGAGTGCCCAGTGACTTGCCAGGGCCCTGTGGTCACCCCAAGTGCTGCCACACTGCCGCCTTGCCCCTCTAGCAGATCCCTGTGGACAAGTGGGGATCAGACCAGGTCCAGCTTGGCAGGGTGCTCCCCTGTGGAACAGGGAGGACAGCATCTGACCCCCTGCACAGGAGTAGCCCTTCGGGGTGTAGATGTGCCCAGGCAGACTGAAGGAAGGTGGACGGTGGGTGCCAGGGCTTAGGGCATCTTCAGTCTTTCCTAAGGGCATCAGTGGGGGACAGGGCCCTCCCGGAGGAATCCTGTTCTCCCTCCCCTGTCTATGTCCCCTGTCCACATCCCAGGTCTGGTCTTTGGGTCTTCATCTGTCTCAAGTCTGTCCCTACCCCTTTCCCCACACAGGGGGGACCTCACCCCTAGCGAGGTGGTGGCCCTAGTGAGCCAGGGCCTGCAGGAGGGGGAGCAAAACTTCGGGGTGAAGGTGCGGTCCATCCTGTGCTGCATGCGCCACCAGCCGGGTGAGTGACCTCGGCCTGCCCGGCCTGGCCCTGGGCTGTCTGGCCTGCTGTGGGCGCCACCTGTGCTGGCCCCGGGAGCCCATCTGCAGGAACTTCCTGAAAACATCAGAGCCTCCTGGGCAGGCTGAGAACTTGCTGGGGCAGAGACTTTTCTCCCAGGGAGACTAGGCCTTGACAGTCCTATGACGCAGGAGGCTCAAAGCTAGGAAGCCCAAACAATAAAAAGCTAAGTCCACAGGCCCTGCCCCGGAGACCCTGTGGGCCAGGCCCTTTCCTGTCTGGGCCACAGAACCTGTGGCTAGGCCTGGTGTGCAGGCTTTCTGGGGGTCTCCCTTGTGATGACACCCATCGGGCTCCAGGTGTGGGGTCCCGCCGTGTCACCTGGCAGTCAGGTCTCCTGGACTCAGACACGCGCCGTCATGGCAGGGGAGGGAACCCATATTCTCCTCGCTAAGACACAGCAAGACTCGGCAGAGGGCTCACGGCCAGCGCAGAGCTCGCCAGGCGGGCGGCCTGTGAGTGGGGCTGCCGCCATTCGTTCCCACTTCGTGGAGGACACCGAGGCAGCGAGTGTGAAGCCTCGTGTTCCTCCCCCAGGAATGACCATCTGGCTTTGAAGCCCGTGATTTTTTTTTAAGCATTTGATGACTTTATTGGCTAAGAGCATATATTGCATTAGCGCTGTACCTAGTGATATTGCGAGTTGTTCTAGGTTTAAATGTTAAACTGTGGGCCTCCATCTCCTCAGCGGCTAAGTAGGCCAAAGCCCGCTGGGGGTAGTTGTGGGGTACATGAGAGGACAGTCCATCATTTAGGAGCCTGGGCCCTGTCCAGGCAAAGCCTTGCCCAGCCCCACGTGGTAGCTGAAGGGGACAAACAGGTGCCAGAGCAGGTTGCCAAAGGCTGCGTGTGGGCCGCGGGAGTCGGGATTTGGAGACAAGACACTGGGCCCTCTGTCCCGCACTGGCCTCTGGGGGTGGGGGCTCTCCTCTGTGCTCCTGACAGAGGCCCGTGGTGTGTGGCCCACAGAATGGTCCCCTGAGGTGGTGGAGCTGTGTAAGAAGTACCGGGAGCAGGGTGTGGTGGCCATCGACCTGGCTGGAGATGAGACCATCGAAAACAGCAGCCTCTTCCCAGGACACGTACAGGCTTATGAGGTGGGCCCTGCGGGAGAGAGGGGGTGAAGGCAGGTGAGACCGGCCCCAGGGGGAGGTCACACCACAGGGGTGCGCAAGACCTCCTGGGCTCACGGGTATCTCAGAGCCCTCTGAGGGCTCTAGAAGTTGGGAATTTGGTTAAAGACCACACTTTGGGGTTGGGGGTTCTGTGTTTGGACCTGTTTCCCCTCATGATTTGCTGTGTGGCCTTGAGAGACTGTCTCTTCTCGGGCCTGTTTTATCTGCTGGGATGACTGGGCCAGAGCAGAGGTCTCTGAACCTCTCAGTGCACTTCCCGTGGAAGGGGCAAAGCATGAGGTGCAGGGGGTGGTCTCTGGGGTCTCACGGTCCAGGTTCAGGGCTTGGGTTCCCCTCTGTCTAGCTGTTTTGACCTTGGTCATGTTACTTCCCTGAGCTTCAACTCCATACACTTGGTGTTATAGCTGTGGTCATGCATATAATGCATTTCTCATAGTCCCTGACATTACCTGCTTAATAAATGCCTAACACTTAAAAACAAAAGCCGAAACAAAAAACCGGCTTCCCCATCTTGAAGAATGGGGCATGCTTTCAGACGGCCAAGACTCAGCCCCAAAGTGTGGTGAAGGCAGGCCTATGGGGCCTTCTTCTGGGCACCCACGGCCTGGCACTTGCCCTTGCAGGAGGCTGTGAAGAGCGGCATCCACCGCACCGTCCATGCCGGGGAGGTGGGCTCCCCAGAAGTGGTAAAACAGGTGAGCAGGTCGGGCTGGCGTGGTGCCCTTCTGCTCCTCCCTACCCCGACCCCCTCCTGGGCTCACTCAGCGTCTCTGCAGGCTGTGGAAATTCTCAAGACGGAGAGGCTGGGACATGGCTACCACACCATAGAGGACCAGGCCCTTTATGACAAGTTGCGGGCCGAAAACATGCACTTTGAGGTGAAAGGGTCAGGGTGTGGGAGCACAGAGCACAGGTTAGGAGGGCCCAGAGCTGAAGGAGCCAGGGGAACGTGGCGAGAGTGGGCACTGAAGCTGCCTAGTGGTGGAGGAAGACAGAGGCTGATGAGGTAGTGGATTTGATAGCAGGGAGGCCACAGAGCCCGAGTTGGTGGCTCCATGGCCTGGGGGGAGGGCCCAGCTTGGTCTGGGCTACCCATGCCAGCCCGCACCTGCTCTTCCAGGTCTGTCCCCGGTCCAGCTACCTCACGGGCGCCTGGAAGCCAGAAACGGAGCACGCGGTGGTTCGGTGAGGCTGGGCCTCTGGGGTCCACCCTGTTTCATATTAAGGGGGCCAAGGCTGGGGAGGGAACGCAGGCGCCGGGCACTGGCCAGGTCTTTGGCTGTGAAATCGCTTCAAGTCCCTGGGGAGGAGGCGTCCCTGCCCTCACCTGACAAACAAGGACTCCAAAGCCCGGATGTGACCGGATCGAGGTCCCCCGTCACTAACTCTGAGCTGGAGCCCTGCAGCTCACCTCACTGGAGCAGCCACCTGCTGCCCCAAGGGGAGCTTCCATCCTAGATTCTGCCTTCGAGGCGTCAGGGAGGTGAGCCCCTCCTGCCCTGGCTCTACTCCTGGCCCCTCTGGGCGGCCCCCTTGCACCACCTTGACAATCTTCCCTGGAAGGCCTGCTATCCCACCTTGCAGTCTAACTTGGCGACCTTGGTCCATCTTTGAGCTGTCTTGGGACCGAACCCTGGGGGTGGCACCAGGCTTCAGGAGGGCAAAGCTCCCTTTCTGTGCAGCAAGAGCTCGGGGTAACCATGGTCTGCCTGCCAAGATGGGGAGGAGCTGGGGCTCTGATGTGCTGAGTTCAAGGGGCTCCTAAGGCCTGCATTAGGGACACGGTGGGTGTGGCACCTGTGGCACACCCAAGAGAAGGTTCTCGGAGGCATGTGGGATAGAACTTGGGCCTGGAGACTCAAGAGTCGTCTAAACAGACACGCTGGCTGGAGCAAGAAAGGTCTAGGAGAGAACCCAGGACAGTGGCCTCTAAGGGACAGGCAGAAAGTCAGTGTGGTGACAGAGCAAGGGGGCACTCAAAGAACAGTCAACAGGAAAAATCTCGAGTGTGGGAAGCGCTCGGAACGTTGCACTGGGTTTAACAAGATGGCGGTCAGGGGTCTCGTTGGGAGTGGTTCTATGGTGTGGGGGGAAAACCAGATCCCGGTGGGACTGGACGATGCTGGGGTGGGGGCAGTTGACTCTCCCAGGGTGGTTGCTTTGGAGCGGAAGGCTACAGGTCCAGGTCTTGAGCCACTCGTCATGTGGCTCTGTCGTCACCGAGCTTGGAGTCTACTTCTCCCTCCGCACACAGAGGATGAGCCTTTTCAGGTCTGCCCTAGGAGGCCGTCAGCTCAGAGACAACCAGGTGCAAAGTCTTCACAGAAGAGTAAGAAGCCTCCCTCTTCCCCTCCCCTGTGTCCAGGTTCAGAAGGGACCAGGCTAATTATTCCATCAACTCGGATGACCCGCTCATCTTTAAGTCCACCCTCAACACTGATTACCACATGCTCAAAAATCTAATGGACTTTACTGAAGACGAGTTTAAGAGACTGGTGAGTGGGCTTCGGCCCCCCGGGCTCTGACTATGGGCTCTGGGGGAGTGTGAGGCCTGTAGGGCCTGGACCTTCTGGAGCTGAGGCCATGCTGAGTCAGACGCTCCCGGGAGACCTCTCTGGCCGACATCTTCACTTCGGGCAGGGTGTTTTCTCTTTGAGGGGTGTGGCTCCTCAGAATCTGCTAAAAGCTGTCCGCTGTCTCCCCAGAAAGCGTAGTGTTCAGCTGTATAGACTGCAGCTCCCGGGCTGAGTCCTTGCCTGGGTCTACCCTTGCAGGGGGTCTCTCTAGCCCCTATCTTTCAGAGAGTCCCCAACTTCTCACATCCCTCCCACTTTGCGAACACAGACCCTCAGTCTGCTCTGGCACTTGCCACCCAGCCGAGCCCACCCCCTGAGCTTAACTGCCCACATTCAGTGACGAGGCTGGGTGCTGCTGGCTTGCCACCTCCCTGCCCTGCACTCTGGCTCCATGTTGTCTGCCATTCTGGCCCTTCCAGAACATCAAATCAGCCGAGTCCAGCTTCCTCCCAGAAAACGAGAAGAAGGAGCTTATTGATCTGCTCCACAAAGCCTACGGGATGTAAACTGCCCCTGCAGGTATGTTCTGGCTGGGCTGCTGGGCCATTGGCCTGCCCTGCTGCTCCAGCCGGGCTTTCCGTGGGGCTGGCAGCAAGAGCCGCCTCCCTCCCTCCGTCCGTGGGCAGCACGAAGGGCGTGGAGCCACCTGGTTGGTGGCCCCGTGCACTAGGTTTGTGTGCCGGAGGCTGGTCTAGGGGGACACATCCCAAGGGTCTTGGCAACGAGGGCCAGCTCTAAGGCTACCCAAAGCCAAGCGCAGCTGGCCTGGTCCTAGATCCATTCTGCTCCTTCCTCCCTGGGGGGCGCCGGCAAAGCTCGCCCTCGCGCTAAGCCTCAGTCTTCCCGTTGGCTCTGATGTCCTGTGATATATTTACGACCCGGGTACGTGAGCCGCCTAACCTTCCTGCTTCTCTGGCCTGGCAAGCAGGGCCGTGTCCGTGAAGATGTCGGGGCCGCCTCACTGAGCCCTCGTCCTGGGGATGGCATCTTCACAACCCTGATTTGAGCGACGCTCTGACCTCCACGCCTCAGGAAGACACCGACTTGCACGGCCGGCGACTGCCGGTCCTGAAGTCCGTGCCTGCCGGGCGCATGTGCACTCTGCACCGCCACCCCCTCTGATCACGGTGCGGGCTGGGTTGAATCTAAAACCTCCCTGTGATGATTCTTGCTGAGCTGGTGCCTAATAAAGAAACCAGGACTGGTGTCGGGCAGCACTGAGTGGCGTGTGGTCTGTGCTGGGGTCGGCAGGAGCCTTTGGGGCTCCAGGTCTCGGGCACCCCGCTCAGGGGTGGGGTCCCCGCACTCCCGGGGGCTGTGAGAACTGGGAGCTAAAGGGCACCGCAGCCTGCCCTCCCTCCAGGAGAAAGGCTTCTCTTGAAGGGGTGCCTACTTACGTACCCCTTTACACTTAGCCCCTCCTACCCTAGGTCCTCGGGGGGAAAACCTTCCTTTTGGGTTCCTGAAGCTGTGGATGGGGGGAGATGGAAGGAGACCCCCTAGACGCTGGGCCAGGGAGTGGTGCCAGCCCGGTGGACCCCGGCATCTGCTCAGGCACTGCACTCGGGAGCCGGGCAGCAAACACGGACATGGGGGGGCGAGGCCCAGCCCCTGCCTTTGCTACTTACAGGGGGAATAATCCTCTTAAGCCAGTCGCACAAATCATCAGCATTTATTTCCCGGGTCCTTGGTGTCACTTCCCGTGGTAGAAAGGACAGAGTTGATCAGATAGTTTTGAGCACAAAATCCTTCCCCAGAAATGGGTCTGATCTGTGAAGCTCCATGAGGAACCCTCAGAGCTGCATAGACAGATGGAGTTGAGCTTACAATGGCTTCCAGAAAAGGGTGAATTGATTGTCCACTTCCCTCCCCCTCTGCTGAAAAAGATCTAAAGTTTTTAAAAAGTTTAAAATTGCTTTTTTTAAAAAAGGGATAAGATCTTAACCCAGCAGGTGGGGGGTGGGGAAGAGGGGCCGAGCTGGAGCGTGGTCCCTGCCCAGACCGCCTGTGGCAGAGGCTCTCGGGGCCCTGCTCACTGACGCCCAGACCCTGCCTCCCGGCGCCCGCCGAATAAATAACATCCTGCGTGTTTAGTGTCTTGAGAGTGCGCAGGCGCGGTGAGGAGGGGCGGGAGCGGGGAGCCTGTGGGGTGGGCAGAGGCCCCTGGGGGCTTTCAGTCTGGGACATGGGGCTCAGAGAGGAGGCTGCCGGGCCAGTGCCAGGGCTCCCCCGATCCAGGTGGGGACAGCAGGTCTCTTCCAGCCTCCTCGGGCAAGGTCATGCTCAAGATGAGGCGGTCCCGTCGCTGCTCTTGGGCTGGTTGCCAGCGTCCTTGTCTGCAGCGCCTGCCTCTGCCTGTCCTTCTGGAGAGAGGGGAGCACAAAAGAGTGTCTGAAAAGGCCCAACCAGAGTGGGGAGAAGGACAGGAGCTATGCTGGGATGGTGGTGGCCAAAGGGAAATTGAGCTTGGGTAACACCAACTTTTACAAAGAAAATGCATGTGGCGGAACAATAAAAGGCCTAGATGGTGGGAGGATGCCAAACACCTCAGGCCCAGGACTGCTGAGGTTCTTTGCGGGTTCTCTACAGCAGAAGCAGCTACGCCCCAGGATGAACTAGGTGCTCAGTGAATGGGATGGTTGCACGAGATGGAAAGGGGCCTGGAAGGAGACCAGCTCCGGGAAGGTGGGTGTGCCGTGTCAGCCCAGGCAGGCACCCCGCTGTGACTGCCCCCCCCATCCTTGCCAGACCAGCCTGCCCCCAGGCCCCCTCACCGTCGCGGGCTCCGGGGGCTCACCCCCCAGGGCCGCAGGCTGGCAGCGTTAGCCGTGCCGCCCACCCTGGCAGTAGGAGGCGTGTCCTGACGCAGAACTACTGAGGCGCCAGAGGCCAGGCGGGGGAGGGAGGCAGCGTGAGGCCTGCCACGGCGCCCTGGCCGCCCGGCGCCCACCCCCTCTGCTCCCAGTTGTCCTAGGGAGGACAGTGGTCGGCAGTGGAGCAGCGCAACTTGGACATGTGCCTCCTGCCCTGCCCAGGCCTGCCCAAGGGCTCCTCGATCCCTCAAGCCCAGAGGGCCCTCTTGGCTCTCCAGGAGTCTGACAAGCCAGACAGGAGTCGGGCACACTCCCAGACTGTGCCACGCTGCTGGGCCCGGAGCCCCCCGCCCTAAGAACATTCTCATGTGACCCCTGGTGAGCTCTCCTGTGCTGCCATTTCCTGGCTGCAGGACCGCGAGCGAGTTGGTCAGCCTCGCAGCCTCTGCTTCCTGATCTGGACAGGAAGGATGGTGATGCCTCCACATGCACTGGGTTAGCACACACCATGTTTGGTGTCAAACTTGACCAGGCCACGGAACTGGGGAGGCTGGGGGGACTAAGGCCGCGGCTCCCTCCCCCAGCTGTGCACCAGTCTCCTGGGAAGCTTTAGACAAACAGATCCGAAGTCTGCTGGTCAGACTCAATCCCATTCCCTCAGTGAGTCTGCTGCTACCGAGCAGACGCACAGCCCTGCTTGCACAAAGCAGGCAGTGCCTGACCTACTAGAAGCTTCCTTAGCCAGACGCTCTGGCCTGCACACACGCTGTGCTTGCAGTGAGTTGTTCTCCCTCAGGTCTCCTTTCAAAATGTCAGTAACCCTGGCAGGCCAATAAATGCACGTGGAGGAACCAGATACCTCAGGGATGGTGAATGGATGCGAAAAGCCCTGGGCACATGGGTGAGAGGATATGTCTCCTGGGCAGTGGCGACAACAAACAGTTCACCAGAGCAGAGCACAGGGGACAGGTGCCCGGGTGGCAGCTGGTCACTCAGCAGTGAACAGCCTCCAAGCGCAGAGGGCGGAGGCCACGGGCCCATGTGGGAGCAGCTCAGAGCCTCGAGGGAAGGGCTTGTGCTACGTGGGCTACTGAAGGCCTGACAGGAGGTTCCTCAGCAGAGCAGTCTGGCGCGAGAAGGATGATCTGGGCCCGGGGAGCAGTGCACGGCCCAGCACGGGGGCCATGGAGCGCAGGCCTTTCTGCTGGCCGGACTGGAGGCACTAGGGGGACAGACTAGGGGGAGCAGGAGATCCAGTGCCTGACAGGCCACCTGCAAGGAAGGCGTATGGGTGCCTGGTGCCCGCTGTAACTACATGGACTTGCTGGGTGCCCCTGAGCAAGCCACCCATCTTCACTGGGCCCAGGCCTCTACCACGTCTGTTCTGTACACGCAGGTCACATCTGGCCAGCAAAGGCCAAGAGCTCTGGACTGGGGAGCAACCCAGAGGAAGATGGGACTGTACTCGCCACAGACAGCTCAGTGGGAGACGCAATGGGAGACAGCGGAGTGCGGGGCTGGCAGGAGCAGGCCCTGACTGGGCCAGACAGGTCCCCAGAGGAATGAGCTGAGGACGAGGGGGTGTCCTGCAAGGCGGTGGGCGGGTGCTGTTTTCTCCCTCGCTCACTCGGCCTGGTTTCCAAGCACCCGCTCCGTGCCAGCGTGGCAGGAGGCCCCCTAGGCCTGGAGCTCCTATTTAAGCCCAGACCTTGTCAGAGCGAGGGGGTCAGGGATGGGGCAGGCCTGGGGGACACAGCGAACGCAGGCCCCGGGGGGGCCCCTCAGCAGAGGACACAGTGAGATGTGCTCACCTGCCCCCTCCAGTGCCAGCTCGCCCATGTCTCCAGCCAGTTTCCTCACGCTCACGGCCTCCGAGTCCCCCTGAATGTCAGCCACGGCGTTCCGGCGGCCCGTGCGGTCACAGGAGATGAAATCCGAGTAGGAGGACTCGACCTCCATCATGCCTGTCGCATTGCTCTGCAGGCCTGTGGGCACAGGGGCAGGAGGGCAGGGGTGAGTCAAGGTGCTCTCCAGAGAGACGACACTCAGCTCTCAGCATGGATGCCTTTTCACAAAATGGCAGGCGTTGCTTTTGATCAATGAGGGCAAAACTACACAGAAGAGAACAAAGCAAGTCACCCATAATCGCAGCCAGGACACATGAGCATTTTAAAGAGCTCCCTCCAGTCCGAGTTGCTGCTGGCTGCTGAGGCGGGATGAACAAGTCAGCCCGGCCCTGCTTGCTGTCTCCGGAGGCAGCACCTGAGGGCCTGCCCGAGGCTTGGGTCAGGGAAGGGCCTGCAAGGGCGACAGCACTGCCCACATGGGAGCGAGGGAAGAGCGCAGGGGAAGGCAGTCTAGTGCCTGGGGGTCTAGGGCAGGGGCCCCTGTAGACACTCAGGTGTGAGAGGAGGAAAGGAAGGAGGTGGCGGAGGCCAGACAGATTTACTATGGAGGGTGACGCCACAGGACGTGGTGTTGGGTGGAGAAACGAGCTTTGTGCCATGATAAGCAGGTGGACAGGTGTGTGACAGCAGATGGGCAGGAGCGAAGACGCGGTGTTCTGAGGAGGGATGGGGGAGTGCAGATGAGCTCTCCTCGGCCCTGCTGACTGACCTGCCTGGGAGCCCTGCGTGGGGAGGGGTGCAGTGGGTGCGTGGAGATGGGGGCAGTAAGACGTGAAGTTGGACGTTATTTCCGCAGAGAGGGTGGTTAACAGCCCTGCTGGCTGAAATATACCCTGGAGAGAGATGAGAACCACATGTATACAGGATGTAAAAGGACTTTAGAAATCATACCATACATATTTTATAGCTTACGCCGTGGAATACTCTAGAACATTAAGGTTTCCCATGGGTGATTTTTTTACCTGCACACCTGGATGTGCCTTGCTTGGTCTGGCCCAGACACGAGCACAGAGCTACTTCCCGGCTTCCACCTCCACAGGCAGCACAAGGTCATGTACATCTGTGTGCCCAACCCTAATTATGTCCTTAGAGCATATTCTTAGAAGTGTCACTGGTGGGCTAATAAGGACAAAATCATTTTTAAGACGACGTTCAAACACATTGCCCAAGTTGCCTTCCTGATGGTAGTGGTTTTTATAATGACAAAAAACTGAGGGGAAAGAAACTTCTATACCCGGTCCAGTTCCTCTTTATACCCGCCCCCCCAGCACAGAAGCACATGATGTTGTCCATTTATCTGCACGCACAGCAACGACAGGCACTCATATTAAGAAGGCCAGCCTGCGAGGGAGACACTGTGGTTTTCTGAAGGCAGGCAGGCATTCCCTGCATGGACTTGGGCTACTTGGCAGACCCTGAATTGGGAAGTGGGTGGGCAGCCAATTAAACTGACCCTGGTAGGGATGATCCTGGCACCAACACCAGACAAGGACATCACAAGAAAACCAGAGGCCAGTATCCCCAATGAGATGCTCACAAACCAGCATTTGGTGGGGCTTATTGAGGGATGCTAATGACCCAACACCTGCAAATGGATGTGAGACACTGATAAAATGAAGGTTAATATCTCAATAGAGGTAGGAAAAAAGCATTTGACAAAACTGAAGAGCTATTTATGATAAAAACAATAAAGTGGGGATAAAGGGTATGTACCCCAAAATAATAAGGCTATATAAGACAGGCCCACAGCAGACAACACACAGTCAATGGTGAAAAACTGGATGGTTTTCCTCTAAGATCAAAAGATCAAGGCACAAAACAAAGATGCCCATGTAGTCTTAGAACAATTAGGCAAGAAAAAGAAAACTCATCCAAATTGGAAAGGGAAAGAACACTCACTATTTGTAGACAACATGCTATACATAAAATCTTAACTGTTTCCACCAGAAACAGAACCAATAAATTCAGTAAAGTTGCAGGATACAAAAATCAGTAGGCAAAGATCCGTTGCTTTCTGTACAATGATTAAAAAAAAACAACCTGTCAGAAATTAAGGAAACAATCCCACCTACAATTGCAGCAAAAAATACGTAGGAATAAATTGAACAAGGCAATGAAGGACCTGTACAATGAAAACTACAGCATTGGTGAAGAAACAAGACACAGACAGATATTCTGTGCCGAAGGGCTGGAAGAATCAATGTCAAAATGTCCTCGCTTTAGCAGCCAATTAAGCTGACTCTGCTCTTGTCCCCACACGGGTTGCCCTAAGGGATTTAAGAGACAGCCCTTTTAGTGGACATTGCTGTCTGGCCTCGTGATGTTCCCAAATCTGGGCTCCAGGCAGGTATGTGGGGTACCGTTGGAAAGCCCTAGGGCAGTGGCCAGAATGACCAACTCATTATGGTCATCTGCTCTGAGCTGAAGGACAAGGAGCAGATGACTGTGGCCCCACACAAGGCCAAGTTCAAGTTCCTTGGCTGCCAAAAACTCCACATCTCCAAGAAAAGTGACTTTACCAAGGCTAATGTGGATGGATTTGCAGGTGTGATGTTTGAAAATGGTTCATCTCATATGGCTATGCAGTCAAATGGCTAATGGTGGGCTCTGAATTCATGAGAGCCTCAGAGCTGTCTTCACCTTAGTCATGCCCACCAATAAATCCTACTTCCTATGGCAAAATGAAAAGTTTACACTTACCTAAAGCAGTCTACAGATTCAATGCAATTAAAATTCAATGCAATCAAAATCCAATGGTATTTTTCAAAGAAATAGTAAAACCCTAAAATTTGTATAGAACCACAAGACCCTGAAAGAGCCAAAGGAATTCTGAGAAAAAAGAACAACAATGGAAGCATCACAAACCCTGATTTCCAACTATATCACAAAGCTATAGTGATCAAAACAGTGCTGACATAAAAACAGAAATCCATGGAAAAGAATGGAGAGCTCAGAAATAAACCCGTACATATATACATATATTTTTTAAATTTATGACAAAGGAGCCAAGAATATACAATGGGAAAAGGATAGTCTCTCCAATAAACTGTGTTAAGAAAACCAGACCATGATCTCATGCTATATACAAAAATGAACTCAAAATGGATTAAAGACCGGAAACCATTAAATTAGAAGAAAACAGATGGTAAGCTCCTTGATATTGGTCTTGGTGATGCTTTTTTGCATCTCCAAAAACAAAGGCATCCAAAGCAGTAATAAACAAGCAGGTCTACATCAAACTAAAAAACTGATGCACGGCAACCTACAGAGTGGGAGGAAATATTTGCAAACCATGTATTTAATTAGGCGCTAATATCCAAAATAAAGAATCCGAAAAACCCAATCTGACTAAAAATGGACAGATCTGAATATTCTTCCAAAGGAGACAGTGAAAAGCTGCTCAATGTTGCTAGTCATCAAGAAATGCAAATCCAAACCACACTGAGGTGTCACCTCATACCTGCTGGAATGGCTAGTATCGTAAAGACAAGGGGTGAGAAGTGTGAGCAAAAACATGGGAAAAGGTGACTGCTGTGCACTGCTGGTGAGAATGTGAACTGGTACAGCAAGTGTGCAAACAGTAATTCCATGCCTGGTTATTTATCTCCAGAAAGGGAGACACGAATGCTGTCTGCCTCCCACGCTCAGTGCAGCATCAGTTACATTAACTAAGATAAGGAAACAAGTGTCTATCAGTGGATGAATGAGTAAAGAAAAGAACCATGTAAATATACACGTATGTGTGTATGTATATGTATATGTGTATATATATATGTATGTCACAGCGTACAAAGGAAAATCTTGCCATTTGTGACTTGGATGGAACTGAAGGGAATTTTGTTAAGCGAAAAGAACCAGACAAAGACAAATACCAGATGACCTCACTTATATGTGGACTCTGAGGGGAAAAAAGAGCTCAACTGCAGAGAGCAGACTGGAGGTGTATGAGGCAGGGGTGGAAGGATGGGTAAAATAAGTGCCAGGGCAGGCAGGGGTGGGAGGATGGATAAAATAAATGCCGGGGCAGGCAGGGGTGGGAGGATGGGTAAAATAAATGCCGGGGCAGGCATTGGGGTGAGTGGGGGTCAAAAGGTACAAACTCCTGGCTGGGAAAGTCTGGAGATGGATTGGCTAGCAAGTGCCTTGAGTTAATGATACTGTAGTGCATATTTGCAAGTTGCTAAGAGTAGATCTTAAAAGTTCTCATCACAAGAAAAATCTTGGAACACGCTATGGCCATGTATGTTAACTACAATTATTGTGGAGAACATTTCACAACACATACAAACACCAATCATTAAGTTATAGTGAATGTCAGTTATACTTCAATAAAACAGAAAAAAAAATGTGGCAGATGAACCTGTCCTGAGAAGCAAGGTATCTTAGAAACTACTCATTGAAAGATACAGTTTGTAAAACACCACCTAAAATGAAACCCTGATATTAGCAGACAAAAGGAAAAAACCTTGGCAAATGTGAATCTTTGTGATTAAGGGGAATTTTCACTTTCTAAGGCTATCTTTGTGATGGTTGAAGTTTATATAAGCCTAAGCTATTGTCTGGTGCTTCCAGAAGGTAATGGACACTGGGCAGGAAGAGCCTGGAAAGTGCCGGGGTGTAGTGTTCAGTCAGAGAATCTGTGTGCAGGGGGTCTCAGAAGAGACACCTAAGAAACAGACTAAGTGCACTCAGGGGTCAGACAGGGGAGGCAGAGAGGTGTCCTGCAGTAGAGGAAAGAATGAAAGACCTGACTGTGGTAAGAACCTAGCTCTGCCCCCTCCTGCCTCCCTCACCAGAGCTGTTGAAGTCAAGGTGGGCCTTCTACAGCAATCCCCCTGGCCTCCAGCAGAGGGCGCGCCCAGTCCACTTTTCAAAAGTTACCTTGCTAGACGTCCCTGAAGTCCCCGGAGGTGTTTCCTTTTGCAGGTCACAGAAGTTCAGTTCCCACACGCACTCTGGGGAAACCGCTCAAAGTTGCAAAAGGGGAAATGACCTGTTGCAATAACTGTAATAAAGAAAAAATTATGACGATTCTAACAACTGTAAAGACATGCCTTCCATACTTCACTTAATGGCCACAAGAGCCCCCAGAGGTCAGGGAGGTAAGGCGATCATGACTCAGAAGGGTTTCAGACAGACCCATCCGGTCCTGTGAGGCAGCCTTTCAGGAACAGCCAGCAAGGCTAAGCCGGGGGCCTGAGCCCACCTGTTCTGGCTGCTCCCTTCTAGATCCTTGACCGGTGTCTGGCTCAATAAACATTTGAGTGAAATCTGAATCTATTTGTCTATCCACCTGTCCATATTGCTATCTCCCTACTCCCCCTCCTTCCCCATCCGTGGGGACACAAAGCGCCTGTCTCAGCACAGCCGGGGAGGCCCTGTCCACTGCCCTGCGGTGTTCTATTTGGCATCTCTACAATCTGACACTGTGGATGGAGTTACAGGCTCCCTCTACATGGCCAGCTTCTGCTGGAACAGACACCCCGGGGCTGTGGCTCCCGCCTTGTCTGTGTGACCTCAGGAGCTGCCCAGTGCAGAATGACTATTCATGGGAGTGGAAACTACCGGCACCTCTTACCCTGAAACGACTGCAGAGCTGACATAATAAAACACTAGAAACAGACCCAAGCCCATAGGCAGCCAAAACCTTTTTCCTGGCTGCATAGTCCTCTGTTACCTCATGGTGTAGACTGGTATTGATGGACTTTGGGATGGGCCCATAAAAGCTGAATCATGGCATTAAAGGATCTATATGTAAATTCCTCTACCTGTAAAACTTATTGCCAAAACGTTCCTCCACAGAGGTTATTTCATTCTCATTGGCATGTATTGGAGCACACTGTCACACCACATTCTCATCAACAATTTTCTTCCCCAGCCTGCAAGCTCTGGTCATTTTCCTTTTTATTGTTCTTGGAGTGAACCTGAATATCTTTCCACGTGCATTTCTTTTTTTGTGCACTGGTTGTTTAAATCCTTTTGCCCATTTTTCTATGTGGATTGTAACCTTTTATTGATTTGGAGATGCTTTTTACATATTAAGGAAATTAGCCTTTTGTCAAGAGGAGTTACAGGTACATTTTTTACTTTATTTTGGCATTTCTTCCTGTGCACGCACTTTTTCCATTTGTATAGTCAGATTGATGCATATTTTATGGTTTCTGGGTTCTGAAACATACTTTGAGATGTCTTTACTACTCTGAGAGAAAGAATCTTCCTCGTTTATTTCTTATACTTTTATGACTTTATTTTTCACATTTAAAACTTTAATTGATCTGGAATCTATGTGCTATAGGTATGTTAGAGTTCCACCTTTATTTTCTACTTATCTCAAGTTCATTTATGGAATAATCAAATTGAAAGGGTTGAGTGAGCTTATCTAGAAAGCCTTTCATTTATAGCTGGAGAAAGTGAGATTCAGAAGGGGAAAGTGACCCCCCCAAAGACCTTAAATCTAGGGGTTTGAACTCACGGTCCAGAGCTCTTTATCCATCACCACACTGCCCCCTCAGAGGTCCCCAGGGACATGACACAGCTGGGAGGGCTGGGATGGGGGAAGGCCTCCCGCCCAGATTTCCCTGTTTACTAGCTGGAGACCACTTCTCCTCTCCCCACTTGTTTCCTCTGGGGCATCCGGGGGAAGACAATTACAACAACGCATGCAGGGGACTGTGGTAAGATGCAGCGAGATGATGTGTGTAAAGTCTGACAAGGTAAGATGAAGGCAAGAGGCATGCAATTAAGTCATTAGTGTGGTCTTTCTGCTGGCTGACTTAGCAGTTGCACTGTCCTTTTGACATTTTCATTCAATCTTTTGTTTTCACGCAGTGTTGAATGGTACAGAGAAGGGCAAAACGTAAACTTCCTTCTTGTGTGCTGAGAAGGAAGTTCCACATGGCTGGTGTGTATACTGTGGTGGCCAAGAGGCCTAACACATAGTTGAAGCTCAATGAATGTTTAATGGGTGAGTCAATAATAGAAGACGTTCTAGATTCCAGAGTAGAAAGAGCAGAGGTATGCAGCCCGGCATCTTAACAGGAGCCAAAGGCCTGACGCAAACTCCGTGCAGTAGGGGGACCCCCCGCCCCCCCCCCCCACTGAACAATGAAGGTTGAAACAGGGTCTCTAAGTCACTTCCAGTCCTGACCCTTCCTCCCTTCCTTCCTTCTTTCTTCTCTCTCCCTCCCCTCACTTATTCAGTGTTTACTGATCACCTTCTACAGCTCAGGCCTGGGTATGCATTGTCATTACAGTGACATCTGCAACCTGATAAGAGAGAAGGGCACTGACAAGCCAGAGACTCTACCTCTTGTGCTCAGGCTATGAGTGGAGAGCTGCCGCCTCTGCTGTGGATGGATCAGTCACAGGCTGTGTAGTCAGGGAAGGCTTCCTTGAGGAGGCGGCATTGGGCTGAGATTTACAGAAAAGTCGGATGGAAGGTGATACAGGCAGAGGCAACAGCCAGTCTGGCACACAGATGGGGCGTCTCCCAGCTCAGCTGGAACCCTGCGGGGTGCCCAAGAGTGATGCACCTTCGTTCCTGTTCCTCCCCAGGAGGCTCTTCTGCCTCCCTGGGTCTGGGTGCTGGCGTGGCACCTGCCTGACCTGAAGGCCCAGGATGGAAGGGAATGGCCTATGGCTCAGCTTCCTGGACGCCTGGTGCCCTGGGCAGAGGCTGCAGCGCCTGCAGGTACTTATGCTGGGCGATGTCAGGGTCCCCCCTGCCCCAGGAAGCATCCTCCTCCCCTGGTTTGAATTCTCCTCCTAACTTTGTAAACTGAAGAGGGCCCCGGCGCTGCCAAGAGCCACAAAGTCTGGTCCAAGTTTGCAGCGCTCAGTTCTCATGGCTTGGGCAGATCCCGTTACAGCTCCAAACTGTTTTCCAAATATTCCAGAAAGGTCATTTCCTGTGTTTTTTTTTTCTTTAAAAATTAAATATTTGCAAAGGCCATACAAAAAGCAAGCAGATCATTTTGCAGAGGACAGAGCAGAGAGGGGTTGGGCCCCGTGGGAGAGGACAACTTGATGAGGGGAGAGGCTCTCCGAGCTTCTCTGATGGAAGAAAGGCCGTGGAAGGCCTGTGTGGGGCGCGTTCCTCAGAGCCAAAGGGAAGCGGCTGCTCTGTGATGGGAAGCCAGGGCCACAGACACTGAGGGGGACAGAAAGGTCAGGGCCCCAACCTGGGAAGGACGGGGCATGTGGCCTGCGGGGGAGGGGGCACCAAGGTCCCGTTAGTGCCTCAAGGGCGCACGTAGTGCAGAGCCCCAGCCAGGCTCATGGGGACAGCTGCGCCCAGGGAGGCTTCACTGGGAAGCAGCCAGGTGACCCAGAAGGTGTAGAGAGGAGAGGGCAGGGGCCTGGATCAGGTGGGTCCTCAGTGACCCCCAGGGGACCAGTCTGCCGGTTGGCTCTGTCCTCTTAGGACTCGCAGCTGCGCAGATGGCTCTCCCCGAGGGCCTTCCAGCAACACAGCCCTGGCCTCTCTCCCACCTTTGGCCACAGCTCAGCTTCTCCACACAGTCAGGGGCCTTAACGTCAGAAGCCCCAGGACCAGGCCTGGGTGCTCGCCTCTCCCTGGGGGTTCTTCTCCCAGTTTGTCAGTGACTCCAGAGCAGTTGGCCTCTGCGTTGGCCAATCTGCCTGCTGAGCTCGTCCAGTATTTCAGGCTCCATCAGCCTGCTCCCTGCAGCCTCCCAGGCTCCGGGGGCATAGCCATCTGAGGGGCCACCGGGGCTGCAGGCCAGGAAGCAGGGGCCCCTCTCCCCTCTCCCCTCTCCTGTGTGTGCTGCCCCTCGGGGCCTGCCATTTCTACTTGCCAAACACCTTGGATCTGCCCACCGCTCCCTCCACATGCACCACTTGGCCTCGATTATTTCTCACCTGCAGCACCCCGGTGGGCCTCCTCACTGCTCCCCTGCTTTCCCCCCCACCCCCCCGGCCCCTCTCCCAAGGTCTGTTTCTATGCCAGCAACAGGGAGATGTTTACAGACCAGGCGCCGAGTCATGTGACTCCCCTGCTCAGTTCAACTTTTGATGCTTTTCCCATCCCATCTGGCAAAATCCAAAGTCTTTACACCAGCCCTGCACCGACCTGGCCCTGGCTCCCTCTGACCTTTAGTCTCATTTCCACTTTCTCCTTGGCCACTTTGCCCTGACCACACTGGCGCCTCTAATTCCTCAAACCAGCTAAGCTCTTCTTGACCTCAGGGCCTTCGCCAACCTCCTCCAGAGCCCACTCTGTTCCCTGCTCTTTACAGAGCCTCATATGTGGATTCTGGTTCTGGCTTTTCAGGTTCTCTGGCTCGAGGGCCCTGTAGAGTGTGACACTCTCCCCACAGTCCCTCTGCCCTGCACCAGTGCATACTGGGAAGGCGTAGCCGAGCTGCCGAGTAGACATGGCAAGTGCTCTAGGGTCGCTCAGCTGGGCAGCCCTCCCTGCAGATTCCCATCCTGGGGTGCAGCAAATGCCTGGGAGGGGAGTGTAGGATGAAGGTGAGCCGGCGATGGCGGCCTACTGCAGGCCAGACTGCGCCAAGCAGCCACGGGCAGCCCTCACCTGCCGCTGCAGCAGCTCTGCAAAGCAGAAGGCGTTATCATGCCTACGGACGAGGAAGCTGAGGCACGGGGAGGAGACAGAGCTTGGGCAAAGTTGTGAGCCACGCAGTCTACGTGTTGGGCTACGAAGCATGGAACTCCATTCGCAGCATGCCTGGTCCATAGTTTATAAGGACTTGGGTCCATTTCCTTTTCTCCCTTTCTCCTTTAGCCCCAGTCTTGTTATAAGGCATTTCTAAAGGAAGAGCAAGAACACAATCAAGTCCTGGGAAAATATTCCATAATGCTGGCTGAAACATACCTCCAGATGTATGAATTCTGCTACCAATTCTAGTTTTTGTTCTCTAACTTCACAGTTATCTAAAAACTCACCCTATCGGCAGCTCCCCTCACTCTGTGGCAGGGCAGTATCCGTGTTGTACAGGGGGCTGGGCCGGTGGGGGGAACAGACTCTGGTCTCCGAGCAAGTCTGCGCCCCATGGAGCTCTCTGAAAAGAGCAGCTGGATGACTATGTGGGCCCCTGGGCACTCTGGGCCCCCAGGCTTCCTGCTGCTTCCACATTTTCTAACTTGCCAAGGGTCCAGCTTGAAAGTAAGGTTCCCAGAGACTGGCAGCCCTGTCACTGCGCAGGGAGGGACAGGAAGGGAAAATGAGATCACTTCCGAGCAGGCTGGCCAGAAGGCCAGGCCCAGACCAAGCTCCACCTCTGCTAATGCCACTGGGCGCTCCCGACAAGGATCATCCCCTCAAACTGGTCTGAGTTCAGCTGGGCATCTCCAGAGCCCATTTTTGAAAGACATCTGCACCCAGCTCGCGTTCCTCCTCTCAAGAGGGGGTCTGATCTGCATCCTCTTGAAGGCGCCAGCGGAGTGACTGGCTTCTCACTGAGAGAATGCAACAGAGGTGAAGTTGTGACTTCCAAGATGGAGTGAAACGAGGCCACGCAGCTCCCACTGGCTGTCTCTCGCACATATCACTCGTCTCAGGAGCTCTGAGGTGCAGGGGGAGAGCTGAGGCACCGTGCTGGGAGGAAGTGTCCTCACCAGAGGTCCTGAGTCAGCAGGGGGAGCTAGCAGCTGGCCGCCCACGGCTGTGCTGCCCACTACTGAGGCCTAGGAGATATGAGCCAGAGTCACCCAGCCACGCTGCTCCTGAATTCCTGACCCACAGACACCGTGAGAATAAAGTACTGCTGTTGTCTTAAACCAAGTCTCTGGGCGAAGTGTCACGCAGCAAAGGGCACCCAGAGTGGCGGCTAACGTAACCCTCTCCGGGTCCTCTAGAATTCTATACAAAGCACAGCCCAGGCCCACTGCGGAGAATGGAGAGAAGCAAGACCTCACCTCTGCAGCTTTCACTCATTCAACAGAATTTTATCGATCACTCAGGAAGTACCAGCCTGACTCGAGGTCAGGGGGTCAGGGGGTTTATGCTATAAAAAATGCATAAAGCGGAGTGGGGCCTCGAGCCCAGTCAATCACACGTGGCTGCTAATTTTAAGGCTGCTTCTCTCTTTCACACTCCGTGCCCACCAGGCACTTGGGGATTCAGCACTGAGCAGACTCGCTGCCCTCGGGAAGCTCACGCGCTGGTGGAGCAGCCCAGGAACGAGCAGCACAAACTCAGAGGGGCAAAGGGCTACGGGGAAAAGGAAGAGGGGCCAGGGGCACACAATCCCTACAGCCTGGACAAGGCGATGCTGGTGCAGGGAGAGGGAAATTGGGGGAGGGGAAGCAAGTATCTGGGGACAGTGTGCCAAGCAGAAAAAAGCATAGAGAAGACAGGGTTGGCTTGGCGTCCGGAAAGATCACAAGGAGCACAGGCCTAGAGGACAGAGGGTACAGAGGCCACCAGGGTCTCGGGGACCAGGGCTGACTTGGGAGTTTGCTCTGATCTTGATTTTACCCATTCACTGGCGCTTCCAATCCAGGGTTTTCACGGGGCCCTTCCCTGCCAATTTTCAGAGCCTTCTCTCCAGGGCGGGGTGAGGAAAGCCTCGGGGCCAGAGAGGGCACCGCTTCCCATATCACTCACAGGCAGAGACACTAGGCACCCTCAGGCAGTGCCAGCAGGGCGTGGGGCCTCCTGTCCCCAGCTGAAGGGGAAATAATGTTCTATTCCTCCTGCCTCTGGACAAGAGCAGTGTGCAGAATCCACAAAGCATAACCTAGGTAGATAGTAACTAACCAGCCCCCCAGAAGCTGTAAGAGCAATATCCTGGCAACCGGGAACTGTGCCTTTAGCCCTCAGTAACAGACTGTGCGCCACGCCCGCCCCTCAGAGTGGTACTTCCAGGTGGAGTCTGCGTGGGGCCAACTCCCCAGCCATGTGTCCCAGAGACCCCACAGCCTGAGCACCCTCTTCCTGGCCCAGCAGAGCCTGTTTTGCCACATGCAGTACCCTGACTTCTTCCTAATAATAATCTTCGCACTGGGCATTTCCAAGTCACTCAACCAACACGTACTGGAGTCTCCACGTGCCAGGCCCCAGGCAGGGGCTGACACACTGGGTCAGTGTCTGCCTTCCTGACCAGTTCCAAGAGCCCAGGTCCCCTGACTTTCTTACGTCGTATCCCCCGCACACGGCACAGCTGTAAACATGGAAGATGCTCAGTAAAGATGCTCATCGAATGAATTAATGTACAAACAAAATAGGAACTTCAGCACATGCGTGCTCTCAAGCCAGCGATTTACATAGCCATCTGAGCCCCGGTATAAGGGCGGTAGTAACAAAAATGGCTACCAATGGGTGTACACACTGTGTCCGACTTGAGCAGCCCTGGAGCGAGGCCGCCCTGGAGCCTGGCCTACCCCAGGACGAGCTGGCTCCTAGGCCCAGAGCGAAGGTGGCGCCTCTTTGGCTCAGGGAAGCAGAGGATGGGGAGGCCTAGACAAAGGTGGCTGTAAAGGCGGAAGTCACAGAGGACTGACTGGGCGAAGGAAGGTTCTGCTTTGTCTCCACTGACCTGCCTGCCCCCGGTCCTCTGAGCTGCTAGAGCTCCACTCCCACCCCTCAGTCGCCCCACAACGACACTGAAGACAATCTCAGGGCAGTGCACCATGGAGCCCTCACGATGGGATGCCCACGGCTCAGAGAAGTGGGGTGAGTCCCCAGGGTGCCCCAGCCCTGTGGGACGGAGTCGGGACTTGAGCTGGTCTCCTCCTTCCTGCGCACAGCATGTTTTTCGGAGCGGCTAGCTCAGGTGATGGCTCTGTGCTGGTGCAGGGGCACAGCAGCCAGCTCGCCCCACCACTCCAGAACTGTCCTGTTCCCGCTCCCTGCACCTCCGCTCAAATGGCCGTGCCCACCTCAAACAGGGCCGCTCCGTGATAACAGATGAGGTGTTTTCAGAGTGATTTTCCAAGCGCCTTCCCCATTGCCCGCGGCGGAGGGCCCAACAACGCTTCCAAAAGGATAGACGCGAGGACGAGCGCGTCGGAGAGAAAGAGCTCAAGATGGTGCACAGTTGTCCGTCCTCCCAGAGTCTGACCAGATCCCAAATTCCAGTGCCCTTCACCTTGACAACTACAGGGAGAGAGAGAAACCAAGCCAGGGGTTCAGATGACAAAAAAGCGATCCTGCGCTCAGCACCTGCTGGTCCTGATGCCATGGAGAAGCTGTCATCGCTTTACAGCTGCTCACTGACGAGAGCCAACTTGACAGGCCATGCTGACAAATGGAAATGACTCAGAAAACTTGCCTCTTGCCTGTATCAGCCCCAAACTGGGGCCTGTCAGCAAGCGCGTAGCTTCTCAGTTAGCAAAGCCTTCTATAAAATACATCAGCGTCCGGTTTCATTTATCTAATTATCCCTCATGGAATGACGTCACTCCAGATCATCCAGATTTCCTCCCAGTTACTCTTTCCAGTATCAAAACTCTATCTGGAAACAAAGTAGACTAGCGGTTGCCTAGGCCTGGGGGGTGAGGGTGGGAGGGTGATGAGAAAAGGCACAGGGATTCTTTATGGGGTGATGAGAATGTTCTAGAAGGGACTCTGGTGATGGCAGCACGACACTGTGACTACACTGAATGCACTGAATTTGCACTCCGGATGGGTGCAGCCTGTCATAGGTGAATTACCTCACTAAAACTCAAAGCTTATCTGAAGTATCGTGGACAGAGAGCCTTCTCTTTTGCGTGAGTGCCCTCATGTGTCACCAGCAGCCTTTTCCCAGTGATTCCAGACACTGCTGTGTACGTGGCTCTTGACCTGCACTGTGCAGCAGCAGCCTCGGTACTGCAGACCCAGGACTGTTTGCCCCAACTAGGCAGTCGCGTGCTTTTTCTGCTTACTAATTTTTTCTGCCTAAAAATGTTCTTTATATTTACCTTAAACCTTGGTGCTTCAGCTCATGTGCTGGGTCATATATCCCTTGCTGACTTACTATATCACCTCTGGTGAGTTACCCCGTCTCTACGGCTCAGTTTCTCCACAGGTAAAATACAATATCAAATGCACTGGGGGGGTGGAGAGGATTAAATAAGATAATGTGTATAAGGCATTAATGTGCTTGGCAGCAATAAGTCAGTGGATTTTAACTAGCAAGGCTGTTCTCGCAGTTTTTCTATTAGGTGCCTGGAGCAGTTCTTCTAAGCTATGAACTCAAAACCCAGAAAACCCACATGGTGTTTTCAGTGAAACGAAGCAGGGATTAGGGTGCAACTCAATGCCTGGACTTTAGGACACCCCACAAGATGGTTCTGAGCTTCAGTGATATTAGAGAATTTGCCCCAGTTCATACCCAAACAGAAAGACCTAGAGGCCCCTGGGGAGTCTTTCCCAAGATCCCAGCTTCCAGGAGGCTGGTGCTCAAGAGGGGACAACTGGCCCACAACTTTAGCTCTCTCTAGACTACCGTTCTTAAAACTCAGAGGTCATAGACCCAGCTGAGAATCTGAAAAAAGCTATGGTACTCTGCACTCGCGGAAGTGCGTGTACACACACACCCCTGCCCCTCCCCATGCCCAATAATTACAGGGGAATCCTGAATCCCCAGAAGCCTATATCCATTAAAACCCAGGTTAAAAGCCCATTGTAGACATCACACAACCTGAAGAGGGTCAAAGTTCAGGGGCTCTGGGCCAAAGTGCTTCCAGAGCAGTTGAAAGAGAGGGCCCTGTGGAGGGAGGCCTGCCTCTTCTTAAATGGGCCTTGGTTAGAAAAACAGTCCCGTAGTCCTGGGAGCTGGCTGCTGCCTCCTCCTCGCTGCAAACATCTGCATCCAGGGGCCTCCCAGGGGCAATGAGTTGGAACAGGACACAAGCCCGGTGGCTCAGGAAGCTACTAGAGGGCAAGGCCAGAAGCCTTGCAGATAAGCGGGAGAGTGAGCAGCTGCCCCGAGATGAGAATCTCACTCTGCCAACAACAACAAAGGAATCTTAGGAGAGATGCTGGAGGCAGACTAGGCCGTGAAAGGGAAATGAAAGGAGCTCAAGTCCTCCAGACTCCCAGGACTACTGGGACTTGGCCAGAGGGGAGGAGCTGGAGGTTCTGCCCTAACTCCCAGGAGACGCTGCTGAGCTGCAGTGGGAGGGCAGGCGGCAGGGGAGGTGGGTGAGCCATGGATCAGGGGCTTAATGATTATTAACTTAAGCCAGAAATCAGATATGACTAAATACAAATGCTGCCCCAAAGTGGCAACACGTCCTAGCAGGTCACGCACGGTCTGTAACCTGCAATTTCATCCAACTGGAAGGGACCTGTACCATCTCTCCTGAGCAGCCCACCACGGGCTGTTCTTGTTATGAGCTGAGTCTTGCTTGCTTTTGCTCCACTATCACCGTATGAAAATCCCCGCGATGTGCCCTTGTCTTTTTGAAAAGGCTTAACGACAGCTTTACAACAAATGATTGGTAAAGAGGAGAGCTGGTGTGAGGCCTGGGTGTGCCAATAACTCGTATGATTCCATCTGCTTAAGCAGACGGCTCAAGAACCCCTTCTCTTTGAAGCCCTTAGCGGTGGGCTCTCTGGTGCTGCACAGAAACCATCTCTAAGTGGGGGCAGTCCTGTGAGACTGCGTGAAGTGGTATACCACCTCTGCGCGTGGTGATGCTGCCTTCTCTCCATGCACCGAGATGCCATTCTTATTTCAACTGGAACCTACTTCCTTTCTTTCTTCAACCAGAAACAAAGGTATTCAGGCAATCGTCATAATGCTATGGTGTGAGCAATGTGTTTACCCACCTGGTTTAGTTTCTTTTTCCTGTGTGCATCTCTTCAGATTTTTCCCTGTTGTCTGACGGATGTGGAAATTCTAAGGAATCAGAAGAAAAACAAAAATAAGAGTCAGACATTCATTAAGAGTCAGACACGGAAATAATCTCTTGGAAAAAAGGAAAAAATAAGTTAACAATGTCTATTAACATATCAACCATGCAAAGTCTTTGGGAAAGTTGAATTTCTAGGAATTTACACCATGGATATGTTCATGTAAGTCAAGGGTGTTGAATAAAAACATGATTCAATAGTAAAAGAGGAAACAACTTTAATGTCTGTTAACAGGAAAAGAATTCAATTACAGTCTAGCAATACACTGAGAAATCACATGGTTACCAGCAAGACTGAGGGAGATGTTATTATACTACATGGAAAAAGGCACATGCTCTGTTAAACAATGGTATAAAACTGAAAATAGTGTAGCTTTTTAATAAAAATATGGACACAACTGTTTAGAAAAAAGTATAGCACTAGTGGGTTACTTTTTTTTCTAATCTACATAGAAAAAGGTAAAAACTATAAACAGGATTGTCTCTGGGACTCAGAAACTGGGGAGAAAAGAATGAAAGACTTTCACTTCTTATATTTGTTCTGTCTGAAAAGATTTAAATTAGCATGTGGCAACTTTCATAATTATATATACTATCTAAAATTCTATATCCAGTTAAAATATCATGAGCACAAAAGACATTTTCAGCAAAGACTTTACCATTTCCAGACCCCAAGAACATTCTCCAACAGAGAGAAAACTAAACACAGAAAACAAGATTTTACAACCAATAGGAATTAGTAACTATATTGGTAAATGTAAAGAATAAAATGAAGCTAATGGGGAGATAAAAACAAAACTGACAGTGCAATCTGACAAGTAACACTGAGGATGGAAGAGACCAGAGCGAAAACTTCTTAAGGTTCTTGATTACTCAAGACATAGAACTATTGTTTTCCTTTAGAAACTATGTCTATGATGCATGTTAATCCTTGCCAAATTACTATATACCTAAGTTTCAGTAACCAAGTTATTTTGGAAAGGGGAATGGATAAAATTACCATAAAAATCATGTGGAATACTAAATAACCAAGAAAACTGACCGAGAAAGAATAAAGAAAACATTGAATAAATAGAGCATTTGTATTATGATAAAAATTTATTATACAGATATTAGACTAAAAAGATACAGTATTAACATAAGAATAAGCAAGTAGGTCCAAGGACTTGAATACCAGGCCCAGAAACAGGTACAATAAAATAAATCATTTATGATAAAGACGCAATTTCAACTCAAAAGGAAAAAGGCAGTTTCTTTTGTTACAGGGCAGGGAGAGACACTCCCCAAACCTGCCCATTCTAAATAGGTCCTGCCATCCGCTGCATCAAGACAAAACATGTAAGATCTTTAAGGGAAAGGAACTTTATTAAAATAAGTGTGCAACAAAGAAAAGGGGAAGAATAAAGTTTCCAAGTCAAGCACCCGAAGTTACCCATCCCCTCCTGAGTAAATGTCCAGCCAAACAGGGTTGGCCCAAAGCAAGGCCTGAAAGCCTGCCACAAGTCTAAAGCACTGTCTGGCGGGGACCCATAAGAAGGGTCAGAAACAGCCAGACAAGTCTGGGAGGAAAAGAGCAAATCAAAATCAAGATAAAAGCTGCTATTGTTAACCTCCCAATGGGGTTCCTCACCCGCATCTGTTTTAACCAGTCCAGGACCAAAAAGCAAGTGTGGCTTCTTCACACGTCTCTCTGTCCACGTGCCGCCCCCACTTCTCCTTGCTCCCCATCCCACTTCCCTTCACCAGTCTCTTCTCCAGCTTCTCCCCTTCCTTGCTCAGCTCCACCCTCCCTTGGATGGGGCTGGGGTCCTGGAACCTCCCATTTTCCTGAGGACCACCCTCTTACAATTTAACAAATGGTGCCGGTACCTGTTGAAAAAAATTTGACCGCTACTTTTTACTACAAATAAACAAATTCTAAGGGGATTAAAAGTTCAGGATTAAATTAATTAAAGCTATGAAAATGTTAGAACATCATTTAGGAAAACATTTATACAACATTTGAGGTCAAGAAATTATTTTTAAACCACGCAAGAATCCAGACACTATGAAGAGAAAAATAGAAAACAGACATATATTACAATAAATTTTTTCTATAAATAGAAAAACATTAAATGATTAAGAAATATTTGCAACACACATGGAATCCTTAATATTTAAATATGTAAAGCGCTCCTACCACTTAAGAAAAAGACAATTCGTATGAAAAGCAGGTGAAGAGGAAAATGAAACGGCCAATTACCATGAATCTAAGTGCAATCTCACTGTGGGAAAGAATATACAGAGTTAGCAAACCTGGGACACTTTTTCCCCACGAGCTTGGTCACAAAATGAAACAACACAGGGGGGAAATGGGAGAGAGAGAATATCTAATGTAAATCAAGATTTAGAAAATGGGCATACTCTACTGCTGGGGAGAATGCAAGTTACTAAAACTCACCATAAAGTAGGATATCATCAATCAAAAGGTTCAACACAGTATCCTTTGACCCAGCACTACTGTTTTTGAAATTATAACCTATAAGGCTTAAAGGGCCAGTAGAGAAGCATATGTATACAAAGATATTTAATGCAACAATATTTTTTTGTGGAGTCAAAAAACAGGTCACAGTTAGAATACTTGTCAAAGAAGAAATGAGTCAATATACCCTGGCACCTCTAGATCAACAGCCTCGAAGCTATTTAAAGTAGTGAATTAGATACATGCCTATCCATGGTGTATATATTTAGAGGAAAAAAACCCTGTAAATTTATAAAGTATAATCCCACATAAACAAACTCTATATCCATTTAAACAGGAGTCTGGAGAAAGTTCTGGAAGGAAGGCTACACACCATATTGATTACCGGTTACACAAAAGGCTGGAAATGGAGAATAGGGGGGAGGAGAGAGATTATGACTGTTTTATAGATCTTCAATTTAATTAGTTAACAGTGAGCACGTGTATTACTTTAGGGAAAATTAATGAAGCAAATAACAAAGGAACAAGCACAAGAGAGCAGAGAAAACTGTGGTAATGGATGTTACACGGCTCCTTTATCTTCACAGGGGAGCAGTAACTGCACTTATTGTCAGTTTCTTTTTTTGGTCAAAATAGAACAGGTTTTCCAACCTATCATTCCGACAGCTGGAAGACAAATTTTTAAAAGCTTCATGGAGAGAAAAAGTGCACTTTACTTCCAAGATATTTATGCCTTTCATGTAAAAGGGAGTCGGGGGAGGAGCGAGGACTCTTACTTAAAAAAAAAAAAAATCCCCTTTTAACATTCAAAAGAAAGTCTAAAGAGAAACTGCCCTGTTTAGGTTGTGTGGGGGCTGGTGTTTTGCTGTTGTTTTCTGTGGCTCGGTGCCCTTGAGTGCCTTCCTCCCCCAAGCCCAATTAAATCCACTCCTGGGAGCTTCCGTCTGCTGGGAACCAAAGCGCTGTAAACAGCGGCATCTCTGCTCATTTGGCTCGTGTCTCCAAGCAGATGCTTTGGCGTCTTTATCACATGGGTTCCGAGACATGAAATGGATTGTTTTGCAAACCATTTTGATGGAAGGAGGAAGGAGGGAACACAATTTATTCCAGTGGACGAAAGAGAAAAGAGGAGGGCTAGCACTAGCTCTTGATGGAGAGCGACCTGTGCCAGGTGACTCTGGAATGGCAGCTGGCACAGGTAACTCCTCCCATCTCTACCCGACCCCCTAGCTCTGCCCAGCATCCATCACCTCTCCTTTACTCCTGCCATGGCCTCCTCACACCTCCATATGCATTCTGCACACAGCCAGCCTCACCCAGAGGCCTGCATCGCCGCCCTGAGATTCTCCTGCCCCTAACCTGCACCCACTTCTCTCCGCCCCTCCTCTCTCCGTTCAGGCGCATGGCCTACTTTTAATCCTCAAACATTCCGTCTCCCTGCCTTCGGCCTTCTCATGTATCTGCCATCCTTTCCCACCCGACAGCACCCCGCGCTCCTACCTGAGCCCTGGACATAACTGACCCCCCATCTTGGTTAAAACAGCGCCTCTTGAGCACGCCTACCCCCACCACATGTCCTCCTCGTCTGTCCTCGATATTTCACCCACCACTATCTGCTCGTTCCTGTCATGTGAGGAAGGGCTGGGCCTGTCTCACCAACACTGTCATAGGGAAAATGGAGTAAAATCTGGTTTTTCCCACCCTTCTGCCACCAGCCTTTATGGCTACCACCGAGTGCGGTCTTGCACTCCTCCCCGGGGCTGAGAGGTGTGGGCGCCAGGCACATGCACCTGTGATTATGGACACCTGGGCCCAGAGCACAGGGCGTGCCCACAAGTAGATACAGACACCTGTGCCCAAAAGGGAAGGCTAAAAGGGGCTCCTCAGCTCTGGCATGAGGGCGGTGTCACTCTGAGGCTGGGGGCTCAGGGGCTGTCTCCCTGCCTGACGGTCTGTCTCCTGGTTCAGCACTGAAGGCTTGTAACATCTACTGAGGGCCCCGAAATTCCCTTTCTGTCTGCGAGAATGGACAATGAAGCTACCCAGCCTGGGGTGGCTGCACAACTGTCTCCCTATCACCTTGCCCAGTGCCTGGCAGGTATCAGGTGTGCCACACTTACTGATGAATACAGGGAGGGTGGACTGAAGTGAACTGAAGGTGCGGCTCAAAAGCCGCCTCCATCCGCTTTCTCAGCCTTGCCCGCACTGCCCTCCAGCCCTGCGTTATATCGAGTGGCCGGGTCTTGGCCCCCCACGGCACCTTGCGTGAGGCTAACACACCAGGGTTCTGCGAGCAGGTGAACACATGCTGCAAAGCGCAACTGAAGGCTGCGGCCTCTGACCAGCCAGACAGTGGTTTCTCTTTCCCAAGGGACTACAGCACAGACTAGGCGCACCTTGGAGACTCTGTCCAGGGAGGAATTAAATCTGAAATGCAGAAGTAGGGTGTGGGGGGGGGGGAGAAGGAAGGGGCAAGGCCTACTGCCAATGGGCGCTGACAGGCAGAAACTTCCTCGTAGCAGACTAAAGATGTGTCCCAGATCTAAAAAATTCATGACCTTTCGCTGGGCCATGCCTTACTGAAAAGTCAGTGAAATCACTGGGTGGTGATTTAAATAATATTTTTCTGTAGTCTATTTTTCCTTTGTGAGCATGTTCTAATCCTGTAACCAGAAAAAATTCTAAAATCCAGAGCAATGTTATAAAAACAAGTTAACAGTAATTTTAGACTCATCACCCATCCTTAGGTTTTCTTACTAATGTGGCCTGCGAACACCAGGTCTCTGACGGGGCGTGTGAGGAGCTCCTTTTTCTGAAGCCCGGGGGACTGGAAGGCGAAGGGGGCTTCAGCAGGGGGCAGTGCTCCTTTCTCCCCACAGCAGGTGCTGGCAAGCTCTGAGTCAGGAGATGGAGGGGAGGTGCGGGGTGCTGAAGCCAGCTCAAGTTCAGGGACCTCCTCCCACTCACTGCGGTGCAGCTCACTGTAGCCATTCCTTCCCCTTCCTGTCTCCCCAGAACGGAGGCTGTCTCCTAGTCACCCTGCCTCCCCCTTCTCTTGCTTGGTACCAGCGGCCCCCAGTAGGGTTCACCAATGTCAGAGATCACACCTGCAAAGCCCTGACCCGATGGCTCACCTGGGCCCCTGGGACATGATAAAAACACATTAGCTATCAAACACTTCATTTCCTCAGCGTCCTGATGGCCCATTATTCAGTTCAGAGAAGCCAAGCGGAAGAGCATCAATTTCTTAGAAGATTAGAGAGGCTTCTTTTAACGCTAGGAAAGGCTGGCTGCCTTCGATAAGAGCAGATGCATTTTAAACTGCAATTTGGATTCACTCAGGGACGCAGCTGACTACGACGCGCCGTGAAGCTGCTCTCTGAAGGAGCAGCGCTCAGTTTTCACAAAGCACTTCTGAAAGATTTCCAGGAGGGGGGTGAGCTCAGCCTTGGGTCGTGATTAGTAACTTGTTTCCAAGAACTTGAGATTTTCCACGTCTGTCTCCACTTAGGAATCACTTCTGGCCCCTCATGAAAACACTCAGCAGTTAATTGGGTGCATTTGGTTTCTTGTCACACTCAGGGAATAACACCTGCCACCAGCTTCTGCCTTAAGTGGCCGGGTGAGGGTCAACTGGTGCCAGGAGAGCAGCACCCGTTTCTGCTTTGGCCACAGCGCTGGGCTGGGTGACAGGCAATCGCGTCGCTGTGACTGAGCCTGGGTTTGATGACTGACGCGGCAGCTCCAGGGCCCATCGCGGTGGGTTTCAAAATGGATGAGCTCAGAGGCCTAGGCCCCTTCCACAGGTGCCATCCCGCCTCCAAGGGGAAGGTTCCCGTGCACTCTGGCTAAAGTTCCCTTTCTGAAAACCGTAACGTGGCTAACCCCAAGTTTGTTTTTATTGCTTATTTTTGTACAACAGTTGATTTCTCCGCTCACGTGTAGTTCCCAAAATCTTCCACCACATCATGAACTGATACCACAGGTCTTCACCAAGCATGTATTTTTGTACCAACTGTTTCGAAATTTACCGAACTTCATCCTCATGCTGCCCCTTTGAGGTGGGTACAACTGCAAGGCCCCACTTCACAGCGGAGAAACAGGCTCTGTGAAGGGTCATCTGCGGTCTCTCCGCGAGGTGGTGCAGGCAGCACCCTTACTCTCTAATCTCAACATGAACCCTACATCTAAAGTGGCAGGGACTGTGGGCCCTGACCCTCCAGGGGTTACAAATGCAAATGCCCCCAGGGGCCAAGGAGTGGGCAGAGGCCAGAGCGCACTGGATGGGACAAGGTAATGACGCAGAAGAAGACACCCACGTGAAGCATTCACATTCTAATAAAAACAAAACCCCAAACCAAAGCCACTCTGACCTCTGGCTCGGTTCATGCTTCCTCATTTTGCAGGTGGAGGAAGGTGAGGTGGAAAGGCAGTAGGGAGCAGCGGAAAGATCAGGGGCTCGGAGGGGTGGGGGTGGGGTGGGGAGCCAACTGCAGCTGTCACCTGCTAGCTCTAAGGCGTGGGAAAGCCAGCTCACCTCTCCGGGCCTTTCCCAGATAAAACGGAGGTCATCTCCACCTCACAGCACATCTGTGAAGATTAAAAGGAATAGACATGCAAGATGCCAGGCCCTGGAGCAACACATACTTCACAGAGAACCAAAGCCAGGCGAGAGCTTGGATGCAGCGGGTCTCTTCCACAACTGCTCTCTCCCAACCCAACGCCCTAAACACACAGCAGGGGGCGGGGGGAGGGGAGTGTTAGGAACACACACAACAGCTGCCTCTGACAGCACAGCACAAGAAAACCACCCTTATCTGGTCCACGAAGGCCTGCTCCCAAGGGTGGGATCCCCACACTTCCACTCTCCCACCCTGGCCAGACAAGAGACCTCCCTGGCAGAATAGCACCTCCTCACCACCACCTTGAAGAGAGATGACTTTCAAACCCCCAAAGTCTCGAGAGCCTGGGGAGACCTGGGCTGTCAGGTATGCCCTGTGGCTCTGAGAACCCCCCCACCCCATCAAGATCTGAATTCAAACTGTTAAATACTGAAATACTGCACCTTCCTGAGGGTCAGAGTCTCTGATAGCGTTAAAGATTAAAGTCCTTTAAATTGCCTACTCCCCAGGCCTCCCTGGTGGCCCAACGGGTTAGCATGGAGCTGTTGGCGGCTGCGGCACGAGTTCAATGCCTGGCCCGGGAGAATCCCACATGGCTCGGCAGACCTCTCCTGCCTTGCCCGCTGCTCCCTCAGCAGTGTATTTCGGTCATCTGCCTGTTCTGCTCCCCACTCTGTCTCTGGTGAACCCTCTCACTGGCCCCACACCTCTGGCCTGCACCCCAGCTTATATGCAAAAATGAATAAATCTTTAAAATTAAATAAATTGCCTACTCCTGGAACCTTGGAAACTCAAAAGCCAAGATCTGCTAACTTTTGTTTTCTTCATACTCTGGCTCAGCAGGTGTTGCCAGGTGAAACAGAGGTGGGGGGTAGGCACGTGAAGGATTTTCTCTCTCTTGCTCGGTTGGGAACTAGCATGGTGGGTTTTCGGTTAAAGTTGAGTTCAAGGTGTCCCCTCTGGCCCAAGCACCAGGCCTTCTACCAGGCGTGGGGTGAGGGGCTCGCGGGGCAGTGGAGACACAGTGAGCTAGGTCATGCCAGTGATTCCGGGAGCACAGTTCAGACAAACGCTGGAAGGCGCGTGGGCCAATGCGGAGAGAGCATGGAGACTGCCCCACAGTCAGGAGTCGGGGTGGCGTTACCGGCCACCTCGTGTGGGAAGGACGAGCTCAACGTGGGGCCTCCTGCTTAAGAAGTGCTCCATGATATTCACTCACTTCTCTCTCCGCAAGGTGTGTTCACATGCACACATCACACTGAGACATTCTTTTTTTTGGTCAGGAACACCAAACCCAATAAAATTAGAGAAATTCAGAAGTAGCTTAACATTCTCTTCCAATTCTCCTACAGGCATCAGTTTTCAGCCACCCAGGGACACTGAAAGCCAAGGGCACTCGGCTCCTCAAGCCTTGAGGGGAACAGGGGAAAGAAATATGACTGGTTCACTTCAGGCTGAACCTGGAAATACACAGTCAGCTACTCTTACTCCTTACTCAGGTACTTTAGGGAGGAAACAAAGACCCAAAGGCATGAAACACTTGCGGTCACCATTTCCTGGTGTGCCCTTTCTATCATGTGTGGACTCTTCATTTTTAAAAGCCAAAGTTTTTCCTCTCAAACTGTGATTTTTTCAAGTATTTTCATCTGCTAGTAGCAGGGGAGGGTCACACCCAGCACCTGCAAGCTGTGACTCTCAAACCACCTGAGGGCCCTCTGCCAAGTCCCTGAGGCGAGCAGCCTGGAGGTGGGAAGTCCCCTTTGCTCCTTTCTGCAGAGTGCGGCTCCCTCATTTAAAATCCTGACAAAGGGGCCTCCCTGGTGGTGCAGCGGTTAAGCGCTGCACTGTGGAGCTGTTGGCAGCAGCAAAGCAAGTTCGACGCCCGGCCGGGGAGATTCCCACATGGCGCGGCAGACCTCTCCTGCCTCACCCGCTGCTCCCTTCAGCAGTATATTTCCGTCAATCTGTCTGTCTGTTCTGCTCCCCACTCTGTCTCTGGTGAACCCTCTCACTGCCCCATGCCTCTGGCCTGTACCCCAGCTTGTATGCAGAAATAAATAAATCTTTAAAAAAAAATAAATAAGTAAAATAAAATCCTGACAACGGACCCCAGCAAAGAAAATGCCAAGGGTTTATGTGTCCTGTTTACTTCCTACCCATAAACAGCAAATTCTGAAAAGGAAGCAATAAAAGATCACAAAGCCAAAGGTTAATTTCTAACCCCCTTTCTATCTTAGAGCCTGTCACCTAGTGACGGCGACACTGGCGCGTGTGATGAGGTCACGCTGTGAAACCAAGTCCTGTGTCTTCCATTTCAAACACCCACCTTAACGTTTGTCAGGGGGAGACTACAGAGATTTTCGCTTTCAGAGGCAGCGTCGAGATTGGTGAAGACGTCTGCGCTGCCTTTGTTAAATCAGAAACAAGGCTGTACAAACACCAGTTGCTAAGGGAGGCTTGCTTTCTTCACTTCTATTCGGGGCAAGGAGTAGCTTTTAAAACTCTAGATGTATTCTGTCAAAGTTTTCTGGGTTAAAAAAGAGAAAGTAACCCGCATTTGAATGGAGCCCATCTGTGAGACTGGAGGCGCAGGCTAGCCCCAGGCAGTTTCAGACAAAGCCATAATTTTCAGAGCAATAATATATCACATCGTAAAAATAGGCACTCTCTGACCACCAGGAGGAAAGCAAGCCCTCCACAGCCTCTGCTTCTCCCTGGGGCGGGGAGCGGCAGAGCAGAATCAAGTTCTACTTACATAGCAAAGAGTTTCTTCCGAGACCAGTGGTCCTCAGTCAGAGTGAAGGTAGAATTTAAGAAACCAGGATCCAAAAACGCCTGCCTTTTGAGGGTAGCAGACCAGGCTAGCAGGCTAGCAGACCAGGCCAGCGGAGGGTGCAGGCAAGATTCTCTCGGTTCTCTCTTTGCCTTTCTCCCCGTGTCTCCTAAATGAAATGCACTTCAAGGTTTTAGTGGGAGTTTCCCATGTCTCCGGCCAAGTAAGTCCCCATTTGTTGTAACCCAATGCTGGGTCTGATGATGTCAACCACTCAGCTCCCTTGCTCAGTTTCCACCTCCCCGTCCACGGGAGAGATCCATTTCCTTTGGACAATGAGGGGGGCGGGGGAGGACGGGTAGCTGTAACTACATCCCAGCCTGTCTCATTTGCCTAACATCCTTCCTTCAATTTTCAACACTGCAGCCTAGTGACAAAAGGTTTCCTATCCACTCACTGGGCCCAAGTTCCCAGCCGAAGCCCCTTTGCTCTTAGTCACTGCTGACTATCCAGACGGCCGGGTGGTGTGGTTGGCCCTGCTGTGCTAATTCATTTCTTTGGTGCAAGAGACACTGGTCAGGGTGGAGGGCTGTGCTACCATCCCCTTCTCTTTCTTCTGCTCAATTTTCCAAGTCGTTTAATTTCTCCATCAAGTTTCCTGTGTCGCTGGCACAATGTGTGAGCCTGCCCTGCACTAGAGAAGATGGCACGGGAGAGGCTGGGAAGAGCAGTGTGCTGTGGCCGGGGTCCTGGCTTCCAGTCTTAGCTACGCTCCTAACTGAATGAATGGTCTCTGGGTAGTCGCCTCTCGGCCTCAGTTTCCCCATCAATAAGATGATGGTCTTGGTGACTCCTGTTCTGCAGTTCCGTGACTGAGGACAAATGCAATACAAGGAACTCACTACGAGCTGATGAGCTCCACGCTTGAGGGTGGGAAGGGCACTGGAGTTCGAGGCTGCTCCTCAAGACGCCAGGGCCGTACACGGTGCCGCTGAACGCTGGCAGAAAGTCCAAAAGAATTCACAGAACAAGTCTGGGGGATATGGAAAGAGGCAGCAGACTATTAGATGAAAAACAGAATTCAGCCGTCCTCAGGATCACCAGGGACAGCAGTGGTTACAAGGTTACTCAGCCCCTGCATTTGGTGGGCGCTTGGTGGGGGAGAACAGAAAACCTTTCTACTTTGTATGTGGTGGGAAGGGGTTCTGAGCATCACTTGGGAGCTGGAGGTGTAGGTCTGAGTCCTATGTCACTGAACTCCTCTGAACTTGTTTGTTTTAACTGTAAAATGGAATTCTAGGGCTTCCATTTTAGGAATGTAAGAATTAAATACCCCATGTAAGGGAACTGAAAGTATGTGGCACATACTAAATGCTGAATAGATGGGGGCTCTTTTTTGTATGTAATGTCATTTGTACCTCCTTTTCGTGGCTAGGGAATTGAGACAGAAGTTAAATGGCAGGTCCAAAGTCACCCAGCTCCAGATGAAAAGGCCAGATTTGGCATCTGAGTGTTTTAATTCCTACTTAGGTCAGTGCACATATCACACACTGCTACTTCTCAAAATAGTTACCCCACTGAGCCAGGCCCTTATTTCGAAATGGGATTAACTTAACTCAGAAAAATGAGTTAAGTTTATTAAAAACAAAATGGAGATGGGGGAGGGGTGGGAGTTTTCTTGGGTTTAGCCAGGCCAGGTGTAGGGAGCAGTCCAATCTGTTGCCTAAAGGAAACATTTTGGGCCACTAGGAAAGAGGGGTGCTTACTTTATTTGTGGCTGTAAGACAAGAATATTATTACATGGCCTGAAGCAAGGCTGGGTTACAGCTGCTGCTCCCCCAAAGAGGCAGATCTGACCTGTGTTAAAGCTACGGGGATGAGAAGATGGGTCTGGAGCTCTGTTAGGAAGAAGCTATTTGTAGGTGGGAGAAAGGTTGTGGTTGTTTGAGATGTAACAAGAATTTTAATTAGTTCTCAGGAAACCCTGATGCCCTCCCGGAAAGGCCCAGGCACACAGGCTGGCTCTAAGGAGGCAGTTTGCCAGTCTCCAGGCGTTCTCACACGTTGGTGTGGACTGTAGCAGAATAAAAAGAAACCCACGGAGTTAATGACTCAGGGAGTCCTGGGTGCCCCTCCTGCCCTGGGCCTTCTAGCTGGGTGTCACTTGGGCGAGCTCACTTCCTTGCGCAATGGTTTCCCAATGCAAGAGACCAACCGCGTTTCTCCTACAGGGCTTCTCTGTGCATTAAGTGCCGGCACACAAAAGCTCCAAAGTACTTGCAAAACAAGCTACAACAATTTACTAGACTGTCTTCTAATTCTGACTCAGTTTCGCCAGCCTCTGCCCTGAGGATGATGTGACAATGAACTAATAAGGTCGAAGAATGTCAGGACATCAGAAGGGCCCAGACTTCCTCTAGAATGTCAGGATGGAAAGAACAAAAGCCCACAAAGAGCGGGTGAGCGTCTTCTCAGCAGCAACACTCAACCTGGAGGCGCAGGGACGAGTGGGTGTCAGGAAGCGCGGGTGGGCTCTCGACGGGCCAGTTTACTGACATCACCTCCCGGCTCCCACTCATGCCATTTCCTTGAGTAAAAGGAGCAATGCGAGCCCATTCGTATCTCCACAAGGATACGGAAACACTTGCCGCGCAGCCTGAATAACTACAGTGGTGACAGAATCCATGAAAGAACCGTGAGGGCACCGGCACCTCATGTCGTCATTCGACCGACACGCAGATCAGCTCTGTGCGCTGGGCCACGCTCCGCACTGAGCCCTCCACAGACGCGCTTCCTCCGAGCCTCCCCACAGCAGGTGCAGAGGTATCAGGAGTCTCATCTGCAGTGGGGGAAACTGATGCACACTGAGGCCGACAACCTGCTCACAGGTGACCGGGGACAGCGACCGAGGCCAGGCCGGTGTCCCTAGGCCCCTTGGGAGCTCATCATGGCCAGCAGAACTGGCTTCATGTGGGGATCGAGGAAGCTGGCTGCTCCAGAGTGCAGAGGGGTCTGAGGGCTCGAAGCCCCTTCCCCACAAAGCTGCCCTACATCCCCACCCCTCAGCCCGTCTGGCATAGGCTCTCCCCTCTGTGACACCCTTAGTGCTTATCTGCTCCTCTCTTAAGAAACTTACCCTGACTCCTTTGGGGTATATTTGTTTCTGGGCAGATCTCATTCCTCTGCTAGAATGTGAGCCTCTTAAAGGAAAGATCTGTGTCGAATTGATGAGCATTTTGTATATATTACGAGACAGCTAGGAAAATAAGAAAATTGATTAACAAAAACTTTTATTGAATGCTTGCCATCCGCCAGACAATATTCTAACTGCTTTATGTAAATGACCTCACTAATCTCCACTACTTTATGAGGTAGCTATCACTACTATCTCCACTGACACACGAAGAAACTCCAGACACAGGTCAATGGAGTAACTGATGGAGTCTACTGACAAGTACACGCCTGGAGAGCACACCCTGTCTAGTGCAAAGAGCCGCTGGAAGATGCCACCAGCATATCACGCTATCAGAGGCGGGTTCAGCTGTCATGCCATTTCATTCCCACTCACTGGACCACACACCATTATTTTTTTACATACTTGAGCAGCATATTGACTAGGACATGAATAAAAATAGATTTTCTTTTCTTTCCAATTATAATCCTAGTTGCTTATTGTTAAAACATGGAAAAATCCAGAAGAGCAGGAAAAAGGGAGGAAAATCACCCATCATCCTACTCCCCCAGAAATAACCATTTAGCCTCCTGGGGTCCAGACCCCCGACCGCATCTACGCTCAAAGCAATGTCTGAAAACAGACATTTTGGGGGTGAGGAGGAGGAGTCAATCCCATGAATGATGAAAACTGTATCAGGTGTTTTGGTTTTGGCGAACACCCGGCTGCTTTCCTAGTGTTTGGTGTCCTATATATACCCAGAGCAGTCCAGGCTCGGGGTGAAGAAATAGCATGTGTTTAAAAAAAGAGAGAGAGAGAGAATCCTACCTTCTAAACTACAAATCAAACTTTCCCTCTTAGGGGAAGACATTATTGAACAAGAGATTTTATCTAGAATATTTTTTGAAAGGGGAGAAGTCCACAGAAGCACGACGAGAGAGGGAAGCTGAAGTCTGGAGCGCAGGGACACAGCTGGAAATGGGAGACAGCTGCTGTGGGGGAGCCGGGGGCTCTGGGCTTGGACATGGCAGGTAGAAGGAGGGTCTGGGAAGAGGAGTGACAACAAGGGAACCTGCTGAAGGCTTTGCCATGGGCTCGCCACCCCAAACCTGCAGCACACAGAGGGTCAGGCAGTTCTGCAGGGTCCAGGCAGGAGGGCCCTCTGCGTACATTCAAGGAGCTGCCTGGGTGAGTGGGGGCTTCTAGTGAGAGACCAGACACCCCTATCCTGGACTGTGAAAGCCCCTCGGCCCAGCACTGCTCACGGGCGCTGAAGCACGAGCACCGGGAGTTCCTGGCACTTCCCTGGCGGAGGGAGGCCAAAGGCACACACACCAACTCCAAGGGCAACCAAGGCCCTTCTTCTAAAAGAAGGCTTTTATTAATTACAAGTGATTAAAAAAACAACAACCCACAGGGCTTCTGAGAAAAACCAACAGCATGATAGAGAGCATAAAATAAAGAGAAAGTGGACCTTACGATGCAAAAGAAAATCTGGACAAATGATAAGCTTTTTTAAAAGTTTGTCTTCAGAGAGATCCTGAAGACAAAATAATCTGACAAAATGGGGCTCTTAGAAGTAATATGAATACTGAAATTAATAATTCAGTAAAGGGCTGGAAAATAAGAAAATCTCTCAAAACTGGGAAAATACTCAAGGATTAAGAAGGATCTTGCTGTAGGACAACCTAGAAAGGTTGTCATCCTAAACAGGAATTCCAGAAACAGAACACAAAGGGAAAAAAAGTAGAGTAGGAGGCTACCTAAGAAATCATAAAATTCCCCAGAGCTGAAGGAAGACATACACCTTAAACTGAAGAGTTTAAAAAGTGCTAGAAAGAATAAAAAGGACCACATCTACAGCCTCCTCATCTTCTGAAATTCAAAAGGACAAAAATCCTACACACTTCCAGAGAGACAGAAAGTTTCAAGAGAAAAGAGTCAGACTGGACCAGACTTCTCACCAGCCAATTCTGGTGATCTGAAGACAACGAAGAAGTGCTTTCTAAGGGACAAGTTCTAAAGGAAAATGATCTGAAACCTAGAATTTACACTCAGCTAGGCAAATGAGTGATAGTTTCAGACATGGAAGGACTGAGAACAATTTATCCCTCATGCACTGTTTCCTCAGTAAACTCCTGGAGCATATGTATCACCTGAGTGAGGGTTTAAACTAAGAAATAGGATTTGAATACAGGGAGATAGACGAGAGGCGAAAGACACCCACAGGTGATGGTGCAGCGCTCGGGACCTCAGTTCAGCTAGTGCCGGGATGGGGAGGGCAGAGGGCGCCAGGGGAACCGCTGACTCCTGAGAGGCTTGTCGGAAACTGTATTGAAAGTCGACAGGAAAAGTGTGGAAAGACTGAACAATAAGGAACAAGAAAAACTGAGCAGATTAAAGCAGCAGCTATTATTAAGCCCAGGAAACAGTCATACAGAAAGGAAAAATAATTAGAACTTTACTGGCTCAGTGGTAAACAATATTTACAATGCCACAACACTGCAAATCACCGAATCCTGTTTTAACCCAAAAAACTGTGATACTGGGAGGAAAGAGAAAGGAGGAGTGTGAGTGGGGCTGTGGTGTTTATGAGAAAAAGCTTGAACCTTGTGTGCCATTCTGGGGGGCAACCTCAAAACTGACGGATCAGGAAAGGGCAGAGTGGAGTATGATTCTATCCGACTTGAACAAAGAAGTACTTATGGGTGAACAGGAGCTCTCTGCTAATAATAAGGAATTACTGATTAGTTTCTATAGGATAATGGCAGGATAATTATGTTAAAAAAAGGAGTCCTCATTCTTAGAGAATGGCGCTAAAGCCGCAGTTGATGGAGTGATGTGATGTCTAGTATTCACGCCAAGATGACACGATTCTTGAAGCAGGGTAATGGTGGCACCTGACTATTATACTGGTCTCTCTGGTATTGTAAATGCTTGAAAATTTCCACAATAAGAACATTTTTTAAAAGACACAGCACAGGATTTAGATATAGGAACATAAGCATATTCTTTTTTTTTTTTTTTAAAGATTTATTTATACAAGCTGGGGTACAGGCCAGAGGCGTGGGGCGGCGAGAGGGTTCACCAGAGACAGAGCGGGGAGCAGAACCGGCAGATCAGAAATACACTGCTGAGGGGAGCAGCGGGCGAGGCAGGAGAGGTCTGCCACACCATGTGGGATTCTACCGGGCTGGGCGTCGAACCTGCACCGTGGCACTGCCGACAGCTCCACAGCGCAGCGCTCCATCGCTGCGCCACCAGGGAGGCCCCGGAACATAAGCATATTCTACAGGTATATGGAGACTAGAGTAGCTAGCTAACAAAAGTGCATGTTTTGGGAAGCAGGACAGGAGGGAGAGGACAGGTGCTCTTTGGTTGACGTTTACAACAATACTTGAGCTTAAAAAGAATTAAGCAAACCTATGTGCATGTGCCATCTTGACAAAAACAAAATCAATTTTAAAAATCAATGGAGGTAGTATTATTTAGAGAAATTGGAGGCAGCCATCAGAAGAGCTAAAGCAGAAAAATTAAATGACAGCCTCGGAATGAGAGGTAAGCAGGAGACCAAGGTTCTTTCTGGACATGTAACTTTTTCAATGATGTTTATGTATTATTTTGACTTTAAAAAATATTATCTATTATGCTGAAGGAAAAATCAGATGGAGAAAATGTATGATTTCACTCACGTGTGGCACATAAAGAAATAATGAATAAACTAAACAAAATAAAACCTTTAGACTACATAACCAAATTAGTGGTGAGAGAAAAGGGGTGGGTGGGTAAATTGGGTAAAAGAGGTCCACTGTATGGTGAAGGAGAGAGAGAATTGGACTTTTAGTCGTGACCATAATGTAATAGGTACAGGCGTTGATTTATGATGCTGTATACTTGAAACCGATAGGTTATAAACCAACACTACTTCAATAAAATACGTTTAAATCTTATCTCTTACCAGTTATTGCCAGCACTTTCAGCAGGGCCTTATAGCAAATCCCAACATCTACAAGCTGAATCTGTTTCTCAGGTGAAAGAACCCTGACTCACCCCGAGCCAGTGTCTCCACGTCATAGGCAATAATGACTAGTACTGTCCCTTAGTGCCAACCCTTTTTCAGTGCTTCACATATATTATTTCTGATCTCTGTAACTCCTGTGAGTCAGGTATTAACATTCCCATACAGATGAGAAGACTAAGGCTGAAAGACAGGAACCATTTGCTTGAGATCACAGCGCAAAAGGCCAGGCTTATGAGACTCTTCCTACTACCCCACCTGTCCTTTTTACATTCCACTTGTTTGGCAGAATCCAGAAAGTACTTTTGCATAAATTTTCTCATCCACTCCAGGAAACAGGCGAGACAGGCTTATCCTCATTTGACAGATGGAAAAGCTAAAGCTAAGAAACGTTAGGTAACTTGTCTAAGAATTCAGATTTCCTGATTCTTTATCCAGCACTTTCTAGCACCCCTCATTGTTGGCCATGTCAACAACAAAATGTCAAGTTATTCATAACCTCTTCATGGGCATCTGACCTTAGAGTCACTGTAAATGAAAAGAGCTGATGTAACAATTTTAAAGAGAGAGACTTATTTTTTACAAAAAATACAGTAATAAACCATGTGTGTCCTCAGTTGCTCTAATGGCAGCATTTTGCTGGAGTCCTGCAAAGGGCTCTGGAAACGTCAGCAGCCTGCCCGCCTGACATACAGCAGGCCGGCTGCTGGCACGGGCAACGTGCAGCAGTTCTGACAACCAGTGCCACCCTTCTTGGCTCCAACAGAAAGGAAAGAGCCATGCGTGCTCCGGCCCTGAAAAGAGAATGTCTGTGTCTCTGAGATCTACTTCAGTCCACAGCCATGTGGCCTGAGGGCTTTTTATAGCTGCCAGGAATCTGAGATCAGTGCTGCTCAGGAGAGGCGGTGAGTCTGTCGAGAGAGGCTACAGGCTGGGTGGGGTGAGAGGCAGCCTCGGAACTGAAGGGCCTGGGGTCGGCCCGCACGCCCATCATCTTGACCCCTTCATGGCTGATGGCTCTGCCCAGCAGAGAAGGCGCCCAAGAGCCAGGCCCGAGTGTCGTCAGCCTGGTGTAAGATGCTGCTCCCAGGCTGCTCTGGCATCTGAACAATGGCCAAGCAGCAGCGAGGGGAAGAAGCTGTTTACTTGAGTTCAAACTATTTATAGTCGCAGCAATCTGCACATATTTGGATGACAAATCTCCAGGCTACAAGTGAGCGGTGCTTTGCTCCCAGACCATTTCACCAAACACATTCCCTGCCCACGCCACCCCCAGACCCCCTAGTTAACACATGTTGCCCTCAGGATGTTTTAAGTTGCTGAATTTCAAAAGATGACAAAAAGAAATCACATTAAAAACAAGTAAGTTTAATCTATTTGTCTGAGTTGGAATTACACAGTGTCATCTTCTTGACGGCTTGAATCAGAGATTAAACTCGAATCGTGTGTGTACTCTATAAATAATAGTACGCACCATAAGAAACATAGCACCTCTGAAACTTAACAAGCATTCTGTGCCTAGAGATACGGAGCTCAGCTCAAGACCTAACAAAGAGGATGTTTCTCGTTGCACAGTTGATGAAAAACGTCCATCTGCTCGCAACTGAATAGATCGATAAACAATATGTAATCACATACCAGTCCCAAACAAACAAAAGAGATCTTATTACCCACCGATTCCTGGGCAGAAGAGTCTCAGGCCAGGTTCTGGGCAACGCTCCCTCCCCCAGCATGTACAGGAGGGGGCCTGCAGTCACACACAGTGTGCAGGGCTCTCCGCACAATTTCAACTCGCGGGAGGTACTGTACCCTTGCCAACGAATTTGTTTGGAAAAACCAGCTGCCTTGTTTTCACAGCAAAAGCAGTGCTGATCAGCCTTCTCCCCTGAGCCAAGCACTGCCTAGTTCCAAAGGGGAAAAGTGGTTGCTGATCAACATACCGACTGGCTAAAGGGGGACCCACCTCCAGCCCTATGCACAAGGCGGGCAGGAGAAGCTCAGAGGAAAAGGGCAGTAAGCGAGGAGGAAGGATTACAGGGCACAAGCTAGACAACTGAGGGTGAAGGAACAAACAGGATTCCTAGAAGGGACGACCTTGCTTTCTGATCTTGTCCCCTGCTAATGAAACTCATTAGAATTCAAACAGGACACCCCACTTCTTAAAAACAGGAGACAATGCCGATGAGGATAAAGGAAAGAGACATGCCTATATAGAGGGAAACAAGTTTCTTTAGAAACTGTTTGCAGATCCATTGGTCGATACTACATTGACCAGAAATTTTAAGCCATTTGTAATCTTTTTTTTTTATAAATATATATTTTTATTGTTATTTATGTCTTTTACATTTTGTATTCCCCTTGGGTAGCCCACCACCAATTCACCCGTGATCCATCTTCATGGTCCCTTGTGTTCTTTTCTATTCCATTTTGTGCCCTTTTCCTTCCCTCC
>PVIJ01000230.1:25000-340712 GCA_004024925.1 Scalopus aquaticus | reverse complement strand
GTGTCTCTCTCCCACCCCGCCTCCCTATAGTCCTGTTATAAGTGAAACCATTCGATATTTTTCTCTTTCTTTCTGGCTTATTTCACTGAGTATGATCCCCTCTAATTCCGTCCATGTCGCTGCAAATTGCATGTGTTTATCTTCTTTCCATGCTGAATAGTATTCCATTGTGTATATGTACCACACCCTGGGACCAATTAGCATGTAATTTTCTGGGGCAAAAAGCTCTCTGTGCCTATCCAGTTTGCTACGTCCTAAACTCACCTTCCTCATAGATTTCCCGAAAGGAAAAGAACAAGCTGGAAGCACATAGACTTGGTGCCTACTAGGGGCGCAGGTGACTGTTTAACCTAAAATGGCAGCATCTTCTGTTAAGCCATTGTAGCCTTCATGGGGAATAATTGTCAAGAAGCAGATTGGAAATATTTTGCAGCTCCCTTTTAGCCTCTGTTAATACGCAGCTCTCGCAATAAATGATTATTTTGAAAATGGCATGTTCAGAATAACAGTCTGTACCAAATATCTTAGGTATTTTTTGTTTTAGATGCTAGTGCTTTCAGAATCCTGACTCATAGATTGAACTGGCATCCATCCTGCAGAAGTGCCTGCTCCCACGTAGCCCTCACCACTCAGGCTGGCACCCACACCGGATATGCCCCTGTGACGTGAGAAAAGTTGTGTTTGATATTTTCTGGTCCAAGTGTAGATTTGAGACAGGAGGTGGCAAAAGGGAAAGAAAGGCACACATCAAGTATATTATTTATGTTAAAAAGCCAAAAAGGAATCTCTTCTCAGTTTATTCTCTCATCAAAAAAGGAGAGTCAAACCTGTTTTGCCTTCTAGAATTGTCTTGAGTTCCTCTTGTGGTAAATGATGTCAGATTCTTTCCAGTGTTACAAGACTTGAGGTGCGTTTCTATCATCTCTTCCAGTTCTAGCTTGAAATTACGTGGATACTGTATTTGTAGTCATAGGAGTGAAGTCTTCAGGATACCGGGTTTGGTGCTCCCCAAACCTTGGCTCATTATTCTACTCAACGAAAGTGACACTTGTTGGCCAAATGGTGTCGTGAAACCTTGGCTCGAGGGAGGCAGGTGAACCAGGCCACCACGAGCAGTGAGTGGGTCCGATTCTCAGCACACCTGCCCCCTCCAGGTGGCCTTGCCGGCATGTGAATGAAGCTTCTACCTCAGGAGCCCTCGATCTCATGGACTTTGTTTAACACTTTGTGGTCCGCTCACGTGTTTTTGTCACTGGTATCAGGTGGCCGCTCACGTATTAATATGTGTTCATCTAGTCTCCGGTTTTTCACGCCACGGTGGATTTATTTGGAACTAATAGGAGCTATGTCTTTGATCGTACTCAGTCTAGAAGCTTTACACATTGTTTTGGTGAAAGTGTAAGGTGTTTTATGAGAGAGAGATTACAGTTTTTTTAATATCCAGTCTTTCAGGAGTTGTGTGTGTTTTATTCTTCTACCATTCATGTGGTGGCACAGAAAATGCCCGGTCCCAAGGGCTGGTAAATTTAAAGGGCACCAGCACACAAAGTGTTAAGGTCCAGTACCAGAGCTTTTTATTCATTTTCTCTTCAAGGGTTTCCCAAATTGTATGAGCTTTAGGCCCCACGTCACTGGCTTCTGTTCCTGCTTATAGCTTGTGCGTGGGGCACGGGCCTGTGGTCTGTGGGCACCTCATGCTGGCTCTCTGGGGCAAGCCGTTAAATACACACTAGGGCTGGCCTGGGCTGAAGGCAATGAGCGTCTCTATGTGGAATGTCAGTCCTTGGCGTTTTAAAATATTTACGCCTGTATCTGGGTTAACATGTGCTTAACTGAGTATTACGCGTGTCAACATGGAATTCTAAAATGCTGAAATAAGAATCCCTTTGAAGCAAGGGCTAGAGAAATAGAATAATCATATATGTCATATGTAAAATATGTGATAACAATCTTAATTTTCAGTGCCCCCGGAGTAAATCTGCTTTTGAACACTAGTCAAAAGAGCAAGTCCAATATTTTAACTTCTCCTTTCATAGGCAATGGGACATGAAAGCAGTCTCTTGCTCTCTGGCCTCTGGCAGGCGTTGGGGCGGCCTAGGACCCAGAGTTCCCATAGCCCTCCTTGGTCGGTGCCACTTGGTAGGATGTGGGAAGGGACTCAGGTTTATAGGGGGACTTTTCCGTTTTAATTCAGTTGCTCTCAAGGTAGTTTCACTTTATAAAAAGTACAAAGTAAGTGGCATTTGCCTTGGTATTAGCCTGGCACTTCGCATCTTCATCCCCGCCCTCCCCAGCTCGCTAACATTTACTTTGTTGGGCTTGAGTCACAGGATGTCAGTGCCGCAGAGGAGCCTGCGCTGTGGGCTGGTGCTTACACCATCTGTGCGGCAGCCTTGCCGAGCCAGGTCACTCACTGCCGGCACACACCCGCTGAGGGGACCCCCACTCCTCCCGGCGTCCTTTCTGACATCCGGCTCAAATCATTTCCACTTCCTAGGCGTTCGAGCATCCCACCTCTCTGTTTGCTGGTCCTATGGCCATGCTTGCCTTATTTTGACAGTATTTCGACCAAGGTGCTAACTGATGGCTTCCGCTCTTCTGCCAGGATCCCTCTGCCAACAGGAAAGTCTAGAAAAAGTTACATATAAAATCCTATCAGGTGCCCAAAGAGTCTTTAATAAGGGTGGAATTCCAGGTGCTGGCTTGCAGAGAGGATTCTGTTCCTTACCCATCAGTTCCATTTTGGAGACCACTTCTTTCTCTGTCTCCCGGGACCACAATAGGAACAGCCTGCAGGGCGCCAAGGCACAGAGGAGCCAATACTAGACGAGAACTGACGACCTTTACTGTGAGGGGACCAGAGGAAGGGGGAGTCTCTGAGAGGCACGTGTATTCTCATGTGTAAAATGCAGGGGTTCATCTTAATCTCAAAGGTGCTTTCCTTTGAAAGGAAGGAGGAAGGTGGATTTGGGGTGTTCTAGTTATGATCTAAATCTAAATAGCTTACTTATTGAGATATACACATTCCAGAATTTCGGTTATCACTAGTTCAATACCAAGGAGATATTGCTTTTGTGTATTTGGGTGAATTTACCATGCTGTAGGTAGTAGGGATTTGGAAAGTTGCCTTTCTTTAAAAGTCACATCATGTCTTGGAGGATACTAATTTTCATTTCTGGTAAGTGCTTGCTAAATCATTTCAATCCATGCTGGTACTGGATTATTAAATATCACCAGAGAGCCATCAAAGAGTTATGTGGAAATAAAATGTGTGTGAATTACAATAGTTTACCTCTAAGCAGTCTATTAAAATAGTCAGATAGTACTTAGAAGTCTTCCTTTTCCCCGCAACTGTGTTAAAACAGTAAAGATTACAACAAATTATGCATCCATTGTCAGCACCAATATTTGTAATTAATTTGATTTACATACGCTAAATAATAAACTGGGTTAAAATTTTAATGGGTTATATGACTAGTCGTTAATGTATTCCTTTTCTGTTGCCTTATCCATTTTTAGAAATATGTTAAATGAGTTTTAGTATTTCTAAAAGCAGATTAAAGGCATGTGCAGCCCCGATAAAGCCCAGTGAATATGCTTATTTAGCAGCAATGCAGGTCCTTCACCCCCTCTTCTCCTTCAGCCTATTGTGATTCTGCATTTTTCTGGAGGTGAACTCTGGAAACAATTAGTTCCTGTGAGCTGAGTCCATTCAGAGGGCGGGACAGTTCTTGGGAACGATGAGTTGAGATGGAAGGGGAGGTTGGCGAAGGCGTCCTTGGGATATTCCTCCCGGGAGGGCACAAAGCAGGGATGATGTGTAGCTTCAGATGTTAGTGCAAATACGAGATGGCCCGTGCGAGTCAAACTAGTCACACTATGTGACACTGTGATGCGAGTGTAATGCGAATACCACTACAGAGTCCTTACTCCTTTTCTAGAACGTAAGCCTTCCTCCCCTCCTCCAACCAGTTCTCTCAATAACTCCGTAACTACGGATTTATTCGTAACTACTGAGTAGTTCCGTGATGCTAGATTCTGATGTTCTACATTAAACCAGATTCATCGTTCTCTTCTCTATTCCCTACAGTTTTTCCTGAGTTCACGGTTGTTCTTGTGTAGACACGAACTGCCTCGCTTCCATTCCCTCTTAACCAAATCAAAGCCATTCCTTCTATTCTATTCTAGTTTTTTTGGTTGCTTCAGAGGAAAGGATTCTCTCCTTCCTCAACTTTTGTAGCAATTCTGTAAGTGGTTGCACAGGCAGTGATGAGGCATGAAGCTGACCGTAATGCACATCAGTGTTTTCAGTACTGGCTCTAACAATCTAAATCAACACGGGTTGGTGAAGGAGAGTAGACATGATATAAGGGAAACTGAATTTCTGGTTCTGACTAGGATTCTTCTACAAAAATATAATGCAGCCTACGTATAACTGGAATAAGATCAGCTAGTGTGAGGAAAGCTGCTTGGGTGCCAACCAAGCCTGCTCAGAATTCGAGAACATTTCTTGTAATGTGAGGATATGTTATCATTTGTCATTTGAGCATTTAAAAAAAAGGTATTTATTTTTGCATAGAAGAGCTGTGGTGCAGGCCAAAGGTGCAGGAGTGAGAGGACTCACCAGAGACAGAGTGGGGAGCAGAACAGGCGGATCCACTGAAATATACTGCTGAGGGGAGCATGGGCCAGACAGGAGAGGTCCGCTGCGCCCTGCGGGAAGCTCCCTGGCCGGAGATCGAACTCAGGCCAAAGCCATGATAGCTCTGAGACTTAACCGTAGGCCGCCATTTGAGCATTTTTGATTAAGTAGCAACTCCTCGGGGTAGTGGGTCTCATACCGCCCTCTAGGGCCTATATATGAGTGGAGGAAAATTGATGTAGGGAAAGATCGTTTTGATGTCTTAGAGTGTGGAGATTGAAACAAGTGTGTAAGAACTCAGGTACCTAGGCCTGCGGCGGAGGCACCTGTGCTGACTGGGCGACGGGTCCTTCCCCCTGCCCGTCCTTTGTGTCATGGTGAGGGGCGTTTCCAGGCTTCTGCCCTTATCGTGCTGCTGTTGTGCTGCAGCGTCCCCAGCAGACTGCCCAGCTCCCCCTCCTCACCCCCAGGTCTCTGCTCACATTCGCCTCCCCTGGGGTATCACCCCCACTGTGGTTTCCCTGTCCCAGAGGCGTGACCTTCTTAGAACTGCCCCGAGGCTGGCTGATACTCCTGTCCATCACAGCTCATTGCTCTCGTCTCTTTCCATTTCTGGATTCCTCACTTGGTCCCTTGAGGAGAAGGCCTTGCGCCTATTTGTCTTCATGACTCTGATCCTCAGAAGAGAGTAGGTGTCCACTGAGTGAACGGGGAGCGATGGCAAAAGCCTCACAACTTTGAAGTAACTCCCGTCCTCCAAGTCGCCAGCCCCCAACAGGGGTGGACTCTGGGTTCAGAGCGGACTTTCTCTTTGAAATCTCACGGGAGGCCTCAGAAGATCTGTTTCCTCCACAGGGGCCAGTCGGCTGTGTTGACATGCTCCACGTGTCCCTCACCCCTTAGGCTCATCTTACTGTAGGGTCTGCCTCTCCTGAGGCGTCTGCTTTAGTTTTGAAAGCCCACACGCCTCGTATGGAAATGTAAACCATACATTTGCCATCCATTTACTCTTAACTCTATTTTTTATTCTGTAAAGCAACATAGATCAATGTTCAGATGCCTTTGGGGTGTTTTGATAAATACAGCTTTTGAGTCATTTTTCTTTCCATAAAATTAATACAAAGGAAAATGCCTTAGAACAATACAAGATCACGGCTCAGTCTCAGTCTGAGTGATATTTTCGTAGGTTCCAAACCTGTTAAGCCCCTTATGCCACAGGCCTGAACCACAAAGCCTCAGTTGTTTCCTTCATCTGGCAAAGGTAGAAACAGAGGACACTGACCTTTTATTTATCCTTGCATCTGTGAAATCTAATATGTTCGAGGAAAGGATTCTGCACTTAGATCTGGAACATCCGGGTTCTAGGCTTGAGTCCCGCTGGCACCAGGGCTCACTTCCATTCTGTCAGCTTCATAACACTGGGGGGAGCATCGCGTGCTATGGACCTAAGCAAATCAGTGTGAATATATTACAAAATGGAATATATTGCACTGCTCGTGGTCTGCTCATGGAGGGTAAATTGATGCGGTCTCTTTGGAGGGAGATTGTCAGTATCTGCCGCAATTAAAAGAGATGCGCATGTTCCATTGACAGAATCAAGCTGCTATTTATTTAACCTATGGAGATAATCACCAAATTGTCAAAATAGATGAATAAGACTATTCCTTGTGATAAATTCGTAATTGCGAAGAGAATATAATCTAAATTAGCATTCTTGGGAATTGGTTAAATGGATTGATTGAATGTTAAATGATTATTGAAAACACACACACACATACACACACACTGATGTGGAAAGAACCCCAAGATATAATTTATGGGAAAAAAAATTAAGATTCTGCCAACAGACTATCCCACAAATGTAGAACAATATGGAAGAGGAAACCAAGAAAATGAAGGAGGAAGCGTAGCTCACAAGCTAACTCAGTATGCTTTTGCGTGGTAGGATATATAAGGAAATATATAAGTAGTTGCCTTTGGGGACCGAACTTGGGAGAAGCTTTTTTTTTTTTTAAAGATTTATTTATTTATACATACAAGCTGGGGTACAGACCAGAGGTTTGGGGTGGCAAGAGGCTTCACCAGAGACAGAGTGGGGAGCAGAACAGGCAGATCAGAAATTCACTGCTGAGGGGAGCAGCGGGCGAGGCGGGAGAGGTCTGCCGCACCAAGTTGGGAGAAGCTTTTGATTTTCATCTTATGCTGAGATTGTACTGGATTTCTATGCGCTGTACATGGGTAGGTGGGGGGCTTATGGGACATTTTTGCTCTCTTCTTCACACTCTCCACACAAAGGTACACACATTCTCTCACACACACAACACAAATATTTAAGTAATATTTCAAGAAAAATGCACAGTCCATTAGAAGGACGATTTGTATGTGTAGCAAAGAGCACGAGCTTCAGAAAGGACAGACTTGTGTGACTCCTAACTAAGCACCATTCTAGTTCTCTCACCAGGGGCCACCCACTACTCACCTCAGCTCTCCTGTATAAGATTGGGGAACAATGGCCTACTTTGAAGTCTATTGTGAGAAAGTGATATGACAAGAAACAATGCATAAAGGTGAACATACCTGCCACATGGTGAAACCTCATTGTGTTTATGGTGGATGGTTTTTGTGATGATCATCGTCAGATAGCTAACACCTTTACTTCTTTTTAATGTTTTATTTATTTATGTGTTTTCTTACATCTTTGTTGGTTTCTGGACAGTATTTGATTTCTCCCATCAGGTGCAGTCCCAGCAGCTGTCCCGCCTCCACAGCATCTGTGATCGTCACACAGTCCCTTGTGCCCTTCCTGCCCCTGTCCTGATCCCCCTCTCTCCCCCTCCGCCGCTGTGTGCCTCAGATCTGTGGTCAAGATAGCTAACACCCCTAAATTTCCTTCTTCTTTTTTTAAAAAGATTTATTTTATTTTATTTATTTATGAATACAAGAACTTGGGTCCAGGTTCGAGGTGCAGGATGGAGTGGGGGCCTGAGAGGACTCCCCAGAGTCAGAGTAGGGAGCAAAACAGGTGAATCTACGGAAATACGCTACTGAGGGGAGCAGCAGGGGAGGCAGGAGGGGTCTGCTGCCCCCTGCGGGTCAGCTCCCTGGCCAGGGATCGAACTCTGTACTGCAGTGGCTGTGGATAGCTTCATAGTGCTGAGACTTAACCCCCGGGTCCCCAGGGAGGCCCAGTTTCTTTCTCCTTTGAGAAGAACAGGTCAAAGCACTTTGGTCCTCAGCCTTGATTCAGGACTAGTTTTCAGAAAAGCCGGCGTGAGTGTGGATGCCAGACAGGGTCTAGCTGCCATAAACACCAGCCAAAGACTTTGGTGTTTATGTTATTGTGTTGGATGTGTTAACCAAGTACATGGAAGCAATAGACTCCATTTGAAATATGCTCCCCACCTGTCCGTGGGTGGCCTGGAATATACGTGGTCAACGTCACTTCCCTTGGAATTCCCAACTGAGACAAGACTTTATCAGCTCACAGTGTTCAGTTTTCCTATTTCCAGAAGGCTCTCCAAGGCCAAGTTCAGACTCCAGCATCCCTGGTTTCCGGCACAGTGTTCTTCAGTGGGCCCACGATGTAGGGCATCTCTGGTGCAGACTTTTCTAGAGTTTGAGAAAGTTAAAGTGCACTCTTGACCCAAAACCATTTCTTGACTCTGAAAAGAAATTGTTCCTGGAAGTGCTTCAGGGGAAAGATTTGGAGGAGCAGCTTTCCATTTTGACTTGAATTGCAAACTCACATTAAAAAACATTAAGGATAATAAACTGGAAATTCAATTACCAGGCTTGAAGCCAGAACACCGCAACTCGATTTGGATTTGCATCTTAACTTATAGCTTGTTCTTGCCAATATTACTTACAATTCAGACCTTTGCTCATGATATAAAAAGCACTTAGTGCACAGATGATTTCTCACCAAGTGCTTTTTGATGGACCTGCCCAAATGTCGATTTGGGGATGAGTTTAAATTAGGAGGAAATTTAAAATATTTCTCCCTTTTATTTTTATGTGTTGTATTGTACTTGGGGAATCCACAGAATTATATGACAAGAGTTTCAGATTTCCACACGGTGTTAAATGTCTCCTTTTGGACACCAATCAAGGTTTCTGTGGGCTTATACTCTGATTTGTTTGCCAGAGAGTAATGTTGAGATATTAGACACTTGGCCCATGAAGCCAATTCCTGGTGTGGGGGTCTGGTAAACCAGGGCAGGGCATGTTATGGCCTTGCCCAGGAAAGTAGCTGGAAGAAAGGAGTTTGGGGCCTGTCTTGATTGTCCAAAATAATTCAGGTATTCAGATGTGGGTTTTCGTGAATCTGAAGAAATGACCCCAAGGAGGACCTTTCTGGTTCTTTTTGAAGAATGACGTAATGTAACCCAGAAAGGGGCATGCAGTACCCCCAGACGTGACTCCTCACTGTCATTTATCAACTGTGTGACTATGGGCAAGTTACTGAAACTTTCGTGCCTCCATTCTCTCATCTGTAAGATTGGGTTGACAACAAGAGTACCTCTCTTTTAGGGATGCGAAGTGATTAAAAGAGTTAATAAATGCATGCAAAAATTTTAGAATAGTGCTTGATAATAGTAGACAATAAATATTATTTCTTTATTACAATGAGCTGTGGCTCATAGAAGACTTACAGGCATAATGAGGTGATTGTGGTTGGTGTGGAGAAAACAGTGGTTTCCCTTGGGCACCTTCTGGAAATTTGTTCCTGTCCACAGCAATAGTTCTCACTCTGCCTGCACGTGGGTGTCACCTGGTGTCAGTGTATAATTTTCAAAAGTTGAAAACGTGACTCTCACACAAATACACAGTGTGTTTTTACCAAAGATTTATTTTATTCATTTAATGAGGGAACCAGCAGAGTGTATTAAAAGAGAATTAGAAAGAACAAGTAGGTATAGGTCCTGAAAAAAAAAAGATAAGATTATTAGGTTAGATACAAAACTGGTTAACATTCTGTGGGGTCCAAAAGCTAGCATCTTGAAATTGTTCAGAAATTATTAGCATCTGTACTGGGAAAAATACTTGCTTGATTTTTGGACCAAAATCTATATCATCTCTATCAGAGTTAGACTATAGTGGTTGTCAAACTTGGGCATATGTGAGAATCACCTGGAAATCTGCTGAAAATGACAGAAACCCAAGCTCTGTTCTGCGTAAGTGTGTCTGGACTTCCGTATTCTTTTTCAGTCTTCTGGGTGCTTCTTTTATTTACTAAAGTTTGAGATCTGCTGTTTTATATAAGGCAACATCTACTCTTACAGAGTTGTATGGGCTATCCTACATAAATAACTCACTAGTGACTAGTGAGTTAAATGAAGGTGTGTTACCCTAAGGAATCAGATAGTCTTTGGTGGCCCTATACAGCAGTACTCCAGCAGGACACTGAAATGCTATGTGGGCCTCCCTGGTGACCTAGGGGTTAAGTCTCAGCACTGTCACCTCCACAGCCTGAGTTCGATCCCTGGCCAGGGAGCTGACCACAGGTGCAGCAGACCTTGCCTGCTGCTCCCCTCAGCAGTGGATTTCAGTGGATCCGCCTGTTCTGCTCCCCACTCTGTCTCTGGCGAATCCTCTCACCCCTCTGGCCTGCACCCCAGGCCTTCTATGCAAAAAAAAAAAAAAAATGGCAATATGGTTATGATTTAGCTTATTTCTAAGTTACCGTACTTCTTTCCCCTTAATTGTGGGTAATGTTTAAAGTGCTGACGCCTGGGTCCTACTCCCAGCTTCTGATTATGTGATGTGAGTGTGACTTGGGAATTAAGGATCTGACAGCGTCCTAGGTGAGTCTAAAGTGAGGCCAATGCTGAGAACCACTGGTCTTTTTTCCTTCATTTTCTGATATGTACTCAATAGTCCATAGTGAGTAGAAGAGCTAATTACAGGCAATGAGCATGGAGCGACTTTCTGTGGCCCATTTGGAGCAGGCACGGTTTCGTCTGGCCAGGGAGCTGTCAGGCAGATGAAACAGAAGCACTTTCGCAAGGGACGGCCCACTAGTCTCAGTCTGAGGAGGAGAGCAGAGGTGCTCCAGTTAATGTTCCTTCACATCTGGTGCACTGTTCAGCTACAGGTTTTCTCCTTGTGACTAAGCGATCTCCCTGCTGCCCCGCAACCCCTACCCCTGTTCTAGACAAATCCTTCCTGTCAAACACATGCTTTCCCCTTAAGTCTTTTGCTTACGTCTTAGAAGGGAATCTTTAAACCACAAGATAATAATAATCTCTTTGGCTTCTTGTTTACTGACCTCAACGACTAGTGGAACAAAGCAGCTATTTTCACTTCCAGGATTTCATGTCTTTAAGGTGGCGCTGCTGGTAGCAGGTAATGGGGTGATTTAGGAGCTGGGCTCCTCCACTGTCACCCCTGATTGCCATCTATTTGAAGGAGGTTCCAGGCTTTCATTTAGGTTGTGTTTATTCCATTCTTCTCATCCTCTGTGCTTTTGTTGGCGCTTTCTGTATGGGGTGAAACTTACCTTCCATTCTTTTTTGGGGGAAGCTACTTGCTGTGGTATAGTAACCGCCACGTCAGTGTGAGCTGGGGTTTAAGATGAGACTTTGAGAGCACAGGCGTTCCTGGGACTAAACAGTGAAGTGCTGGCTGAACTTCTTTACCTGCGCTGGTGAGGTATTTGTTTCTGTTGCTGAGAGGGAAGAGGAGAGGCAGGAAGGTACATGAAGAGATGGGGTGACTGAAGACTCCACAGCTGTATGAGGTAAGGGGTCAGGATAAAACCTCTGGGGCAGGTGGCTGCAGGGATGCTTAAGAACAGGCTTTGTCCGTAGCTCTTGGCCTTGCTCTGGTCTGGGCCTGCCCCTTTTCAACTTGCTCCTCAAGTCTTCGTGAAGTTGGCCTCACACATACATGTCTCAGGCAACTCTAGGCACATAAGTAAATGATAAACAGCCCAGAAAATTCATGGTAACAGCGTCAACGTACAAGGGTTCCAAAGCCAGAAGGAAATTATGACCATGGAAGTCCCAGAGGGGGCTTTGGAATGGGGCTCAAGACAGTCTCTGGGGCCCACGGTAGGGGAGCTTCCCGCAGTGACACACCGCATGCATCTGTCTGCGCTGGAAGTCTCAAGACCTCTCAGCTGTGCCTCTCGAGCGCGACGCCCGCCCATCACGGGCTGAGGGAGATAAAGCTCTGGGCCTTCCCGTGGGAGGCCGCAGGAGTCCCAGGAACGCAAACACAAGAAAGTTGGCTCATAGTGAAGCGTGATCGCGTCTGATTGTGGGAACTCCCACAGGCCACTTAGGAGACGGCATCTCCGTGGAGCTTTGAAGAATGGGTGATGTTTAGCTCAAGAGAGGAGGGAATCATAACAATAACTGCTTCCAGGGAATATGTGCACATGTGAATTATAACACAGCACCAGATCTCACGACTGTGTCAAGGTGACATGGTCCACAGGGAACATACAGCAGGGAACCGCTCCGCCGTCAAGTACGCAACGTGTTAGCACATTGGATATTTCCAGGTGCCCCCGGCCGGCACCCCGAGGGCTCTTCCCCATCGGCAGCCGCAGATGGGCTTCTCCCTAGCTAGCTTTGGGACTAGCTTTGGCCTGTGCTGAGGGCCCGCTTGCACGACCTCTCTCGGCCTCACTCTAGTCCCTGATGCAGACAGTGAGCGGCACCCTCGCTCGCGGGTGCGGCTCGGCTCTGTGAGTCACGGGCTTGACACCACACAGCTAGAAGATGACAGCCAGCACCCGGCCCCCGGGCTGAGCCCACAGTACACACTTCCACAGATGCACTGAGGGAGGAACACGGGCCAGAAGACGGAAGTTATGGGATACGAGGGACAATCGTGAGTAGTCGGTGGAATAAGGATGAAGGGAAGGAAATGGAAGTTTAGCTTGAATCCTGTGGTTCTCTCTGGATCTCTTTTTCATCTAGAAGTTTCTGTGTACCTGCTAACCTCCACTGTTCTCATCGCTCTAACCTAGCCCCGAACCCGTAGACTCAGCTCACGTACTAAATGATTTTTCCATGTCGAAGAGCACCCTCTGTATGAGCCAGAGGAAAACACCCAGGCGGCCCTGTGAGGTATCAGTGTCGATTTCCTGGTATTTGCGTTATTTCTCCATATGCACGTACACATTTGCGCAGAAATAAATACACGGCGTACACACGGGCATCCGTGCTGGAGTGTGCAGCCAAGTGTCAGCACGTTATCAGATTTAAATTAGCTTCCTCACTCTATTAATAGCCCTGCTTTTCCAGTTTCTAAAATAAAAACGATCCCAGCACAGCTGGACTGACATCTGAAACAGAACGGCAGAACACAACCCTGGAAGTAGTAGTAGTCTGTCTACACCGCTAAATAAAGTTTGTAGCTTTATGGATTTGTGGAGCTGCGTCTGAGAAAACCCTGCTCTCCAACCAGGGAAGGGATTGATTATGCCTTATCAATCAAGGGATTTTGAAAACTTGTCTGACCTGCCATTCAAACTGGAGAGCAGAGCAGGATCTGGGTCCCCGTCGGCCTTGGGGTTCAGTGAGAGGCAGTGTGAAGACCCCCACCCATCTACCAAGATTTCCTTCCTGTTTATTGTTTCTGAAATCCCACCAGTAAATGTTTGGACTTTTATGATGCTGCGCTGTCCGCAGGCCTGCGCGGTACCGCTCTGGACTCACTGCCCGCCCCCCATCCCTCCTGGACCTGAGCATTGTCTTCTGCTTCTCGTTGCTTCCTGGACATGCTCGGGGCACTGTGCACTGAGCCCAGCCTAGGGGTGCAGGGTGGCTGAGTTGGGAACACGGGGCTCGGAGCTCTTCTCCTCAGCCCACATCTGTGACGGTCCCCAGTTGCACATCTCTCTAACTCGCTTTCCACCTCAGTAAGTCATGTCCAGTGTGATCGCGCCTCCCCTGCAGGGCTCGTCACCAACCTTGCTCCTTTACCTACCCCCCACCCCTGGCCTCTTGCATCAAGGGGCTTGTAGCTCCTTGTGATCTGCTGAACATTAATATTCACTAACTGCCTGCGGAGAGCTATGCTTCAGTAAGTGCATTTTCACCTGAAAGGAGTTGTTTAATATAAACATTTGGTTAATATTCTGTACATTTGGAAGTATTTTATCAGCGTTGGTGTAGGACCAAAAGTCATTTAAATTCAATGGGAACTGATTATGCGCCAAGAATCAGTCCTTTCCAAAAGAGCACGCTTCCCCCCCTCTGATGTATACATTATAAAACTCACTTACACGGTTGATGGGAGCGCTGTGGACAGACCCGCCGCCCCGGGTTTCGTCTGACTGCGGTCGTCAGCTCTGCTGCTGGTGCTAAATGGGGGAAAATATTATACAATATTGCTTTAAAAACTGTCTAAATATAATTATCAACATCTTTGGAGTGATAATAATTATCATAACAAGAGCTCATCAGAAGGAACACGCAGTTTGATGAGAACGCGCCGCTCTGCTCGGCGTCCCTGCCCCAGCAGGATTCGGCTCTCCTTTTTCATTCCTTCCTTCAGAAGCCCAGCTCCTTGAACTCTTCCAGCCCCCCTGCAATTTTCTTTTACCCCTGTGTCTATGAAACGCATCGTCCCAAAAAGAGGTTCGGGAGACAATGCAATCATTTCCCCCAAAAGGTTAAAGCCAATGAATGGGAAATGCATTCGTAGGTGGCTTCTGAAGTCTGTTTGAATCGTTTTCCAACCTTTTGGCTCAAGTCCTCACAAAACAGTTAGGACTTTCCATTCGACGTACCTGTTTGGTACTGCTTTTTCTTGAAACTTTTGGGTTGAAGAAATACCACCCACTGTTCATTGAAGTTGTGTGTGTGTGTGCGTGTGCGCATGTCACAGATGAGAATCCATGTCTTTGTGGCCATAGTCTACAATAAGCTCCCTCATGTGCCATCTTGAAGAGTCTCCCTGCTCGTAGAGTCACCCTTGCCCTCAAGTGGTTGGAGTTTGTTTAGTGCCAGTGCTGCCTGGTATTCTTATGATAAATAGGTTTTGACTTACCCATCCTAGCATCAGTGGACATTTGGGAAATCACTGCTTGGGGCTAGTGTAAGCAATGTGGCTGTGAGCACTCTCACTGGTGTACATCTGCACGAGCGTTTCGGGAGCATGTACTTTGTGAATGCCAAGTCATAGTGTTTGCACTTCTTCAGTTTTCTCGGCTAATACCCAGCTTTTTTTGTCCCCCAAAGTGAGTTACCAGAGTGCATTCCTATCAGCAGCATCTGAGAACTCTCGATCCCCACACCAGTACTTGCTGTTGCCAAACTCTTGAATCTGAGCCCATCTGGTCAGTGTGTAATGGTGTCTTGCTGTAGCTGAATTTTCACTTCTCTGATTGTGAATGGTGTTTAGCACATTTTTTATTCTTTACTTGGCTCTTTGGAATTCTTTTGTGAAATGCCTGCTTAAGTCCTTTGCGCATCCGTGTAGTGGCTTGTGTATCTTTTCCTTATGATTTGATGCCCTGATGGACAAATGGAAACCCCATCGTGGTGTCTGTGTAGAAAGTACCAGCACCGTGATCTGGAGCTTGGACATAATTTCACCGTGATGAAGACTATAAGTTAGAGTGCATTGCCCTGTGTCAGCTCTGTTGCTTCTGATATTTTTATGGATTTCTATAGAAAAGAAAATACGAATCATTAAAAAAGGCCAGTGGGGCCATTTACCTCAGCATCCAGAGTTCTTGCCTGTGGTTTGGGCTTTTGGAAGGGCCCTGGCTCCTTCAAGGATCATTTAGATTGCTGCAGCAGGGATTTAATAACGCATACCAGAGAGTTCCAGAGAAACAGAAATTCCTCTTTCAATGAATAGCCAAGTTTCTCCCGGGACCCTGGAAGAATACCAAGACGTAATCTCGGGGACTTTCAAAACCACGTTGACAGTGGAGATGGTTGCGTTCTGATTGGCAGCGGACCCGCATCCAAGCCTGTTGCATGGAGTCAGGCCAGGTAGCAGCCTGGCGGTTATGGAGAGGGTCTGGGCAAGGATGTGCCCAACTCCTCCTCTGAGATGTTGCTCCTTGGGTCCAGGCACCTTCAAACCCTAGGACTCGCTTAGGGTCTATCTCCTTCTGCTAAATCTTGATTCTGCCTGTGGTCCCAGAATCCATACTTGCCCTCTGTGTGTCTTAATCTCCAGTTCCCTAATAAAGGACTTTAGTGACTCCAGATTCCCCTTTTGGCTACTAATCTTTTCTAGATCACCTCTCAGGCCGTTTTTCAACTGGTCAGATATGATATTTGGGCTAAGGAATGGGCAAGCTCTTGGGACAGTGGCATGTGTGGAAGAGTCCTTTGCGAATATATTTCTGGCTGTGTGTCAGGTTCAGGGCTGGACCCAAACAGGGGCTTCTATGACAGCTCAGTGCTAACTGGAATCTTGGGGTGGATGGGGCGGCAAGTCCCCCTTCTCTTCTCTTCTCTTGTCCGTTTGTGGCAGAATCGTTGACGTGAACCTGAGCAGATGGCAGCTGCCGTCATAACATTAAACCATTCCCTGGCAACCGAAGAATCAGTGCACTCGACGGTCTGGACTTAATAAATGTCCAGTGTACAGGATGTTTTCTCCTTCCTTTTCAAGAAGCATTTGGAATAGCAGCAGAGAATGAAGACCTTTTCCTCAGATACACCTCTCGGGTCCCCCTATGGAGAGGGATGCTTGGGATTTCTCACATGGCTCATCCTACATCATTTCTGCTGCAGCTTCTTAAAGGAACCCCATTTCATTTCCAAATTTTAGGGATGTTATTCATCCCCGAGTGCCTTGGATTCTACCCTGTGGACTCCCAAAGATCTTTGAAATTGATTTGCCAATCTGTGGTCCCTCAGTGCTATATCTAAGGGATAGCCCTTTAATGAGAAGGACTGACCTAATGCAGCTGTCTTGACTGCAGAATTTGGTTCAGTGTCGATGAGAAAATAGGAGGGATCCATTCTGTCTCATATTTTTAAAAAGATTTATTTATTTATGCACATAAGAACTGGGGTGTAGGCCAGAGGTGTGGGTGGGGGTGAGAGGATTCACCAGAGACAGAGTGGGGGGCAGAACAGGCAGATTGACTGAGATACACTGCTGAGGGGAGCAGCAGGCGGGCGAGGCAGGAGAGGTCTGCTGCGCCATGTGGGAATCCCTCATTGCCGGGAATCGAACTCATGCTGCAATGGCTGTGGAGAGCTTCATTGTGCTGAGACTTAACCCGTTGCACCACCAGGGAGGCACGCACCATTCTGTCTCATATTTTAAGGGCAAGTGTCTTCGTTTTGCTCTAGTTCACCTTGGGGGTACAGTCTGGCCTTGCTCAGCCCTCAGGGTAGTAGCATCTTGTCTCAATCAAAGTGCTCCCATCACACAGACGGTTGGGGCTGTGAGCGAGCGGGAAAAGGACCCGTTCCTTCAGGCTTCACATAGCTCAGTCCAGGGACAGCCAAGCCCAAGAGTTGGAAGGAGCAGTGGCAGGACTGGGCACCACACACACCTAGACGCTCCCTCGGCGCTGCCTGTGCCCTGGCGTGGGCGGTGGCGCAGCCTGTGGTCAAGGGCCCTCCCTGCCTGATGGCCTGCCCCCCACACCGTGCTGCTACTCGCTCACCCATTAGCGCCCTTAATTTAGTTTCATGGGGTGCTGTTTTGCAGAGGGGGTAGCTTTCTTGCTTTTGTTCATTGTACGGGTGACAAACATGAGGGCATTTTTATGATGTGAAAAAATGCCATGAAGTTGTGAAAATGAGGTGACTTCTTGCCAAACCCTGAGGAATGCTGAAGCAGAGCCGCTCTGACAAAGAGTGACAAATGCCCCAGTGTTCCAGGGTCCAGGAGCCTTGGTGAGACCCAAATGAGAAGTTGCAGGGGCACCTGGAGATGCAGACGTGACCTTGCACTTCTCCCTGCTAAATAAGACATAGGTGGGCTCTCCTCTCCTTTAGCGGGGCACCCCTTTCTTGATGAAATCTGAGCAGCATTTGGAGTTAGATCTCTACTGCTGTGGGGGGGCCTAACAGTGAATTAGTGGCCTCTTCAAGCCTACGATGCTATTTTCAGACTTGGAAGTGCCTCTGTCTTAGGAATCCATCCTTCCTTGAGGCCTGCGGATTCTTGCATTTGCCTTACTCCCTAAGGGCCCACTTATGCATTGGGTCTGTGAGTAAAAAACCTTTCTCATGGGAGGTTTTTAAGTAGAAAAATGACAGTTTTAGGGATGGGAAGCATAAGACAGTGATTTAAAAAGGTGTCTTTTCCCTCTAAAGTACACAGTCCTAAGCACTTTCTCTTTTGCATAATGTTTGTTGAGACGTCTTAGGATACAGTATATAGTTCAAAGCAGAGAGGGCCAGTATTTATTCAAAATCTAGTCACGATTCCAGAGTTCCCACAGATATCACTATCAAGCACACAGCCAGTGTGCAAGATTCTTTTGTCAGGCAAACATGGCTTCTCGTCTGGTTCCAGACCATCTCCCAGAAAAGTTCCCGTGTGTTCTCCTTGCCTCATCTGGGGCTTGGCCTATTCTCTCATGGCCTAGCCTCTAGTCCCTAACCTAGTCCTGTTCCATAGTGTGGAAGGCAGGATTCTGAGATGGCCCCTAAGATTCCTTCCTGCAGTGCTCCCACACTTTACTCTCATGATCAGGCCAAATATTATGACAAGGATGAAGAGGTTTTGCAGATGTAAAGGGTCCTACATCCGTTGGTTTAGAACTAATCAAAAGGGAAATTATGAAGGATTGTCTCATCTAATCCAGTGGATTCTTAAAAAGTTGGGACCTTTGTGAAGGTGACTTCAAGGTCAAGAATTAAAGTGCTGTGTTGCAACCTTTCTGTGAAGAGGGCCATGTGGCAAGACACCGAGAGGAGCCCTAGCTGTTGAGAGCAGTCCTTGGCTAATGAGCAGCAAGAGAACTGGGCACTCAGTCATACAGCGTCGGGAAAATTGTCTACCTCCAACCTAAGGGGGCTTGCGAGGAGCCGTTTCTCTAGTTGCGCCCCAAATGAGCATGGAGATGGCCAACGTCTTATTTTCAATCTTGTAAGGACCCAGCTGAAGCACCCTGGGCTCCTGACCCTCGAAACCGTCGAGAGAACAAACGCATGCTCCGTTGAGCTGTTCAATTGATGGTGACTTGTCGCATTGTATAGAAAACCAGTCCACCAGGCCAGCTGTCAGTCAGGGTGCAAGACTGTCCACTCCGTGCTCTCTGTTGCTTTTCAAAATCAGCACGTAAAATATTTTGTTTTGAGACCGTTGTTGGTTGTTCTTATAGGAAAATGAGTGTAGTGTAACACCATGAAAATTTCAGAGCCTGATCGTTCTTTTAGTCCATGCAAAAACTGAAAGGGACAGTCTTCATCTGGCCTCAGTTCCTCACGCCCGTGGGGCAGACCCTGCCCCCTTGCAGAGGTGAGCAGGCGCGTCCTCTGTAGGAAACACCAGTAATAATGCCGGTCGAGTCCAGTCTGAAAAGGAATCCTCACAGTCCAGGTCTTCCTCCAAGAACGCTCTTATTTGCAAGTATAAAAACAATTCATCTTTTCTTTCCTCTTCACCCCTGATACTTTTTCTCTGTGGACACCTCATCCGCCTCATGAACAGAGGCTGCTTTCTTCAAGGTATTCATTTGAAATGAACGTTCAGCATGTGCATTTTGAAAAGTTCCACATAGTAGTGCTCCGTCCGCCGTTAGCTGTAGCAGGCAAGTTTACCACAAATAGCTGTGTATTACAGGGTTTCTAGTCAGCAAATTAAAGGAAGCCCTTCCTTCTTCTAGAAAGGTCTTTTTTACTTATAGTTTTATTTGGGATTTCATAAAACGGGCAATGATAACACAGAAATGATACCCACTTCAAAAGATTTCTGTGAGGATTAAATGATAGCACGTGTCAGCCTTAATATAGTTGTTACTGAAAATCTAGGGGCAGGGTCTGGGAGCCCAGTATAAACAGGGGCCCTGAGCTCGCTGACCCAGCCAACCAAGCTCCATCAACCAAGAGCAACTTAATCCAGAAAGGTCGGCAGGTAGAGTTTCAACACAGTTGAAATCACAGGGGTGCTTGAGAAAGTCTCTCTCTTGCACTGGGGGTGTCCTTTATTTTGACCAGTGGCTTGAAAGGGAAGATGGTCATAAATTTCAGAATCAAGAAAGTCATAATCTGGGAGTCACCAATGATGATGAACATAAGAGGCGTGTGGGTATTGGGTATCTAAAAGTATGCTGAATCAGAAAGAATTATGGCTTCTATCAGTTTTTTTCTTCTTTCTGGTCATTAGAAGAACTTAATTTAAGTCAGTAAGTTTCCGTGTGTGTGTGTGTGTGTATGTGCGCGTGCGCGCACGCGTACACACCCATAGGTGCATGGTATGCCATGAAAAGGGGCAGCTTAGCAGATCATAGGACCTTAGAGTGTGTTTCTCTGTCTTTGCTGTCTGTTCAAACCATAGAAGAGCTCAGCGGGGTGTCTTTATAGACCCGGAGAGTTTCAGCATTTCAGCTCTTTGGCCTGTATCACCTTTGTGTTTTGCATTTTTAGCCCTTTAAAAAGGTCATTCTTTTCCCAGGGTTCTTCTGATCACTGGGTCAGAAGCTTGTGAGTTCTTGCCTCACGGCTGCTTCAGCCGTGCTTACCCAGAAGTGTAAGAATATACTAATCCCACAGTGATAGAAAGACCTTTCTAAGGAAGATGAGATACCCAGAGGCTGCAAAGGAAGGGTCTGAAGGATTTGACCAAGTTAAAATGAAAAGCTTTGGTTCAGCAAAACATCAGCAACAAATTCAAAAGATAAAATACACACAGGAGAAGACCATTCTTTCCACACAGCTGACAGTTCACAGAGAGCAACTGTAGTCCCACTTAAAACATGCACAAAGTGGGAGGAGTATGGGGGTGTACTCTAAGAAGTGACAACATCGAAAGAAATAGAGGCACCCGTTAACCAGCATGTCTGTTCAGTGTCCATCAAGGACGAAGATAAAGGCTTCGTGAAGATTAAAATGTATTCTAGGTTAAAATGACCCTTCTGTCATAAATAAAAACTTCATTGGCAAGGGAGTGGGTAATCTGGCATCGTTCTGGGGGTGTCCTTCAGAGTACATCCTCTAGAATAGCAGGCAGTGGCAGTGATTTCAGCAATGCCTGAGTTTGTGGTTCAAAATCTGAGAGACAGCGAGTACCATGGGGGAGCCCTCCCCTCCCCCCGCCCCCCAGCAGGGATCATCCATGTACCATCCAAGCAAAAGATGGATTTTGGTGATCCCCTAGAAGTTTTTGGTAAATTGTTGAAGTTTATTACCAGAATATCTTGGTGTTTCCATAGGTTTTGGGAAGCCCTTTCTCGTCTCAGTTGGGTTTTTGTACTTTAATTCGATAACGTTTCACTATTTCCTAATTTACCTTTTCCTGTCTTTTCTCTCCACTCTGTAGGCAACCAGTCACCACACATTTCAGATCTTTGTCACTGTGCCATGGATCGCTTTTCCATTACAAAACTCTTTTCCATTATGTCATTTCTACATTCGCTGTTTTGTGTCAGGGGCTCTTGGCCCCGAGAGAAGATTTGGCAATGTCAAATACGAAAGACAAGCAGCTGACATCGAAAGGGGGAACAGGCCAGGGGAGGTGTTAAGCACCCCAACAGGCACAGGGTAGCTGCTGTCACAACAAGAAATTATGTAGCTCAAATGTCACAAGTGCCCAGGGGAGAGGTCTCTAATTTTCAGTGATTTCAAGTGATTGTGCTAAAAAAACAGAACTTCTGCAGGAGCAATATGCAGTTACTATGTCCTCTTATAGAAAATATTTTTTATACTAATGCTAATACTAAGATAACTTAGGAGCATTTGTATGAATAGTTGAGGCACAAGTCCAGAGAGAAGTCCTTTCATATTTAGCTTATAATTTTAAAATACAGATACTATAATAAAACTTGATTAACCCTTAGTTGTTGAACATTTTAAGGGCTTTTAATATTATGTGTGGGCTTTCTAATTAATGGATACACAACCTCAAAATATTTTTGTTTCAACCTTTGTTTTTCAAAAAAGATGCCCTTTTTGTGGTTGAGGTTCCTGCAGTGTCCAGGTTATCGAGCAAGTGGAAAACTCTGAAATTCTATGTAAGTACAGGCGAGGGGCATTGTGGTTATTAACACAACTTTTTGAAGGTCTGAGAGTGGACTAAAATGATACTGAACACCATGCATTTTCTAAAAGCGATTTTTCAGAAAGCCAATATCTAGCCATATTGAGTTCCAGTTATTTAAGGTCTCACTGAAATTTTATTTAGCACTTCAATTGCCTGTCCGTCACTTAACAGGATGGAGAAATTCCATGAGACTAATGAATTGATCAGGACTCACTTTTTCTTTCATTCCCCATAATAACACACATTTGAGTGCTTCCTGTTCTAATTGTTTACAAATTCATTCGCATGGTTTCCTTCTATATTTTGTAGCACTTACACAATTAATTACTTACCTCTGTAATAATACTCGTCCTCCTCTGTACTAAGGCTAATTTAAAGGGAGGAATTTAATTCAGTGGAGTCACGTTGTTTACTTAAATTACACATGCATAATGAGATCTCAGTAGGTTGGGATGCTAAAGGCCACCTTTGAGACTTAGTACCTTGGGGCAAAAATAGGATAATCTAAAATGCAGCTATTGTGACTTGCCAGGTTCTAGCCTTAGGAGGGTCCAGCCTGTCGTTTCGAGGGCTCTTCTCAATTCTGAAACACCAACAAGCAGAGAATGGGCAGGTCTTACAAGAGGCTGTCACTGCAGGGGGTCTGTAGCTTTTGTAAATCCCCAAATCTGTGATGCTCTTCATTTGATAAAATGAGCTCCATCTCCAGATTCTTTTTCTTTCTTTTAATATATATATTTTATATCATTCTTCCTTTTTGTACAATGCATATTTCTCCTCTCAGGGGTAGTCCCGTACAATGCCCACCACCAGTTCACCGCTGCACCATCACCATAGTCCCTTGTGCTCTTCCCTTCGCTGTTTTGCTCCATCTCCCTCCCCCTCCCCTGCAGAGTGTCTCTGGTTAATAGTTGCCTGTTAATTTTGTTTTTTTAATTGATTGTAATTATTTTATTTTCTTGATTCCTTATTTGGTTCCCTTACATTCCTCCTATAAATAAAATCATCCAATAGTTTCCTTTTTCTTTCTGGCTTATTTCACTGAGCATGATCCCTTCCAGCTCCAGCCGTGTTGCTGCAAAGTGCATAAGTTTATCTTTTTGATTGCTGAATAGTATTCCATTGTGTATCTAGGCCACATCTTTTTGATCCAGTCATCTATTTATTTTCTTTTTCTATCACCATTCCTTGATATTCTTGAAAATCGTCTCCACAGAGGGTTGAAATAATACACTAAGAAAACTGACACATAGTCTTGTTTCTCTTGACCAGGTTTGGATGCTGCTCTCTCTCTCTCTCTCTCTCTCTCTCTCTCTCTCTCTCTCTCTCTCTCTCTCTCTCTCTCTCTCTCTGTCTCTGTCTCTCTCTCTCTCTCTCTCTGTCTCTGTCTCTCTCTTTTTTTCGCTCTCTCTCTCTTTCTCTCTCACTCTCAGAATTTCTACCATGTTAGCAGGAGCAATATTAGATGAGATTTAAAAATTTACAATTACCTACTTTTCATGTATACAGGTGTTTAATTCAGAGATTACTTAGCCCATGGTCTCTTTGGAAGTTGTAATGCTTTTTATTCAAGGTTATTTGGATCACACCACTTTGCTTTCACCTAACCATGTGCCAAAAAGTTTAAGTCATCTTATAAAGATGCCAAATGTTCATGCTTTCCTACACCAGACAATCCCAAGGGCAATCAAAACAGCAGATTGCGCAAATAATCTTTTGGTCATTGTTGGACTCTTTACAGCTGAAGATAGTGTAGTCAACAGCAATTAGCTCAGGGTCTGCTGTGAGCTCAGTATTGAGTTGGACACAGTGAAAGATCGAGAAGACATTACCCAATGAGCGTAGAAAATAGTACCAAAAAGAAAGGAAAATTTCCCTAATCCAGAACTCACTGTCCAGAAAATGTATCGAGAAACAGTCCAGAGATAGAAATTAAATCTTTGATGAGCCCCAATAATGAAATAGTACCCCTGGCCCTCACTGGAGACCTGTTTCTTCCTATTTTGCTTATAAATCTAACAAACATGAGGCTCTGATTTTCAAGCTCATAGCACTGTAGGAGCAGTGAACTGAAAGGTGGGAGATTTTTACTGCCGGCACACTCATGACGAAAGCTTACCCACCTAAGAGAGGCTAAACAAACAGAACAGTAAGTCCATAAAAGGCAGAAGGCTCTGGAGCAGGAAGCCATTCAGTACAGCAACCTGGGGAAGGAGACAACAGGATGGCAAAGATACACTTTAATACACTTTGTTTCAAAAGACACATATAGATGATGTGCCATAAATGGGTGTATTGTCCAAATGTTTATACTTTTTCAAAAGCTTGGGCTGACAGAAGAAAATCTCAATTATTAGAAAAATCTCAGTTATCCAAAAACTTGCCCACCCTGACTTTGTTTATTTTCTGGGTCCCCTAGAGAGCACTGCTGAGGAGGTAGGATTCACAGTAAGCAGCGAGTGACAAGATGTCATTAACTCCCAGGTTGTCTGCCACCGCCCATGAGAGGTTCTAAGGGAGAGGAAGGAATCAAGAAGAGTGAAGGCTTTGGCCTTGGCCTTGGCCTTGAAGCTGAACTAGAGTTTAAACAGATTGGGAGATTTTGTTCTGATAAAATACGAAGCCAAAGTTTCCTTCCTTTATCCCCACTTTCTCTGTAAATTGGTCCAAGGGGATGCCCCCCTGAGGGCAGGGATTCTTCCAGGGCAGGTCGTAAAGGCAGAGCAGAATCTTCTGTGTCCCTCAACATCTTCCTCCTTCCCATCATCCCAAGTCAAGATTCAGTGAGTGCAGAGCAAGGCAGAGCGGGCCACATCCTGTGTTCATATTCTGGGTCTTCCTCGCCGGGCTCATCTTGAGCGCCATGTTGGCCCTGTTCCTGAAGGTGACCCCAGAGCTCCTGGGGAGCCCAGAGGGCAATGCAGCCTGGCGTGTCAACCACAAACTCCGGGGAGACTGGTGTTGTGTTCGTTTTCCATTTAACGATGAGATTCTTCAGGATTCCTATTTTTTTTCTCTTCACAAACCTAGGCCCGCAGGGGCCTAATTATGGGAACGAAGCGCTCTTTAGGAATTTAAATAACTCAGCAGCAGTCGCGGGGCTGCAATTATTATTACATGTGGTTTAAATCTCAGCACGAAGAGTGGGTAGCTGAAAAATGTCTTCATAGCAGTTGTTGTAAGAAAGTATCTATAAATGGGTATTATTGGGCTGATCGAGTGAAATGGACTAGGAAATCATAGAAATGGAGGTGTTTAGACTGAGAGAGGCAGCGGGAAGGGCTCCAGGTCTGTCTGGGGGTTTGGAGAGAGCATGATAATGACCGAGGACTCCCTGCGAGGTCCTTGTGACCTGTTGGGGTCAAGTGCAAGGGCTGGACATTTTTATCAGGCAGGGCGGTGATGCGGCTCCTTGCGGTGAGCCATTCCCATCCCGGCCAGACCTACCTGGGCACCCACCAGCCCAGGGCCCACGGTGCCTCACTCAGCAGTCGCGGCTTTTCCCCCTAATGAGAAAGCTCATTGTTCTAAGTGGTTCGAGGCTGGGTCCCCTGGGAAAATCCTCAGATGCCCAGGGCTCATCTCATCCTCCCTCATCCCCAGCCGGCCGCCTGCCTTTGAGCTCCTCCCCGCAGCTGAAGCCAGCACGAGCTAGCTAAACCGCCATCCAACTCTTACTGTTCTCCGAGTCCTCTGGAGCGAACCCTGAAGCATTCAGCAAGCGCCGCAGAGGCCTCTGTGGCCTGGCCGCCGGGTCAGCACGCGAGCTTCCCGCCTCTGCCCGTGCCCACGCCAGTGTGCGGTCGGATCACAGCGCGCGCGCTTGCAGGCCCTTGCCCTCGCTTGCAGGCCCTTGCCCTCGCCCGCAGGCCGGTGCGCACCCCCACGCCTTGGCGCTGCTCTGTCCTGGGCGCCCGTGCGCCCTGCTCTTTCCTGGCCAAGTCTCGTCCAGAGTGGCCAACTCGAGCCATCTTCCCAACAACCTGCAGAGCGGGGCGCAGGGCAGGCGCTGCGGTGCGCTCAGACCCAGCTCTGCTTCCCTCCCCTCGTCTGGGCACCTGGCGGTGACCTGTCCACCTGCCCTTTCCCCCATTCGCGTAGGGCTTTTCCACAGCCTCGGTGTGTATTTTCTCTCTCAGTCTTAAGCGTTTAGCAAGAGGGCTGGCAGCATGCTCAGGGTGCGTCCCATTGAACCGTGGGTGTCTCTAGAACTTTCCTAGCCTGTGAGCCCTCGGTCAACCACGAGTGGACATCTACCTCCATTCCCGGACAGACGGACGACCGCAGGCTTGCTGCGGCAGGACGGTCAGCTCTGGCTGCGGTCTGCATCTTCCGCGGCGTGAGCGTCCCCGTGTTCCCAGCGTCGTGTCAGCCTCCCCTCGGTTCCTTGCTCGTGGTACCATCGTGGGGACACGCAGGGCCCAGGCCAGCCCCGCCCCAGGCTGCCTTCCCTTGGGCACAGCGGTCCGCGTGCTGCAGCGAGAAATCATGACAGACTCAGCCCCTGCAGGAGAGCCGCGGAGGAGGGGCAGAGCTGACAGCCTCAGGAGATGCTTGAGACTCAGAAAATGCAGATTGGAAAGGAAAGGGGGCCGGAAGGGGGTAGTTGTCGCTAGAGGAAACGGCAGAGGCCAAGAAGCGGAGCAGCCCCGAAATACCCGGCAGCGTGAGCGCGCCCGGCCAGTCGCCTCGCCCAGGCACCCCGAGTCCTTTCTCCAGGGCACGCGCACTGAGCGAGCACCGAGTCCGCTGCAGGGGTGTGAGGCACTGCCGCAAGCAGTGGACCCCCCTTGAGCCAGAGTGTGGGCTCTGCTCAGGCGCTGCGGGGCGTGGTCTGGGCCGCCTTAGCAAGGCGCCGTGGGCTGTTCACGTCGCACGGTAGAGACCTGAACCTTCTCCCCACCCCCACCCCAGACCCTGGGAGACAGACCTGAGGACGCACCTGGAGCCTCGGGCCGTGGGGCTCTGGAGGAGCCAGCCCTGGACACCGCCGCTGCCCGCTCGCCCCGCCGTCCCCAGTCAGAGCGCCGCCGCCCCGGACGTTGCCGAGGCCGAGTTTGCTCATCAGCTTGGTAAATGAAAGACTAACTTGAACCATCTGGTTCTGTAACACCCTCCTACACTGCTGCTTAAAAGCAGCCGAACATATTTTCTCTTACGTTTTGTCAATAAAATATTGCTGCCCGAGGCTGTGGGCTTGTCGCGTTTGCAGCCCATAAGCAGAGTTGGGGTAGCCCGGGAGATGGGTCCTCAGCCCCCCTATGCCTTTTGCTGCTGCCGCTCTGGGCACCCTCTTCTCGGGGCAGATTCTCTAAGCTGATACACACAGTGTTTTTTGAGAGTGGAACCAAAATGTGTCCAGACCTTTCCTGGCATGCTGCCCTTCCTGTCCTGTTAATTTTGCTTTGCCTGGTGACAGTGAAGAATCAATGTCTAGCATTTCCAACAGCCAGGTAGAGTGTGTACACATTTATTAAGATTAATTAAAAAGTAACAAATTGTAAAGTAATAACATTAACAACCAGTAGAAAAAGTGTAGACATTTTGACAGTCTTTTTGAATTTCATTAAAAGATGGTGGTGACAAAAACCCCAGAGACTATTTCTACTTTACTAAAGAAATAGGTCACAGATTCAATTACAGTCACTGAAGCATGGACTCAATCTATCATGGCAAATTAAGTACATTTTAGCAACCTACTTTCCTTTAAAAATTTTATAGACACTTTCAGTGGAAGAAGAAAGACTATAGAAAAAAAAGAAAGAAATTGCAAACCCAAGTCCCACCCATCTCCCCCCCTTGGCTTTGAGTAAGCATTTGGCTTATTTGCTTTGGGTAGAAGACAGAAAATCATTAAGAAATACTCAGCTCGCTCACAATTATTACTCTTCACTCGTTCATGGCTTAATGATGCAGATTTGGAATTGGGAGCTGGAAATGGCTCCAAATTAGAATTGCTAGTCTTCAAAGGGGGGCTTTGTTCTCCAGACGGAGCCGCACCCCCTTCTTTTAAAAGAGGACCGTTTGTACTTTACAGCTTTTATGAAATTTTTGCCTACGACTCTCAGAGCAGACATGTTGTGTTCATCTCCGGGAAGATAAATAAATAAGTGCTCACGGGCCTGTGGGTAGGGTTTAGTCAAGAGCAAATATTGGGACAGTGAAACCCCCTTTCGCCCATAGGAAAACTGACTTCACGTTGACAAGCGGAATTTATGGGGGGCCTCTGGCATGAAGCAAGGGGCCATCTTTAAGAGGTTGCTGCAGTAGCAACTGAAGGCATGAAGGGGTGAGGCCTCCTGCTCCCCTAGATAAGGTAGAACCGAGGTGCAGGACGCTCACCTGCTAGAGTCCTAGGAATCTGTGGTTTAGCTTGACGAGGGAGCTTCAGAAGCCCAGGTAGAGCTTGCTCCCCAAAAACAGCATTTCCAAAGCGCCTCCTCAGTGTAGCGGTGTTGCTTTTCCTTTGGTGGCCTCCCGGTGGCCTTTGCGCCCTGGTGGCCCCTCCCTGGTAGCTCTCTGTGTTGGGCACAAAAGCGACGCCACGGCACGTGCTCTGGAGAGACGAGGTGGGGACACACTTCTCCGTCAAGTTGCGGTTGCCCCGTAAATGAGGTCGCCTCTTCAGCCAGGCAGGAGACTGAGCCTGTGGAAGTCCATACGACTCCGTTCTAAATTCGATGGCAAATTTGTGGCTTCGTCAGGGGTTGGGTTAAATGGAGATGTCTGAGGGGAAGATCTCTTGTGATCGGTGTGTTCCGTCAAATATGGCAGGCCCGAAGGTGTCCAGGCCCCACCTGGTTGGTGCGGTGACTGAGGTGAGAGAGCTCCGTCAGCCTGAAGAATCAGGGTACACGGGGCTGAGGTGGCACCTGGTGTCTCATGAGGCTCTGTGAGTCTGCTTCTGCAAGAGGAGGCGCTGAGGTGGGGAGTATCTCATGTGACCAGAAAAGGAAGAGATTGCTCCCCACTGGTTATCCATGCAAAGGTGGGTGCTCATTTGATGCCCATCTTTGGCCTGGCGGGTGCGGAAGCCGGGTGTTCTCCCGGAACCTCTGATGAGGTCAGAGTGTACGTGACCTCAGTCCGAGTGTTAGCACCTTCCGTTCCCTTGTATTGATGGTGTTCATTCCCAGCATATCTCCAGTCTGAATCGATCCCCAATGCCCCGCCGGTCCCCAAAATCCCAACAGCTAACTCTATTTACGGATGTGTAACATGTATACTAACACCCGGTACATGCATTTTGACATGCGAAGTATAATTTAGGGCATTTTGAATAATAGTCGTTGCAGCGGGATGTTTTCTCTAGAGAGGGAGACCTGGGAAGAGCCTCGAAGAGCTGTTCCCACCTCAAGCTCACGCGGGCTGGGGAGAAGCCCTGCCGCCATTCAGGACAAGGTCCCCTCTCGATGTGTGTGTTTACGTCACCTGGACGCTCGTTATGGTTTAAGGCTGGTCAGGTGACCTGAGGAGACAGGATGGTTGAATACCATGGACTTAGTGGGTTTTTTTTTTCTTTCTCAATATTTGCAAAATTTGTGTAAGTCAAAATTAACTTTCAACATGACTCCCTGCTACTACCGCCCTTTCCTGTCATTTGGGGAGCCATCAACTTCCAGAACCGTGGAGCATTCTCTATGAAGGGGAGAGGGAAAGATGGCTCTAACCTGGGGAGTCGCCTTGCGAGGCCTCTGATGGTATTTAAGAAGACCTGGGCCCGAGCTGCCCAAGTAGACCCCGGGGTGGGGCCACCCAGAAAGACAAGTTTCAGTCCTCTGAGATCAGGGCTGATAGGGTGGGTGTTTGAGAACAGTAATAGGAAGTCAGGGACCAATGAGAGACTCTCTAGAGATATGTGAGGGGCAGCTCAAAACTCTAGATAAAATCCATCTTTCTCTTATTGGAGCTTTTATTTTTTATTATTTGTTTAAAGATTTATTTATTCATGCATACAAGAACTTGGGTGTAGGCCAGAGGTGAGGGGTGGTGAGAGGATTCACCAGAGACAGAGTGGGGAGCAGAACAGGCGGATCTACTGAAGCGCACTGCTGAGGGGAGCAGCGGGCGAGGCAGGAGAGTTCTGCTGCGCCATGTGGGAAGCTCCCTGACCGGGGATCGAACTCGTGCTGCAGTGGCTGTGGATATTTTCAAACTGCTGAGACTTAACCCGTTGTACCATGAGGGAGGCCCTTTTTGGAGCTTTTAACAGGTGTCCTCAGATGTGCACTAAACTTAGCATCCTTGGGACATAGTATATCACGGTGGGCAGGATCCAGCCTCAGCGGGATCACCAGTGTGGAGTGTGCATGCTGCCACTGGCTTCAGCAATTTGAGGCCGGGTAGCTACTTAATTCCTGTGTGTCTCACCTTCCTCATCTGCAAAATGGAGACAGCAGTCATACCTGCCTAGTAGGGTCTTTGTTGACAGTAAGTGACTTCATGGGTATAAATTGTTACGCTCGGGCCCTGGCATAATTGAGCAAGTAGAGCTGTTGTCACAGGCAGCTTCATAGTTAGTATGTGGGTGTGGTCATTGTTGGGGCAGCTCCTTCTGTATCCTCAACTATACTTTCTTTGTGTAGCCTAAGTTTGAGGAGATGAAAAATTCTATTTTCAGGAAAAAATATGGACATCCATTTCTGATGGGCCATTGCCCAGACAACTATATAGTAAAGTGGGTTTGGAACTGGAAGGCCACACCTTGCAGAGTGAGCCTAGAACTTCTTGAACCCGGTTTCATCAAGTGCTCACATGGGAATTCTCTATGTCCCTTGCCTCCTTTAATGGGGTTCTCATTAGGACCTTACAGGAAAAAAAAATCATGTTTATATAGCACTCACCCTACAGAGCATTTCTTATAAATCACTGCATGGAAGCCTCGCTTTGAGATAGATCCCATCATCTCTTATTTACAATGAGAAGAAACGGAGAGCAGAGATTTCCCAAGAGCATCGTGGTTACAGCCAGCAGTATTTAAGTCTCCAAGTCTTGCAGGATTTCTAATAGACCACAGGCTGTATCGCAGATAAGTGGTACATGGAGATGTGTTTAGGAAATTATAGTCTGTGATATAAACGGCATATTGTATAATTAATTGGCATTTCTCCTTTCAATGTAAAGGGAAAGGTAACACCAAAACGAGACTTAGTTACAAAGTCAAGGGCTCACCACTGCTTAGCAGGGAAGCTGGTACCCATGTGATGACACTCTTCAGCGATGCTTAGGAGAGACTTTGTACTGGGGACTCCTTTTCTTACCCTTCTTTCCTTCATCAGTTTTCACTCCAGAGTGACACAAAGCTAACCTGTGAAGTCTTTTTGTCCATATGGAAATGAATTAACCGGTAATTGTCTCCAGCATGTAGCAGTGAATTAGAGCCCAAGTAAGTTGAAGGAAGATCCCTGTAAAGTGTCTCAACAGGGCCTCTCGGTTGAGTTACCCCCTTCGATCCCAGTCTCACTCTGCCTCCCAGCTCCTGCTCCCTGGGAAGCTTACCCCCTCTTGATGAACTAGGCGTCGTAGCCATGCGCAGCTGGACAGCCACATGGCTCGAGAAGAAGTACACTCCCAACCCAGGAGTTAGATGAGCTTCAATTTGTTGGAACTGCGCGCTGTGTCAGTCTGATTCCAGGCATCAGTGTGAATAATGGGAAATTTAGTTACCTGTATAGATAGTAATAGCAACAGTCATACCTAGAACTTTTGTAGTGTTTTTCAAGTTACTATGCACATCCGTGCATGTTTCAGGCAATTCTTACAACAATTTGGTGAAATAGGGTTATTTTTCTTAGAATAAGCAGACCTAAGACTCAGAATTTTTGACTTGTCCTGTCCTACAACAACTAGTCAGAGGAAGATTCAGGTTTTTCCTAACGCTGCCTGCCCAGGGCCAACTTCCTCAAAATAGACCCCCTTTTACCTCGGGAATGCCATTGTACCCAACTCCAAACATTTGTTTCCAAACACCCTGTAATTATCAGACCTTATCCTCTTGGCCATATTTGATTGATATGGGCTTGGCCATCCAACCTACTGGAGGCCAATCTTTGCCTAGAGTTTTTCAGGCTGGAAATTGGAGATAGAGTTGGTGGGTTCCCAATGAAGAATAGAGAACCACATATGTTACGACGTTGAGAAAATGGTTTGCAGGAAAGGAAGGCGCTGACAGAGCAGAGCTCAGAGGACAGAATCTTGGGCGCACTGCAGGCCCTGGCTCCGTGGTTGCTAAGACTGCATCCCTTGAGAAAATCATCTTTCAGTAAAGTCTGTTTTCTCGTAGGTTTCTTTAATATACCCCCGCATTTCTGAATAAATAAAGCGACAGACTCTAGCCCTAAAAATCACCTTGATTTTTGTCCAAGGAGTGACCGGTTTTCCTGTTTGTCCTTACTCAGTAGCTCCTTCTCTCTAACTTATCCACACAGTTGTGGACATTATTATACATGATACAGAGACTTGGAAAAGGTTGTTCATTAGCTTAGCAGAACATACATATTTAAATTCACACCGTATAAATTGGCTCAAATACACAAAGTGTTTCCTTCACTCCTATCAAATCAGTATCATTCAAAGCCACAACGAACATTAGCTCTAACTTGGCCATAAGCAAGATGGTTCCATTCCTGAATGGATTTTAGTGAGATCTTATTTCTGTGCTCTTTAAGTCCGTGTTTCAAATTCTTAACACCATAGGAGTAGTTTTTGATTGGTCATTTTGTGGACTATGGAGTCAGATGGCTAGGTTAAAATCCCAGCTCTGGGATTTATTCTTTGAAAACGTTGGGCAGTTTCTCCAGGCCTCGGTTGTATCATCTACAATGGGGGATAATGATAGAGACTGTGATTGTGTGGATGCCACATAAGCCAGGATCTGTCAAGTGTTTAGAATAGTGTTTGGGGTATGTTCTATGGTACCTGCTACCTAAGTATAAAGTAGTATTATTGTTCGATGAACATTTACTTTGTGATGAAAATTTATTTTGTGATCTCTTTCACATGGGAAGACCTCCCTGCAGTTATTACAAATGAATATGTTGCGCTCTCATATAGCAGGATTAAAAACATGACCTCTCAAAGTACATTTCAACGTATCTCTTAGGAATTAAATAAAAGACATTGAAAAGCATAGCAGATAATTTCAAGTCATTTTGTAGAAAGAGAATTTATGATTCTATGGGTAACGAATGTCAGACCAAGAGAGATTTAGATGAGGAGTTTCTGCAATACCTATATTTAAGATAAGGATATTTCTAAGGGGGAGGAATTAATTATGTGATCACAAATTTGGAGGCAATTTCTCTGCTTTGAGCAGTGTTGAGAACAAGGGCTAGCAGATTGCAAAAGAAGAATAACATGTTCTGTATCCCAAGAACCAGGCAGAATGCCTGCAAAACAACAGTGGTTTTATTTATTATTATGAGGACTTTATTATTTATTTATTATTAAGAGGACTTTCCTCTTTTGGCTTTACATTGCTGTCAGAGAACCCTAATGCTAGAGCTCTCTCGTGAGGCTGAGGTAGAGTGTGGGGAAATGTGCAAATATGTTAGGAATTCTACTTCTTTTAACTCTTGCTTCTTATAGCATTCTTTTGTTTATGTCCAACGTTTATAGTGAGTAGTTAACTATCATTTTTGTAAAATTGCATTTTATGCAGAAACAAACAATAATGTTTGGACTGTGATACTCAACTAGCCACCTTCCAGAAAATGTTTCTAGTTTTTTGTGTACATTGTATCAGGAAAACAGAGCTACTTGATAATGTCTTTTGGACCATTATAAGTGACTTCCCAGAGGGTGTTGGAAGGGTGTGTTTTTATAAGGGTGCTCTTTCAAATTCACCTCCATTAAGCAATGACAGGCATTGCATTTCATAATGTTTACCTCTTAGGAAGTGGAGCAACCTTTGAGATTTTTGTTTGATCATTCCTAATAGTTTCCTAGGCAAGGGGGTCTAATTAGCCAATCCTGACTACCGACCTGTATACTATGCAGTGTACGCAAAAAGTTTGCTATGGATTTGAGATCTGCGATTGATAAAAAGGAGCTAAAGGGAGATCAGTGCAAAGAAGGTACCCGGAACGAACCTGCACCTGTTCTGGAAAGGTCAGTGGCGAGCCTGTGTTCCAGCAAACACTTCCTTCACCTCAGTGTAACACTTTGCAGCAATTCGTACATTTGCTTAGCATTTCTGTTAACAAAACCTGTAATCTACACTATTCTTTTTAATTCTCATAAAATACTGTGAGAAAACACTGTAGTTCTTCATGCCCCAAACACAAATACTAATGAAATAATATTCTGGGGGAGAGAAGAGGTGGGTAGACAGGGTATATTCTGAGGTTTAAGTAGAAAGCCCTCTCCTTTCAGAAGTTTATGTATATGGGAGAGGTAGCAAGTTTCTAAGCAAGTAGCTTTTCTGTTCTGACATTTTTTGCACCTGTACCTTCACAATACTCACCTGCTCCTGAAGCCTCCCCCAGGCTGCTGGGCAATCTCCTGCTTTCCAGACGCCGGAAGTGTCTGGTGCGAAGTCTATGCGTTTTGTTTTCAAATTTTTGAAAGCTAATGCCTCAGGCCTTTGAGATTTTTGACAACAGATTTTCTTGAATTGTACAGCAATTACAATAGACCTACCACTCTCACACCTCTCACAGTCTTACCTAAAGAGGCAGTGTTGGGGGCCTTCCTGGTGGTACAGGGGTTAAGTCTCAGCACTATCAAGCTATCACCAGCCACTGCGGTGTGAGTTCGATCCCCAGCCAGGGAGCTGACCCACAGGGCACAGCAGACCTCTCCTGTCTGGCCCGCTGCTCCCCTCAGCCGTGGATTTCAGTAGATCCACCTATTCTGCTCCTCACTCTGTCTCTGGTGAATCCTCTCACCATCACCCCTCCAAACCTCTGGCCTATACCCCAGCTTTTATATGCATAAATAAATAAAAATAAATCTTTAAAAAAATAAAGAGGCAGTGTTGATGATTTATTAAATTCCCAAAAAGTAGACGATTTTGTGATTTCTTGGACTCTGTCTTCTGGCCTTGACAGTGTGGCACTTCACTCACTTCCAGTCATAAGGGCTTGCTGAGGCTGGTGCTTCCCCAGTTTCAGTGTAGCGATTCTGATTGGTCTAAGCTTATACGCCACACTCTTCCTAGCAGAGATTGAATCACAGAGGGACCCTGAACCCCATCTGAGCCAGTAAGAGGTTGGGTAATAGGTGAGAGAACTCCAAGGAGAGACACCCCTTTTCTCCTCAACAGCGTGGCTTCTACCACAGAAAGTAACTGTTACCATGAGGAAGAACCACTGATGCCAGCAGGAGAAGCTGGTGGATGAGTCTAAGACTTAAGGACTAGATACGTGATGGTAAGCGCCGAGCAGCTGGGCCTTCTGGACTTTTCTAGTAGGTGAGCCAGTGCATATTCTGGATGATTTAATCCAAACTTGGCTGGGTTTCTTAGCTTACACACGTGTTTCTAGCCCTCATACATGTGTACGCTGGCTCCCTTCAGATAAATTCTTTCTCCCTTCCTCATTCCCAGTCCATGCAGCCTGAAAATCAGAGTCCAAAGCCTAAGATCCCGCCTCCCTCCAGTGCTTACCTGCGGTGCTGACTGGAGTAGTAAATATTCCATGTTGTTTACTGTGAAGCAGTGCCTGTGGGGTTATCAGGAGACTTAAGTGATACAGTGGTTATTAAAAAAACCCTACCTATACAGTACTAGCTTTTGGAAGGGTGCTCATTTTCCAAAGATTTATTTATTTATGGATACAGGAACTGGAGTATAGGTTAGAGGTGTGGGGGGTGAGAGGATTCACCAGAGACAGGGTGGGGAGCAGAACATGTGGCTCTACTGAAATACACTGCTGAGGGGAGCAGCGGGTGAGGCAGGAGAGGTCTGCTGCGCCATGTGGGAACCTCCCTGGGTGGGGATCGAACTCCTGCAGTGGCTCTGGATAGCTTCATAGTGCTGAGATTTAACCCGTTGTGCCACCAGGCCCTAATCTGGCTCATTGTTGAGTCCATTTCCTTCACATTCTTTCTTTCCAGGGGTACATTTATAATGATCTGGTTACAGATCTGTAATCAGGTAGAAACAGGAAGGGTTACATGGCACAGGTAGGAAAATAAAACTTGAGTTTCCTGGTGTCATCATAATTTTATGTAGGACTGGCTTTCATGCATTATGGAATATTCCATTGGATGAAATCATCGCAGACTCTAAGCAGCAAGCTAAGATATTAAGAGGCAGAATTTGTACATTGTGATTGATCATATTAAAATAATTTCGTTCAAAGTAGGCATCATTATATCTCATCTAGAATTTCCTCCTAATGTGAGGAAATGTTTCTCCATGGTAAATTTGCTCAATTTTGCAGCAGCTGTTCCTGTGCTGGAGACCCTAGTAGCTCCCTGGGGCTGGAATGCTTGGGGTTCTGGAAGCTGGGTGGTGTCCCTTTGACCTACCAGAGAGGGGTTGTGTGCCCTTGGCTCTCCTGTCCTGCCTGCTGTCTGCCCCTGTCCTGTCCTTCCAGGAAATGCTATACAGTTGCATAAGCAAGTTCAAAACCGGCTCCATTTTTTCTCTGGTCTCACTAAATCAAGCCTCTTAAACATGGAAAAGGCATTCACCAGTGCTTCCCTTTTTGTAGTTGAATTCATTCCGATTGCCCCATCTTGTGGAAGAAAGGAAAATAGATATTTTTTTTTCTTTTGGGCATATGCCCCAGAAGTAATCCAGCCCATCTGTCTTTCTCTATCTGGGTCTGTAATCTCTTCTCTTTCACATAATACTTTTCAAATAATTTATCTGAAGCAAAGCCAGTATTCCTCATATACTTGGAATGTGACCTCCTTTCTTGGCTGATAGTACCAGCACAGTGCTAGACAGTCTGTGGCAGTGTGGACAGCTCAGCGCTGCTGCCTTAATTGAGGGTCAAGTCAAAATTGCTTCTTTACACATCTCTTGGCCTGCTGACTTCTCCCCAGGGGCCCGGGAACATCACCTTCCAGCTATCTGAGATTGTTTCCCCTATCTCTCCCCTACCTTTTATGTACACCTTTGCATATACCTTTGTATGCGCAAGTCTGGTCAAGGAAAGAGTGATGGAATGAGTTCATTTATTTGCTCACCAGTTTACTCGTGTTGCATTCATCCGTTTGCCATTTGTCCACTGAAGATCTTCTGTGTGTCAGGCACTCTCTTAGGGGACCAGGGAAACGGGGGTGGCAGAACAGCTACACCCTTGACTCTCTCACTGCTCTCACCTTTGTCTAAGTTGGGGAACGTAGGCATTAATCCAAAGCCCAGACAAATATATAACTGCAAATGATGATGCGCCTACGAAGAGAAATGAAAGGGACGATGAGACCATAAAAGCAGGCACCCAACTTACGGGACCTGACCTTTCCTGCTGAAGGGACATTCGCGGCAGGATCTGAGGAAGTAGGGGCCACGGGATTGTGGCAAGAACATCACAGGGCCGCCCTGGTGGTGCAAGGAGTTAAGACTCAGCACTATGAAGCTAACAGCAGCCACTGCAGCATGAGTTTAATCTCTAGCAAGGGCGCTGACCCACATGGCGCAGCAGACCTCTCCTGCCTCGCCCGCTGCTCCCCTCAGCAGTGTATTTCGGTAGATCCGCCTGTTCTGCTCCCCGCTCTGTCTCTGGTGAGTCCTCTCACCACCCCACACCTCTGGCCTGCATCCCAGTTCTTGTGTGCATAAATAAATGATAAAAAAAAAAAGAGCATCATAAGCGGCATCTTTAGTCCTGAGGGATGTGATACCTGGAGCAGAACCAGTGGAGCAGAGCGCTGCCCAGACAAGGCTGTGGGAGCAGGGCCAGCTGTGTCCACCTCTGGGCCATGTTGAGTTTGGCCCTTTCTGCTGGAGGGAGGGTGAGGTAGCGAGCAAAGGGTTGGGGCCCAGCAGACTGTGGTGCCAGACTAAGGGTACTCTGGTGGGGGGTGCTGTGGTGACATAGACCTGAAGAGGTTGAGTCTCCCCACCCCCCCAAGTCACATGCAGTATTGTAAGACAATGTTAACTAAAAAGACATGACAAGAGTTTGGCCATCATGTCGCTTGCAGATAGGAAGTGCTCTCCATGGAGCACGACTTACTTGGTCTAATCTTCCTCTGCTCTGACTTACAACAGTTGTAGCAAGGAAATCAGTCCAATACTTTCTGGATGTCCCCGTCCGGTACGGTACCAGAATACCGTGGGCTTCTCTGTCCACCCAGCACTCACTTCAGGAGATGCTCTGTGATTGCTCAGATCACAGTTTTCTTTGCCACAACCCTCAAGCTTCTAAAGTTGATCCAGCTCCCCAGGCTGTTTGTGTTCCTGTGTGTAAATGATTGTTGATCTGTCTCTAAGCGACGGAAGACCCTCCTGCCTCCCTAGCAGTCGGCCTGAAAGTTGCGCAATAACGACATCTGGTGGCTGTGTGTGGTGAGACAGTTCGAGTTCAGAAGGCTCCTGAGATTAAGGTAGCAAGACTGAATGCTTGGTGATGTTGGGTTGTGTGTGTGTGCGTGCGTGTGCGTGTGCGTGTGCGCACGCGCATGAATGTGCTTGTGAGTGTCTATACATACACCTCCCCACACACACACTGCCTCTCTAGCGCTTAGCTTTGAACTTCTTCAGATGCATGAATAGAACACTCTTTTTAATTTGATGTTTTCCTATTGTCAATATTTGACAGTTGAACAGGAGGTTCACATGTTGGAAGGAAATGTTTGGGTTTGGGAGAAAAATGATTGGCAAAAAATTGATACTTTCATTTAGCACCTATTAGTACAAAACAAAGAAATAAGAATGGAGAAAGTATAATTTTCATAAAACAATTTAATAATGGTAATTTTATAGATTGTAAATAATATAGTTTATAAATAATAACTATATAAATGTACTGATTTATAATTTTGAAGGCATTTTGACATAGAGTGCCACATTGCCCTTGAACCATTTATTCGTACATTTAAGAAGTATTTCTTTTTGTTTTTTAAAGATTTATTTCTTTATGCATACAAGCTGGGGTGTAGACCAGAGGTGCGGGGGGGTGTGAGGATTCACCAGAGACAGAGTGGGGAGCAGAACAGGCAGATCTACTGAAGCACACTGCTGAGAGGAGTAGCGGGGAGGCAGGAGAGTCTGCTGCGCCCCGTGGGAAGCTCCCAGGCCAGGGATCGAACTTGCTGCAGTGGCTGCAGATAGCTTCATAGTGCTGCGATTTAACCCCTGCACCACCAGGGAGGCCCTAAGAAGTATTTCTTGCGTGCGGACTCTGTGTGTGTGATCATTCTGTGTTGCAGGAAACCCCCTGGACATGACAGGGTATTTAAGAAAGAGAAGACAGAGTAGTTCTTGACCAAGAGGGCTTGAAATCAGACTTGGTTGCTCTAAACAACCTTGTATGTTAAATAACCAGTGATTATAGCAGTGCCTGTCCTATTAAAATGTTGGAAGAAAGTAAATATTCACATTTGCTACTGTCTCTGGCACATGACTTGTTACCAAAGAACCGTAACTTTGGCCACAGCAAGATTCATTTTATTGCTAATAATCAATATAGGAAACAAAACTTTTCAACTTGAATCTGTTTAGGGATAGGAAAGTAAAAACTAAGGGCGTGTATTGATGAGTTTATCAGCCTGGGAAGACACGAGGGTTCGTGGAAATGAGTATGTTGAAAAGTTTAGAGAAGTGGGACCACCCCGCCATCAAGGAAGCTTCATCTCCAAAAGTTTGGATTTCATTCTGTAGGGAAATTGGAAGGAAACGCTGTTCTCAGAGGAACACTTTGGGGGTAGAGGTTATGGGGGCTGCATGATAAGAATGGAAAGAGAGTCATCAGTAAGGAAGCTCTTGCCCGCGTCCGTGGGGGTTGGCCAGGCACTGACACAGACCAGAGCGTCTGTGGGCTCGCGGGCGTGGAGCCCAAGGGATGCCGTGGAGAGTGACTCGAGAAGACGGTGATGTGTCCGTGGTTAATTTGCTTTTTCACGGGATGCCTGCATTGTCACCTTCTAGATTTTCATTCCTTGGAAATACGGAACAGTCCGTTTCTTTTAGTGGTTTGCTGTTTCTGTTCTGTGGAGATCACATTCTACTCTAGAAAATCCAAAATGTGTTCCAGCAACTCGTTTCTGCAGTGAACACTCAACCCCAATGAAAGCATGAGATAATGATAATAAAAATGGGATTTAATGTACTAGAAAACAAAGTGCAATTCATAAACCAGAAACTTTTATGGAAGTGATTCCCTTTTCTCTGGAAGTCTAGTGGAACAGCAATGAGAAGTTTGGCATAAACTTTGGAATAAAGCAGAAGAATAACTATAGATTTAATAGTTTGGAAAGAGTAGAAGGAATGTTTGTACAATGTTATGCCAACAGAATTCAAAGCCTAGGTCAAGAAGTTATTTGGGAATTGATAAAATTGCCTCAACAAAGGTAAAGATCTGTACTATTTCAGTGGATCAGTGAAGAAAAATCAACATTTATCCAAGACCCACCATTTAAAGAGTTGTCAGATTTTATGATAATCTTGATAGAGTGAACCCATACCTTGAGAGACACACCTGCCAAAATCCATACAAGAAAAACTAGGTAATTTGAATAAACTTGTACTAAAATAGAAATTGAATCAATAATCAATAACCTTCAAAAATAGAAAAACCAAGACCTAGATGACTTCACACACAAAAAAATGAAAACAAACATTAAGGAAGAAATGATACCAATTCTCTTCCAGAAAATATAAACAGAGCAAACACTTTCTAACTCATTCTGTGAAGCCAGTATTACCCTAATAACTAAACTTCACGAGAGAATCACACATCAATATCTTTCATGATCATGGACACAAAAATCCTCAACACAATATTTGCAGGTGCAATCCATCAAGGTATACAGAGAAACATACACACAAGCAAATAGGATTTGCTCTAGGTACACAAGATAGTTCAACATTCAAAAATCAGTGAATAGACTTTATCATAATTACAAGCTAAAGAAGAAAAATCATGTGATCTTATTAATAGCTGCAGAAAAGGGATTTGACATATCCAGCACCCATTCATCATTTTTTAAAAAGCTTTCAGCAAACTAGGAACTGTATAGTTGATTGGAGTTTACCTTAAAAACTGAGAAATGGAAATTCGGGATGACCCAGCAATCTCCCTCTTGGACATCTATCAAAAGAATGTGAGGCCATCCACTTAAGAGTAGATGAGCTTTATGTTGTTTATTGCAGCATTATTTACACTAGCCAGGGCATGAAGCAACCTAAGTACCCACTGATAGAGGGTTGGTTAAGGACACGTAGCATAGCCCGACATAGGATACTTCCTGACTGTAAGGAAAGAGGAAATGTTGTTTACAACAACATGGAAAGAGTATAAGGGAATTGTGTATAGTAAAGCAAGAACGTGACAAAGACAAATATTGGTTGTTTCGGTAGATGATTTGACAAGGAAAAAGTCATAAAAACTAGCAGACTTCAGAGGTGAACAGAGAAACAGGGCGGAAAAGGGGAAAAGGGAGGATAAGTCATGGTAGTGGGAAAAATAACTAACATTTAAAAAGTTCGGTTATTGTTTCTTAGTTGAAATGAATAAACAGATTATATCTTTCAATAACATATATTAAATAAAAAACAACCAAACAGAAATGCAAAATGTCAGTCACTCTGGAAGTCTGTTTGGCAGTTTCTTACAAAACTCAACATCCTCTTACCAAACGACCAACAGTTGCGCTCCTTGGTACTTACCCAAATGAATGAATTGAAAATTTATGTCCACACAAAAACATGTGCACAGGTGACTACACAACTTTATTCATAATTGTCAGAACTTGGACACACAGAGATGTCCTTCAGGAAGGGAATGAGTAAAGAGTGTCCAGTCCATACAATGCAGTGTCATTCAGCAATAAAAGGAAATGAATGATAAAGTCACAAAATGACATGTAGGAACCTAAAGTACATATTAAGTAAAAAGCATACTGTGTGATTCCAGTGATTTCGCTTCTGGAAAAAGCAAAACTATGGAGATGGTTAAAAGGTCAGTATTTGCCAGAGGCACGAAGGGAGGGAGGAAGGGAGGGAGGAGTAGGTGGGGCACAGGGAGTATTCTGCCTGATACTTACATGGTAGATACATGTCGTTATAGATTTGTCAGAAACCACAGAAGATACAACACCTAGTGAACCCTCATATGAACTATGGGCTTCGGTTAATCATGTACCAACAGGGCCTCCCAGGTGGCCGAGGGGTTAAGTCTCAGCGCTATCACTGCTGTGGCCTGAGTTCGATCCCAGTCAGGGAGCTCACCCACGGGTGCAGCAGACCTCTCCTGTCTCCCCACTGCTCCCCTCAGCAGTGGATTTCAGTGGATCTGCCTGTTCTGCTCCCCACTCTGTCTCTGGTGAATCCTCTCACCCCCTGCACCTCTAGCCTACACCGCAGTTCTATGCAAAAAAATAAAAAGTATCAACATTGGCTCATCATTTGCTAACACTAGTGGATGATGTTAACCATGGGGGAAACTGTAAACATAGCGGGGCAGGGAGAGAGATGGGGGTGTAGGTGACTGTGTCTTCTGCTTAATTTATATTTACTTACTGCTCAGTTTTTATACAAACCAAACACTGCTTTTACAAATAAAGTCCTTAATTTAAAAAAAAAAAAAAACTATAGAATAAGAAATCCAGGTAAAGGATGCCAGGGTTGGCTGGTTTTATAGGGCACTCCTTTTTAAACTGTTAGGGACAGCCAAAATCTAAATTACTCAAGTTATGCAATAATATGGGGGAAGAGATAAATCTTTGTTTCCTCTGCAAAATTTACCAAAACCAAATAAAAATCATAGTAGAAAAAGTCCTGGAGCCTCATATTTCATCTCAATGAAGATGCAACCATCAAACACAATATCACAAAGCATGTGTTTGTGTATTCAAAAAACTACAAAATTAGGTATTTTATTCTAAAAGCTCCAGAAAGGATCAATAGAGAGGGAAGATATTAAGGTGAAATCTAGCCAAACCTGTTTAGGCAGATGCACTGTGGCAGTTCACTGTGCACAGCGACAACATTTTCTGAAACCCTTGCAGTAAAGAAACCTGTTTTTGATTTAGAATAGTTTCCCCAAAAATATTGGCCAAGAGAACACTCTTGGTTAATTTTATGTATCACGTGTTAAAATTCCATAGTAATGGCATCCCAGAGAACACGGTGCTTACGTAGATACGCCTCTCTCCTTCAACTTGATAAGGGGTGGGGGTAGACAAATGAGTGACCCCTAAATGCCCAGATCCTGCCCTGCACCCTTCTCTACTGCAGTTTCCTTGTCCGTGAAGGGGAGTTAATGGTAAACATGCCTCATGGAGTGGTTAGCGAGGACCCGACGATGTGATGTGTATAAAGCAACTGGCATTAAACAGATTTACCTCCCGGGCCTCCCTGGTGGCACAGCGGTTGAGCGCTGCGCCGTGGAGCTGTTGGCAGCGGCGATGCAGGTTCGACGCCTGGCTGGGGAGAGTCGCACATGGTGCGGCAGACCTCTCCTGCCTCGCCCGCTGCTCCCCTCAGAAGTGTATTTCTGATCTGCCTGTTCTGCTCCCTACTCTGTCTCTGGTGAACCCTCTCACTGCCCCGCGCCTCTGGCCTGTACCCCAGCTTGTATGTATAAAAAAAAAAAAGGAGAAAAAAAAACAGATTTACCTCCCATCAGTCCTACTGTTAGACGACTTATTAATGCTGTCAGCTGCATGGCACCCAAAATATAGACTGCTGATGTCATTATCAAACCCCGTAAGTGCTAACTCGGAGATGGCGCCTCGCACAATACCTCCAGAACTTACCTAGGGCACAGGTTGGAGTTCTTTGCGGTGAGCATAATTTGATGGATGTTGTGTCTCAGGTCTCTCTCCCAGAGTCTGGAACAGTGGTTTCCATGCAGTTAGTTTATTTGGGAAAGTGTTCTCAGGGAGTCAGAGTGAGGTCCATACGGCTAGAGGCGGTAGAGGGAGATCGCCAACCTGCTCGCTGCTATAGATTCCTCAGAGACCTCAGAGGGGCTCCGGAGGTGCTCTCCAGAGGGCGTTATCTCTCAGCTTGCTTGGATACATCTGCCTCTGCATGGGGATTATTGCTCTCCTCACATACCATCTTTGAATGTCCAACTGAGGCTTTCCAAGCCCCTCAATGCAGTGCAAGCTTCCCGGGTGACTGTAGTGATTTCAGGGACCACCAGCAGCCTAGCATGAAGCTGTAGTGACCTATTCCTTGCCCTGCATCTCAGTCTGAGTTCTGTGGAGCTCCTGCTTCTGATAGTAATGTTTCATTGCCCTCCAGAAAGCTCCAGAAGCAGGTCAGCATCCATTGGACAAATGAACAGAATTAGCAAATTAAAAGGCAGGCAATATTGGAGGCATTCTTATACTAAATAATCAGATGTTGTTTTTCTGAAATCCAAATTTGACTGGACATCCAGTGTTATCTGTCAGCTCTACATCTAAGCCGCAGCTGCCCTCTACAAAGAGCCTATCATTTTTTTTTTTCCTAATTGAGATGATGGGGAAACAGAGTGTTTGTGGCTACAGCAGAGAATAAATGATCTGTGTCTCACAGGCTGAATATTTGTGACCCCCACATTCTATGAAACCTAATCCCCAGGGTGATGGCATTCGGAAGTTGGGCCCCTTGGGAGAAGCTTTGGACATGAGGGTGGTGTCTTCATGAATGGGGTTAGTGCCCTTAAAAAACACACCCAAGGGCTTTGGCAGAGTGTGGATAAAGCATGTGTATGTGTTGAGATGTGACGCTGAACCCCCTTTTTTGTAAATGATTGGCAAATCAGTGACATTTTGTTAGGCTTAAAGACACCTGGAGAATTTCCTGGCCCCTTCTCCATGCAAGGACACGGCCAGAAGGTGACTTTCTCTGGCTCAGAATATGTGTTCTTGACAGACGCTTAATCTGCTAGCTCTTTGATCTTAGACTTCCCAGCTTATAGAACTTTGAAATATAAAATTTCTGTTTTGTTTTTTTTTTTTTTGCAAGCTACCCAGTCTTTGGTATTTTGCCATAGAAACTGGAACACACTACCACATCAGTGCCTGTGAGCTGGGAGGCTTGGCATAGCGCTGGGTTTCTCGCGTGGGTGTGATTTTTGTGGGCAGCATTGGGTGCGTGAGTCTGACACCAAGAACCAGTGAGTCTGGTGTGACTGGTGTGCTTGACCCTCACCTTGAGAAATACTTCGCTGGGGGTGATGATCCAAGTTGCTCTGATGTGGCCTTCCCTTCATTAGCCTCATCTTCATGATGCAGTGAACCCCTGTCTTACCAAAGATTACTATCGAAAGACAGTGCAACTGCTTCACACCTATTAAGATGTTAGATAGGTTTAAAAAACAACAACACAGACATGAACAAGTGTTGTATAAATGTGAAGGTGCTGGAAACCTCACGCATTGTTGGTGAGAATGTGAAGTAGTACAACCACTGTGGAAAATAGACAGGCAAGTCCTCAAAAAATTATACGGAATTACCATGAGATCTAGCAGGTGCATTTCAGGGTATACGTCACCCCCAACCACCCAGCATTGAAATCAGGGGAGAAAGAGTCCCGACTTTGCCATGGAGGACTCAAACTGCGTTCAGTGACTTGCTCCGGGAGAGGCAGGGAAGAGGTGAGGGGAGTGTGGTAGAGAAGCTAGATACCTGAGCCAGCAAAATGGGCTGGGGGTTGCCTCTGCCCAGGGCAGCATCCCAGGGCACTATGAGTTTCCCCGGAGGGACTCTACAGAACGGAGGTGCAGTCCCACACAAGCAGGGACCACCGGGAAGAGCACAGGGAAAGAACTTTCTCTCCCCACCCTCCTCTCAGAAGTAAGAGGTCAAAGAGTTGCCACATGGAGCCAAGCTGGGCTCCATCATAAGGCCGATAGCAGAGCGAGAATTCACCAGCCTCCTGCAGAGTGCTCAGCAGGTACACAGAGCTTGGGGCTGAGGCAGCTGTGGGAGAGCTTGCTGTGGGTACCAGGACTCACCCCCTCTCAGGCGCCCCAGGACCAAATGAGGGGCTCGTGGGCCAGAGCTGGCCCTGCTCACTGATGCTTACTAGATCGTGGCCCAGGCAGGAAGGAGCAGCAGGGAGGCGGGGGCGGGGGGAGTCGGGACAGTGATGCTCCCAGCAGAGCTTGCTGTGGCCCAGTGACCCACCTCGCTCCTCAACAAAGCAGGTGGCGTCTTGAAGGCCCAGCTCCCCCACCCTTACCGCAGCCAAGGTAGACGAGGAAGCTGGGTGAGGCGCTCTTTTAAAGTTGGGGTTCACATAACCGCTGTGTGATGTGTGTCTAGTACCCCACAGCTCAGTAGGGAAATTTCCAGGGTCTTCTAGGACAGATTTCAGTATTTGAAGTATTAGCAAGTTAAGTCTACAAGTCAAACAGAGCCAATGAGAAAAGCGCCCGGTTCTCCTGCCTGCCCGCTGTAGGCGGGAACCTGTGCACGAGTTTCCCGTCCGCTGAATCCCACCTGATAGGGGATTTGATAGGTGACATTTGGGGGCTGGAACCAGACGATAGTCGATAGTCTTGACTTCCACTCTGTCCTTCCCAGCATGAATTCCGGCATCAGACTGTATCTACTGAACACCTACTATGGTCTTTGTGTCATCCTTTGGGGATAATGCCCAAATCTCTAGGAGTTTGTGATCTGCTGTGCAGCCACCCCAGGCTGGGGGATTGGGGCCCCAGGTAGGTCTGACAAACTTTAGTGCTGAGGCAGGGACCAGCTGCAGGCAGAGCAGTGGGTGTGAGGGAGGCTGGGAGCCCCGGGGGCAGCCTGTGATGTCAGCACTCTCTCTCTGGCTCCCCTCCCTGCCCCTCCTCCCCCTCCCGCCCCTCCCCCCTTCTCTTCCCCCTCCCCTGCTGTGATGATCTCTCCTGGGCGTCTGTACTTACAGGTCCCAGCTTCTCTCCGGCCTCCTGGCCAGGGTGTCAGCACGCTCATGCTCCCAAGTGCGTTTTGCAATAACACGTTATCACAGGTAGGCACAGAAACCCGGAGGAAAGCAAGGCCGCAGGTGGCTGCTGTGGGGGCGAGCGCTGGGGAGGTGAGAAAGAGCCTGAGCACCCCATTCCGCCTACAGAGCCGTGGCCAACTCTTGGGCTATTGCTGAAACTCAGCTACACCTATTCATGTGTTTATTTTCTACGGCTACTTTTACAGCAGCAGAACTGACCAGTTAGGACAAATCATCTGACCCAAAAGACCGAAAATATTTGCCATTTGGCCCTTTGCAGAAGAAACCCTGCGGGTCCCGGGGAGCTGTAGACCCCAAAGTTGGTCTACGTGGTTCTCAGAAAGTGCGACCTTTCACCGGGATGGACCTTAGGATATGTAGGTTATCTCGAACTTTTGCCCATTTCTCAGGCCTGGTTGGTCATCGCTAGAGTGGGGATATTAGTAATGATCACTTTGTTGGGGTGTTGGAAGGATTCGGGGGGCGATGTGCGTGTAGTAGCTCACGCAGCTTGAGTCTGAACTCCTCACCACTGCCCTGCATTCCACCAGAACGAGACAGAGGGGAGGGAGGCGGGTGAGGACTGAGGATGGGGAGGTGAAGGCAGGTTTGCAGGGGTGTGACTGCGGTTGCTTGGAAGGGAGGCTAAGGGTGCTGTGGTCTCCCTCAGGTCCTAGGAGGCTGGCTAAGCCCACCTCTCATCTCCCTGGCCAGGGCACCCTGCCCGCTTGCCCACCGCTTGCCCCCACCAAGTTTTGATAGCTGGGAGAGATTTTTACCTGCTAGATATTCACTGGATCTAGAGAAGTCAGTGCCTCTGTAATACCAATCTGCGCTTTCTATCACTAAGATAAACTGGTAATGATTTGCCAATAAGACGCAATTACAGTGCCTGCCGGGTCAATATGCAATCAGTGGCCCCGTCCCGAGCACTGCTTTGATCAGCTGGTAAAAATTTCCTTTCTTTAGATGCTTCGTAAACCAAGATTGATCGAGAGGTTTGGGGTTGCAGGATTGGAATGTGATTTTATTTTTCATCCAGTTTCTGAGCAAAACTTCAAACTAGCCAAAGGTGACAGTCTCCCTTGGGAAGTCCCCCCCCCCCCGATTACCCTGAGACTGGAACTTCTCCCCATTACGCCCCACCATCCTCCCATCATTCCCAAATAGTGGTTAGACTCAAAAGTATCATAAATAGTTTATTCTGAGGATTCTGTGGACAGGAAGTCACATCAGTCACTCTATAGCAAAAATTTACATGTTTCTTTTTTTTTTCTTCGATAGGGTAACATTGGTTTCCAACACTGTGTGATTCAGGGATGTAGGGTCTCTCTTTTCAGATGTAGATTACACGCCACACCCGCCACGTGGCACCCGTAGTCCACCATCTGCAATGGGTCCTCTACACCCTGCTCTCCAACCTCCCCTTCCCTCTCTGGTATATTTTTCAGTTCTTTTGTGTGTGCGTGTGTAGAAGAACTGGGGTGTAGGCCAGAGGTGCAGGGAGTGAGAGGGTTCACCAGAGACAGAGTGGGGAGCAGACAGGCAGACTGACTAAAACACACTGCTGAGGGGAGCAACAGGCTAGACAGGAGAGGTCTGCTGCGCCATGTGGGAAGCTCCCTGGCTGGGGATCGAACTCAGGCCATGGTGGTGATAGCACTAAGACTGAACCCCTAGGCCACACCAGCCCCCGAATTTTCAGTTCTTTCCTGGTGTTTCCTCCGTCTGCTTGGTTGCCTTTGCCGCCCCGCACCCCAGCCTTGTTTCTCCTCTCCCACAGAATGTCCAAGACTTTCCACTATAAACACCTGAACAATTTAGCTTCGAGTGAAAATCCCACTCAAAAATAATGGGGGCCTTGCCAATAACCAGACAAGGCCACTTACTGTTCCCCAGGTTTCCCCCTGCTAGGGTGCTAGCCCACAGCAGCACACCGGGAAATCTTTGACTGATTTTTAGGAATGGAGCAGAATCTGAGAATAAATCAAAATGAAATTGAGAAATTTCATCCCAGAGACCCAAGATAAAAGCATTTGAATGGACCTTGGTAAACAGCTGGGTGGAATCAAAGTAGAGTGCCTCATGATTTGGGGCTCCTTTCACCCTCCCTTTTCTCTTTCTCTTTAACTGAATTTATCTGCAAGTATGATTTAAGCTCAATTCAAAGGCAGATTTTTCATCTCAGTTATGATATGAATTCACATTTATTTAAGACTTATAGTCAGGGATTTCAAGTACCTGTTGGAGGCTCTTCTGTGAAGCTAAGATTTTATTATTTTATGTTTAAGATGTAAATCTTTAATTCTTCCGGATTTTATTTTTCTAATGTGACTACATAACTTAAATTGAAAATATACATAGCTTTTTGTTCCAGAAATCTCTCTTATGGGAATCTGCCTGCATGAAACAGCAACCCAGGGACTGTTAGGGAGAAGGATATTTATTGTAACATTTTTTGTCTAAATATAAACAAAGCAAAACAGAAAAAGCACATAGATACCATCAGTAAGGGAAAGACTGGATACATTGTAGTATCATCCTAGTACAATATTAAATGTTTCCTGAAATAGCCAAATCTCCATTCACAGTGAGGTCTGTCCCCAAGTGGCAGTGAGGACCGCAGTTCCCTGCCATCAATATTAATTTTTTTAAGATTTAAAAAGATGTGACTAGAAAAGTCAGACTGTATAGTATTTTCTGTTGTGAGAGATAAAGGTAGATGATATCATATTTTATATGGATTTATATTCTTGACTTCGATGGTTGTGACGAACACATGTCCATTTTGTAATTTGATAAAAGGTGACAACTCACAGGAAGATTAAAAAAAAAAAGCAAGTCGACAAACAAAAGCGGTTATTTCTCTCCTTGGGAGACTTGGTGCCAAGTTTTTCAGGAGCTGCTCACAGGCGCGGAAGACAGTCCAGTGTCCGTGTTCTACCCACTTTCTCCAGAACAGGAGGGGTGGGGAGAATCCAGATGTAAAAATGCTTTTTAGTTTTTCAAAATGTGAAATGCTGTAAACGATCTCATTTCTCTACGATTAGTCCTTTGGAAAGAAAGTGCTTCCCCCCTGTGTAAATTTCCTGCTGGTAGTAATGTTTGACTTTGGGCCTTTCTGTCTTTGGTGCTCCTGTCTTAGAGGTCAAGTTTAACATGGTCAGTCTCAGAGAAAACTACAGATTTGTAGAATGGAAACTCAGGTCAAATTGCTTCTTTAGTCTCTTGTGTGGGGATTAAAGGTTCCCATTATCTCCTTGGTAATGGTAATCACCAAGCCTTTGATAAAAACAAAACCACTAACTCATTAGCTCTGCATTTATTTATTTTTGTTGTTGTCACTGGATAACAACAAAATAATCTCTTCCATTGTATTTTTAGATGTTCCTCTGTTGTTTACTCTTTGTGCCATTTTAGGTAAAGTATCCTTATTTATACAATCGCTCCCTCTTTAAAGATAGAGCAGTGCCATTGCCTTTATTAACAGTAATATTCTACACGTAAGGTGGGGCTCTTTAAAAGCAGGTGCTCATTATGAGAGCATTTTAACATGCAACATTTGTCTCTTACCGGTAAGTCACTTACAAGTTGCAGATGTATTCTTTCATTTCACCCCCAAAATAGTCTCGGGGGATACTGGAGCCGCTTATGGCCACAGTGCTAGGAAGCGACAGTCAAGACCAACCTCTTATTATTACAGGAGCAACCTGAACTATTCTAACACGGGACTGAAAGAGGGGCCCTTTATGGAGTTAGCGATCACATCACATAAACCCAAGAGGCAGCTAGTTTGACCAGTTTCTGCCTCACGGAACCCAGAGACTTCTTTTCTGGGCCTTATCTGATAAACTAATAGAGGTTTCAACTGATAATCAAACTTAACACTTTGTGTGCTGGTGCCCTTTCAATTTACCAGCCCTTGGGGCCGGCCATTTTCTGTGCCACCGCATGAATGGTAGAAACATTCAATAAAACACACACAACTCCTGAACTACTAGATATTAAAAAAACTGTAATCTCTCTCATAAAACACCTTACACTTTCACCAAAACAATGTGTAAAGCTTCTAGACTGAGTACAATCAAAGAAATAGCTCCTAATAGTTCCAAATAAATCCACCGTGGCGTGAAAAAATGGAGACTAGATGAACACGTATTAATACGTGAGCGGACCACAAAGTGTTAATCAATCGTGGAACTTTTATGAAGGCCATTTTATGCGAATCTTATAAAAATGGCACCTTGGGACAAACTGCCCCGGGCTCTGTCAGACTCTTGGACCAGCCCCGATGCTGCTCCCCACTGTCCTCCACCTCTAGGGGTGTTTGCTTAGTTCTTCTACAAGGTGGCACTTAAGTATTGCTTGTTCTCTTTTAGGCGTGCAGGCTATTAATTATTTTTTAGTTATAGAGAAATGGCAATTGGGGCCTCCCTTGTGGAGCAGCAGGTTAAGTGCAGCACTATGAAACTATCCAGAGCTGCTGCAGCACGAGTTCGATCCCCGGCCAGGGAACTTCCCACATAGCGCAGCAGACCTCTCCTGCCTTGCCCGCTGCACCCCTCAGCAGTGTACTTCAGTCAATCTGCCTGTTCTGCTCCCTATTCTGTCTCTGGTGAATCCTCTCATCACCCGATGCCTCTGGCCGACACCCCAGCTTGTATGCATAAATAAATAAATCTTAAAAAAAAAAAAGAAATGGCAATTACCAAGTGTTCTTCGTGCTGGGTTATTTGGCCAGAAAGTAGTGAGAAGCATTGTTCTAACCTCTCTTGCATTTGCTTTGTATTTCTCATGCAAAGCTGGTTTCTTGTCTTCCAGCCAGATGTTGGGTTCTGTTTGGGGTTGTCTGGCAGTTATCATTCTGAGGAGGTGCAGAGAAAAATGGCCCTGGCATCAGTGCCCTTGGACAAGGCCGCTAAAAGTGACCAGAACCATCTCTCTTAGCTTTGTGTGTTCAGGTGCATTTTTCAGTGCGATGCTAATTAAGGAGAGTGGAGAGACTCTTCCCTGCCTGGGTATTAATTTTATCCTTGGAGAAAAAGGAACTGGGAGATGGATCACTGGGTGTTTACCTAGCACAGAGGCTGGAGTCTGCATTCATCTATCTTCCATTCAGTCTCCCGTCAGAAAGACATTATAGGTGAGCTCCACTCTTCTCACTGCAAGTATCACCCGTGACAGCTTTGCAAGTGGTCTTAACAGCTTGTCAGGAAACTAATCAATGTAGCTTTTCACAAAGGAATCTACTTGATCAATATCACCAAGTAAGCCCAGACCTAACAAACAGATCACTTGAGTGTTGCCATTATGAATAGAAGTCCCGCAGGCAATCACTTATTGGGGCTATTTCAATGAACAGATCATAAAAGCCTCCTGTGATACCTTTTTTTCCCCCCCAGAGCTACAGTAATATGCCAAATGTGATAGAAGAGATGGAGCCTGCGTTGTCAGCCCCCTAGAAACATGGTGGCAACACTCACATACATGCAGTGTTGGCTTAGGTGATGTAACTCTGGTTCTGTAGGAAAAATGGGGTGAGTATCTGACATGCTGATTTTTCCCATGAAGTGGGTTTTCATTTTTTTGGACAGATGGAATTATTTTGGAGCCTCAGTACCAGGAGCACAGGTTTATAAAAGGCCTCTCAGTAAACTCTGGCTGACTTGACCATCATTTCCTAAACCAATCTCGGGACTGGTGCACACACCGGGAAGGCAGCCCTGTCATTTCCACCCTCTGTCTTTTTCTCATGTCTCCTTGGGAAAGCTCCGTTCCTAAGTGTCGTGAAAGTCCCTGACAAGTGACCTAGAAGTGTGGACATTACTGAGGGGTTTAGATGTTGTGGTCCAGTGGATGGGGTTCTTGGGTCCCTCTGAGAAGATTTTGGCAGTTTCTCGATCAATGCTGCAGAGCATTTACTAAGGAAAAAGATGGACATGAACAGGCAAAGCCTGCAATTAAATGTTTATTGGGAAAAGGGGAAAATAGATGTGCCTGAATAGACACAGGTGGGCAGAGAGCGGTATTTTGCCAGAACAAAGGGCATCCGTATATAAATTTCATTGATGAAATTACTGTAGAATTTATCACCTTGGGGTCTGCTGTAATCGATAATCCTTTCTGCCCCCACCTCTGATTGATAACCTTTTCTGACCCAATCCAATCCAGGAAATGTCCATCCTAAACTTTTCGACTCTAAGCTTCCATCATTAGGATATGCTAAGACTCCTAGAAATAAAACCCAAGAGAGCTATACCACAGTAACACTTTGAGATCTTACCCAACTTTTCTTTTCTTGGCATGTTAGATTTGTGTCAGTTTCCTATAGCTTCAGAGCAAATCGTTCCACAACTTGAGTCGTTCAAAATAACTTCTGTCTTATTGAGAGTCTGTGGGTCAGTGCTGCGGAGAGAGCTCAGCGGTGGGCTTTTCTGCTGCTCTTGCTTGGGGTCACTCATCTGTCTTCGGTGTTATTGTTGCAAATTACAATCTCCACAAAAAGAGAAGGTTCCACGTTCCCTGCCCCCCTAATGAAAGGTGGAGCTGAGCGGGGAGGAGAAGCTGAAGAAGACTTGGAGGAGACATGTGGACCTTCTAGGTCATTTGTGAGGAACTTGCACGACATTTAGGGTCTGAGCGTTCCCAAGGAGACAAGAGAAAGACATTTTTCCTTTGTGCTTGTGTTACTAACTGAATAAATATTGTTGACCATTAAAATATTCCCTCAGGGGAATCTCTTTATGGAGCCCACTTTAGGAGGCATTTGTGTAGTCCTAAATGGGTTTCTACAGTTCCCAGAGAGACCGCTAGGGAGTCGTCAATGTGAAGACCCTCCTTGACATTGACCTTGCCTGGAACAAACTGATGCATCTTTAGCAAATATTCTCTATCTGTGAGCAAAAAGGAAAAGCAAACTAGTTACCAAGGGTAGCATGGGCCCCACACTGCTCTAGACAGACCTGTGTTGTATCACTCAGGACATCAAAGCAGCTGATCATCCTGTGTTTTGGGGGTCTCAATGGTCCACTTGGAAATTACCCAATTTAGTGAATTCTATATTCCTTTCATGTTAACCAAAATTTGCCTGTTCTGTGATTTTTCCTTCCAAACTCTATTTATCCTCAGAGTGATAAAAGCCGTTTCGATCAACTGATGCACTGTGACATGGGTTAACTTTGATCTGGTGATGAAAACAAGTATGTTTTCTATTTCGTAGGAAATTGAGGCTGCCTACCATCAACATTAACCCTAGAGCAGAATCAGGAACACCCCCACTTTGGGAATTGAGTGTTAATTCATCAGTATATTCCTAAGATCCTTTAAAAGCCCAGCACAAACATGACGAGAACTCATTTATGTTTCCTTCCTTTATACGGTTTTTCTTTCAGAGAACCTGGCACCAGTCCGAGAGGAGGGTTGCGCTGACCTTGTGAGTGAAAGCACAGGCCTCTCTCACCCATCATTTCTCCTCCGGGCACCCTCTGAGATACATACATATATAATTCTAGGGGCGAAAATCTTTTCTCTGGCTATGAACAATCTGTAGTTATATCCCGTTTAAGCCTAGCCGGACTCAACGATTGGTTAGATGTCAGATAAGAGCTTGGAGGGTAACCTGGAATATTTTCTTGGGGATACAAAATATCCCTTCGATCTCAACCTAAATAAAACAAACAGGGAAAATAAATAAATAAGTAAATATCCATTAATCTGTTTGCTTGTCATCAGGAAACCAGCCTTTGAACATTTACAATATTTGAATTTTTCAAATAGTGAATCAAGAGGAGAGGCCCTCCAAAGTGCTGGTTTAAAGATTTTCCTGCCACTAACCCGGGGTGGGTGGGTACCTGGAGGGAAAGCTTTGTGCTGCTGAAACTCCTTTGGCTTTAATTTTTGTTGGCATCAAATAGCTAAATGCAGTCAAGGGCTTACTCTGAGGTGGGTAATGAGAAAGCAACACTCAAGAAGTTTTTGTTTTCCTGACATATCCTTAAACAGCTCGTTACAAGGTTTCAGCAACATTTGGATGCTTCTAGGACACTAAGTACCTTGAAAAATCGGTAGTTTCATGTGATATGAAGGGGTCTATTCCCAAAACAGTGGCTGGAGCCTGGGTCTGCTGACTGGGTGGCTTCTAGAATCAAGGTGGTTCTACCCAAGGTTCTGGGGTGACTCACACAGGGCCTCCGAGTCCTGTCTCCACTTGCTTTGGGCTGCTTGACCTAGGACAGGAAACTTACCCTCTCTGATCAGATCCTTTTTATCTGGAAAATGAGAACAGTTGTGGCCCTTACCATACAGTATTGTGGGGACAAATATGACTTCCAGGGCACTCAGCGCAACGTGGCACATGTGGTGACATGGTAGAAAAAACCACCATGGCCTCTGAGCTCCTGGGTTCCAGGTGGAAGGCAATGTCTATGTGCACAGGGAGCCTCATCATTGTATGGGGGGTGGGAGTTTTTTTGTATGGGGGTTGCTGAGAGTAGAAGCTCAGCAAAGGAGAGGATGAAGTAGGAAGGGAAAAACTATCTCTGCTAACTCCCCCCAGGATTCTCCAACTATCACTGTACACAGCAAACCACAAAAGTATTCATGGTGCCTAAACTTTTCTTACCAGCCTGCTTCATTGAATAGGTTGAATTTGTTCTTGCTGAAAAATGAATGTTGGCCTAAGTCTTTCACTGAAAACTGTTCCTGGCCACTATTAACTTTTTGCCAATGAAACCCTGCTCCTCTTGTGTTATGGCCTGTATCAGTAAGTAGCCCCACCTATGTCCACCTGGACATGTCAGCAATCTGGGAACCCTCCCTTCTCTCAGCTCACAGTTCATTGCCAAAGACTGATCCATTTTAGCCCAAGTATATCTCAGATATACCTGCTACTTCCCATCTCTGCTACCATCACCACAGAAACTATCATTATCTCTTGTCTTCCCATTCCTATTCTCCTATACTTTAGATTCTTTCCCATCTTGTCTCCATATGAAGTCAGTTTGTTGTTGTCTTTCAGATGCTCCAGTGATTTCCCTTTGCTCTTAGGATTATGACATTTTTTTTTAACTTACCCCATAAAGCTCTTACTTCTTCTAATCCCTTGAATCCCCAATTACCTCTGTGTCTTGCCTTCCTCCAGAATCCCCCTTGCTCTTTCATTGTCATTACACTGACACCTGTATCAGTCAGGATGTGGTAGGTTCAGCTGCAGCAACAAACGACCCCTGAGTCTCAGCATCGTATAAGCACAAAGATTTATTTATTGCTCATCCTAGGTGTCCAGTATGTGTCAGTGATGGCAGGGGTGATGGATGGCAAGTCACATGCTGACTCTGGGCCTCCACACAGGCAGGGCACCTACCCATATGCTCCCTGACATTGGTGGTGGCCCGTGTCCTCGCCCGGATCAAGGAGACAGGGAAGTGCAATACCCTTATGTCTCCAGGGTGACAAATCAGTATTAGGGCTTTCTGCTTCCTTCCTCCAAGGCCTTTGAACATGATGGTCCCTCGGCTTAGGGCACCTTGTCCTCCATTTGGAGCAGTAATTCCCTTCAGGGCAGTGATTATCCTTCACATCTAAGTACAAGCCACGGGAATCCTTCCCTGGATGGGTCAGACATTCTTATTATAAATGCTTACAGCAACATAAATGTCCATACATTTATCATAGTTGCAACTTCATCTTGGAGTGAATGGGTAATTACCTCTAAGCATGATGAAGACAGTAACTGTTAGGCTTTGCTCATCGATGTTAGAGCAGTAACAAAATGACACGTATCACATGCTAGGCTTAGTCCTAAGTGGTCTGCACGGAATAACCATAAATATTTGCTATAATCCTACAAGGTGGATTATTGCCACATTTCATAGATAAAGACATTGAAGCAGAGAGAGTTTAAGTAACTTGTCCAAACCCTGGCTGGTCGCTGGGGGTATGAAGTCAGGATTCAGGCCTGAGTCTTCTACCACCAGAATCATTCCTTCAGCCACTACAGTTTACAAATGTACAGCCTATTACCACTCCCTGGCACCCAAACTGGTGAATAATTGTAGAGTGAATTGATAGAGTAAGCTAGTCTTAGGGGGCACACGCTCGGGGAACTCAAACTTGGAGTTATTTTTCTGAATGTCAAAACTGGAAGGGACCTGAGGGGCCTCTGGGCTTAACGCTCTTCTCTTACGGACTGATACACCACAGTGCAGTGATGCACGCTGCTTCCTCTGGCAGGGATGACACCAGCCTCGGCTCTGGAGCCACACCTTCCTCCCTTCATTGAGAACAAGGTAGAAACAGCAGTGGTAGGGATTTCCAGCAGACCAGTGGAACTCCTGTGTACGTGAAGGATTTGAGTACAGGGAGTAGAAGTATTTTTTACCTTCCCCTCTCTGTTCTGAAATTAGATTTTCTAGGACAAAAAAGAATGCCAAAGGTAATGAAATCTCCACAGTTACACACACAGTTTAAATTAACAGTATGAGTCAGTGTTCAGAATAGAAATAGCAGCAAAAGCTGACATCCTGGAACAAATGACTCAATTAACTGTATATGCCCTGCCACCCGGTTCAAGTTTCCTTGATGATTTGTAATCAAAGGCTCATGGGAGTTAAACCCCAGAGGAACGATGGTAAAATTTGTATCTGGTTACTGGGGAGACTGGTTCATGGACACATGATCGAGGTGCTCCCTAAGAACTTTAGATTTTCTAGTCCCTTCCCCATCAAGTTCTGGATGCCTGTTCCCCATCTTTCAGAGACTTGGCGTCCCTTATCCATAGACAAACACGCCGCACACCTCCTCTGTCATTATCTCCACTGGAACCCAGGTCTTTAGAAAGCAAATCCAGTTCCCCAGCTCCCTCAGAGGGGAGAAGGTGATAATGCATTTTGGCTAAACAGAAACGCTTCTGGAGAAGGGCCCAGATTAGGTGGATGCGGTGTGGAGGGAAAGGACCTTTGGACATGAAACGCGCTCATTTCTCTCAAGGCGTCCTGGGCACCAGTAGCTCACTCTTTAGAGGCACTTGAAGCCCTGAGAATTGTGCAGCTGATGAGGGAAGAGCTGTGTGTAGGGGCAGCTGATCGCCCTCTGCGCCCCAAGGCTGATGGCAGTGAAAAGAGGAAGTGGGTGCTGGCTCTTAGGGGGGCTCACAGACCAGCTCCTGACTGGGTTTTGACAACTTGTGTTGAACAGAAGGGGCAGGAATTTACGGATGAGGAGAGGAGTTTGGCCAGCTTTGTTCAGCCTAAGCCCCGGCCCCCTCACCTCCTGCTAGATAAGATGGGACTTTGACAACCGGTGGCTCCAGGAGCAAAATCCACTGGGAGGGTTTGAGTCACTTTGTTCTGATCTGTGCGCAGTTTTCCCTTTGGAAAGAGCTGGGCCTCTTATTTCCAGAATTTGCCAAAGGGAAGACTAGAGGGATATTAGCTCCCCGTGAAAGCAGAGTTTGCGGGGTCTGTTTCTATGACTCAGCCATGACCTTTACCAGAGTATAGTTTGAGGGAACCGTACACGCACACGCACACACATTCTTTGTTGTAATCGGACAATTCTGCCTTGAAACATATTCCTTGTGGTGGGATCCGGCCTAGGAGAACAAGAACATCCTATTTTGAGACTGCCAAGTGGTTCCACAGCTGTCCTATGAGGCGTCTCCCTCTAGGCCTGGTGAGACAGGGAGGGCAAGAGATGTTATTCTGCCCTGGGCAGAGGAACCAAGACCCCAAAATAATAGCCCCTGGCATTCCCGAGCACTAACTGGGAGTCTGGTCCTGTGCTGAGTACTTGCCATGCACTCAGAGCTCACGGAGCGCTTACACCTGCCTCAAATTGCGAGTTTAAAAATCAGCAAAATAAGGTACAGAGAGGATAGACTGTGTTCCCCCAGGATACAATGAGAGAGTGGTAAGGCCGAATTTAAACCCAAGACTTCTAGAATTCAGGTTCATAATTTTGCAGGTCTTAGCTGATTTTATACACACACACACACGCGCACACACACACACACACACACACACACTAAATATATGTAATAATTACATTCTAAAGTAATACGTATCACCCTAAGATCACACAGGTCCTGGATCCAGCCCGGCAGAGTCGCACCTGGAGAAGGTGTGCCGGTGGCTGCCCAAGGAGGCTGGACTGTGTCCACTGCTGGACACCCTGCAAGGAAATTACTGCTGATAAAATCCTTACAGCCGTGACACAGAGCTCGCTGGCTCGCGCGAATGCCGGCATGTGGGCCGGGCTGGAGCGCCTGGAATAAGGGGACTCGCTGGCAGGGGTGAAACATTCAGACAGGCGGTGCAGCCACAACCAGACAGATGAGCCAGGAGACTGGGTGGTCCCTCCACGCTGTACCAGAATAGCTCCTCACACTGAGGCCTTGACCGTAGGTGGGGACTTCTCTCTCCCTACAAGATAAAGAAACGAGGCTCAGATGGGGCTGATGCGGCCTCTGCGGTTCCCAGGGTCGGGTCCCCACCAAGCACTCTGCTGTCTGCCCCGCCGGCGCTGCCAGGGTCAGGCTGAGGGGCAGACGTGAGCCACAGTGAGAGCAGAGGCGGGGGAGGTGCCTGGTGTTCGTCCTACCAGGGCCGCTGACCTTTCACCTTGAACCGTAAAGACACACTAGTAACTGGGAAGGAAATGGGATCTTTAACATTCCACTGTTTTCTTTGAAATTTACAGGTCGAAATTTATGCTTTCTTGAAATTTGTCCTCCTCATTGTTTTATTTTTTATTTTTTTAAATAATATGTATTTTTATTGTTATTTATATCATTTACATTTTGTATTCCCCTTGGGTAGCCCACCACCAATTCACCCGTGATCCATCTCCGTGGTCCCTTGTGTCCTTTTCTACTCCATTTTGTCCTCGTTGTTTTAAACAGATGTAAACATTTGCATGTTTACTCAGTTTTTGCTGGTGCCACATGGGTCTCTAGTCCTCTTGATTTCGCTAATTACCAGAGCCTCCTTTCTGCTAGAGGATCAATAATAATAATGATGAAAGGCCGAAAAAGGCATAAGCATCTTCTGTTTCCAGCTTCTATTTTACGAATAAAACATTGATGCTCTTTTTAAGTTGGCTATCACTCATGTGGTAGGTTTTGCAGACAATAACAGTTCATTAGTAATATCTGGTAGGGAAGATGTATGATGCTGTAAATATTTAAAATCAAATTTGAAAAAGAAGACAGAGATGAATGCGTGGGATGGGGGTGGGGAACTGAGCGTGTGCCCAGGGCAATGGTTCTCGCAGCTACTTCGACTTGGGTCCTGCCATTGTTTTCTCTTCCAAGTCCCGCGAGAGGCGACTGAACAATGTGACTTCATCCAGCGGGGTTCAAAATCGAATCCATGATGTTCAATGGGTGTCTTAGCCTGTGGTCCTTGCAAAAACCAGGAGCCCCTAAGGTGAGGCTTTGGATACGAGTTGTTTGTTTGGAGGCTGATTCCAGAAAGCAGTGAGTGAGTAGGGATGTATAAGAGGGAGACCAAGTGAAGGCCCATGAGTTGGAGGAGTCTTGCTGCGTGTAAATAGCTCAGCCCATCTTTGAAAAGGCCGCAAGGGCCCGTGGAACTGAGGTCCTCCTCCGCCGGCTCTTCTTCCTCAGTGTAGAGCTGCTCCTCGACGTGTTTCTCCCGGCTGCTTTCAGCCAGCCTCGAGCGCAGGCCCAAAGAGGCCCTCAGGGATCTGTGGGGGCCGGTATGTTTGGGTCGCTCCTGGGAGTGGGGAGCACCCCGACAGCTCAGCTGCAGTGGGGTGCATAGAGTTTGTTTATATGGAAGGAACAGCTCATAAACGGAGTGAGGGCGGTCGCGGTGGCCGAGGAGGATAACCAGAGTGGACATAAGCAGTAGCAGCTACCCGTTGGTGGGCCTCAGCCAGAGCTGACATGGTCTCTGCACATAAAAATGTGCGTTTTACGGTGAAGCACCCCTTGAGCTAAACTGTCTTAGTGAAGTCTCTCTGAGCTCCCTTCAGCTCTGAGTCATGAGTCTATACCGTTGTGAAATGTTCCATCGCAGACCTCAGGCCCTTGGAATTCAGTGTTCCTTTCAGAGACAGCGAACTGGGCTCAGAGCTGGGAAGGGACTTCCCCAGGGCCATGGCGGAATGACAGTGTGACACACTGGTCAGAGGAGTTCGTCCGTGTCCTCAAAGGCAGAGCTGGCCCAGAACGGGGAGAGTGCTGCTCCAGGCTGCAGGAGGTAGGGGGAGAGGTACAAGTTCTGGAACAGGGCCTGGCAGTCCATTTTAGCACATCTGTCCTTGCCAGAGAGCCTGCGACAGTTTTGTCGGACCCTCGCCCCTGCCCGGAGGTCTTGGGTCTCTCCCTAGTCTGTGCTTGAGTCTGCTCAGGTACGAAGCCCAGCAGGCCGGCTGGTCTCTGGGTGTTCCTTCTAACGGGTGCTCCGCACTGCGAGGGCAGTGCTTTCTGTTTTCTTATAGCTGGGGCCATCATATTCTTCCTACGTGCAACCAAACCCCAGTGGACTGTACTATCCACCCCCTGGCTCCGGCTTGGAACGAAAGTCGGGGGGCAACCCGCAACAGCCTCGCAAGGACCCACGTGGTGGCCATTTCTCTGCTCATTTTTGTTGCCCTCACTTTCCTCTTCACACTTTTAAAACTGCCACTTGACTTCTTAGGGTATAAGGGTCGCACTCAGGACCCCGAGTCAGAGGTGTGACATTTCTTGCTCGGCACCGTAGAATCGCGTGTGACCCTGTAAAAGTTATTTAACTTCTGCATATACTTGGGTCCATTCAAGTAGACTCATAACTTTTCATTGTTTTTGTAATACCCCAGGGTTTTACCCTACATGCAAGGGAACACTTGAGACTTCTCTTTGTTTGGTTGTCAATTCCTAACTATCTCCTGTACTATTCTTGGGCAACCGGTATTTGGGCTCTGAAAGAAGGAGTTTTATTTTGGGCAGGACTCACCTCCTGCCTACGTGCTCGCTGGTTCATCGTATAATAACACGTGCTGTATGCTGCTGTCGTAATGATGACTGAGGACCTGTGATGACGTCATGTAATCCAGCTGTGAAGTAAGCAGGCACTAGAAGAGAGAGTTTTGCTGAGCAGAGTTCTCGTGGGCTCGCTGCTGGTATTGTAGTAGAGGATTCTGCCCAGGAAACATTGAACAACTGGGATGGGAACGGGTGCTCCTGTTGTCTTCATGGAAATCAGGGCGGCCTTGTGCTTGGCCACAGGTCTTAGGGAGGCGGTTGTGTCAAACGAGGGATCTTGGAGCAGAGGTCCGAAAGAACAGGGCTTGCAGAATTCTAGACCCAGGATATTCCATCATGAGATGGTTCAGATCGAGAGTGTTTCACCAAATCTTGGAATGCTGGACATGAGCGTCTTCTCCCAGAAGTTATAAGTGTAAGGTATCGAGAAATCTTGCAATGAAGAAGCACAAAGACCCTTGATTAATGATGGTTTCCCAAACCTTGCTTGACCACCAAAACCTCTTCCGTTTGTCCTTAGGTTACATGTCAGGAGTTTGGATGTTCATTCCAAAATATAAATTCAGAATGGACTATTTAGAAAGGAAGAACATAATATCTGTGTATGTCTTCGGAAGATTGGGGAGTTGCTCGCTGGAGGTAGCCCAGTTCCAGGACATGGAGCTTACCCAGCTATTCGGTGGCCAGTCAGCCTGCGTTCTGGGCCGCGGCACAGCAGGGAGGAGCTCATTCCTCATGCCAGGACCTCATGGAAAACATGCTTTCTCTGCCCTCACTAGAAATGGCAAGAGGCCGCAGTCCTTCTGCATCCCTGGGGGCTACTGAACTATCTCCTCTTCTTGCGTAGAGTTGTGGGACCTACGACCTAGACTTTCTTCTGAATAAGTGCCCACCCCTTCTTCCACACTAGGGGTTGGGAAGGCAGCAGCTCACCCTTCATGCATTTGTCTATATCTAGACAGTTACAAAGAGAAGACCCTGCTTTTCAGCTTCACCCCTGAAATGAGGTTGAGTTTAGTGCCAGAGAGAAGCAGATCATCTCAAAGTCCCCACTCACCCGCTCTCTTCCCTCCATCTTCTCTATGCCTTGGGCCAAAATGTGATGAAGGAAAAGGAACTAGCCAAGCCTGGTGAGTCTCATCAAGGTCTCGTCTGCTAGCTGGTGGGCACATTCACCCACACAGGACCAGCCACCCCTGAGATCATTTCCAGCAAAGGCAGCGCAATATGACAAGGACAAGAAACAGAGACTATAATGCCTGAATACATTTAGGAGTTCATTAAATACTTCCTCTTCTTGCTATCATTTTGTTAGAATCCAGGTGTCGTGTTGACCCACCCGGCAGCATTGCTGAGTCTACAATGGAAAGCCCCATTACTTTCATAATATAAAATAAAAATATCAGAAGGGTGTAATTGGAGGACAAACAACAGCCCTTTAATATTATGCAGCAGTTAAGAAAGGATGAGATTGGTGTGTGTGCACTAATGAGGAATGAATTTTAAAAAGCAAGTTATAGAACAAATGGATGATGTGATCACATTTCTGCCTTTAAAAACCAAAACCCCTTATAAAACACCACTCTCATTTAATGAGTGCTACTGTTTACTGAGCACCGTGCAAAGTGCTTTTAAAACTCTTATCTCCTTTCATGCTCAGCATTTTCTTGGGACAATGGTATTGTTAGTGCCATTTTACAAACTTAGAATTTGAGGTTTAGGGAGGGGAAATAACTTTCCGCACATCACATGTCACAGTGTTCTGGTTCCAGAGTCTGTCCTGGAATCCAGTTTAAGTGTCACACCTAGAAAAAGACAGGGAGGAACACACTTGAGACTGTTGTCAGCAGTGACCTCTGGAGTGTGAAATGGAGACGAGAGGAAGAGCAGTGGGAAGCTTGGGCATTTACTTTTTATTATAAATTCATATATTGCTATTTGCAACACATCCGTCTCACTTTTGTAGTTAAGAAGACAGTCCTTTGCACAAAAAGACATAGATTGTATGATTCCACGTAGGTGAATATCTGGAATAGGTAGATTCATAGAGCCAGCAAGTAGGCTGGAGTGACCAGGGCTGGGGGGGAAGTGGGGGTACTTGCTCAGTGGGCTGAGTCCCCATCTGGGATGATGAGTTTGGAGTGGAGAGTGGTGATAGTCTCACAGGGCTGGGAATGTAGAGAATGCTTTGTACACTAACAGTGGTTAGAACGGTCAATTTGATATGTATATTTCACTGCAGTTTTGAGAAAGAAAAGAAAAAACTCCTCGAGTTGATGTCACTTGGCTTTTGGAGACTTCCTGAACTGCCCTCACTTTTCTCACGTCGCCTGTGGAGCGCGTGTCTCACGCACGCCCTGGACCCCAGTGGTGCACACACAGGGCGTGAGGTGTGACTGCGGCTTTCTCTGCCCGGGGCTGGGCTTTGCCTCACTGTCTTGGGGCGTGGAGAGGGCCCCCCAGCACCGGCTCTTCTGCTTTGATGAGCTCAGTGTTGGCCGGAGAGATTCCCTTGCTCTTTGAGGGGACTGGAATGGCTTTGTAACATCTGAGAGGTCCTCGGTGCCATTGAGGGAGGCTCTGCATTTGCAAAAGCTGGTGCTGGGCTGGCCTGCAGGGTTTATTTATATGAACCAGGCGCCTACGTGGAGGACTGAAGGGCTGGGAAATTACTCATCTACCTACCTAGCCATTCATCCCTCCACCCACCCAGCTACCCAGCCCGCCTGCCAGCCACCCACCCATCCACAGGTCCACTACACACACATTCTGTTAAGGAAGCTTTAAGAGGACACCAACTGTAAGCTGAACCCTTGGCCAAATACTGAGTATCAAGAGTCACATTTCTCATAAGACCCTGGGACTCTGCGTGGTGTTAAATCGGAGAAGTTATAATAGGCATCGAGGGTCAAGGCTTCTTCCCTCACCATTTCACTCACTTATTCTGTGACTTTGGACATATTCTTTCTCTTCTCTGAGCCTGTAAAATGATTTAGAAGTTACCCTCCAGCTCTCAAATTGTGAATTCTGTTCCTAGTTAGCACCAGGCTGTCCACACATTTCCTCCTATGTTCTACAAGTCTGGGATTGTGAACCACACACACACACACACACACACACACACACACACACACACATTGAGAGGATGTGTCTTTATGCTGGCACCAGTCGAAGCTGATAAGAGCTGCTGGGATGGTCTCGGCAGCGTAGTGGGAGCACGTCATGTCGGGAAGGACGATAATAACAGAGAAAACACGCACTTGCACTTATAGAAGGAATATGTGATTATGATTTATAGAATTGAGCTAAGAATAGTTGTTCATCTGTGGAAAGATTTCATAAACACCAAATGGAAGTGCATGTTCGGGTCCCCTGCAGTTAGCATGGATTGGTGCTCAGCGATGGGCGAATGTGCTTCGCGGGCGTGTGTCCTTAACAAATATTGACCTGTCCTTTACTGTTATATTTCAAAACATGAGTAAATCAAAATAAGGTGCGTTTTATGGGACTCTCTTGTTTTATTATCTGTCATTTAATTTTTAATACCTCAGTGACACCTGATAGATTACCTAATCAAAAGAAGAGAATTATACATTGCACATAATCAGTTATTTTTGCCATATCACTGAAATTAGACTAACAGATGAGGAAAATAAATAAGATGAACTTTAAAAATGAAAATGCTTAGCCTTTGGAATTTTAGTTGACAGCTTTTGAAAATTAAATTATAAGTCAAGTCCTGATAGCTTTGATATCTTCTTTGCAGCTTTGCCGATGATGTATTGCACCTTTAATGGAATATCATTTATCATCTGATAATAACAAATGTAGTATTTCTGAGCTTGTCATCTCTTCTGTGATGACAAATAGTCCAACTTGTAGCGGTGATAATGGAATTTTATAATGATCTGTCCTAAACTGACTCAACTGCAGCCGGAGCTATTTTTCTTGAATCTCATAATGCCCATTACATGTAGATTACAGCAGTCAGCGCCTCCATGGAGGCCTGGGAGGCGATCAATGAATCCAGATTTTCGGCAAACAGCCCAAAAGGATCGAATAATATTTACTTGTTTATCAAAATTATTCCTCGCTGGGTAATGAGAGAGCGCGTTGGAGGCGCCCAGAAATGGCAGACTATAAAATTTAGAGGCGAGAAGAGGTGGCGAAAACTCTGTTTATCTCTTAAATAGTAGGCAGCAGATTCACTTGGCAGCTCTACCCGTCCAATCCATCATCTCACAGAGATTTATTCAATGAAGGCCCAGTGCCGAGAACACGCGTTGGAGAGCCCAGTCGTCTCTGCTTTATCTGGAAGCAGGATTTATTTTCTATCTCAACTCTCGGCTTGTCTGATACCATCGCCTTGTCGCTCCTGAACATTCTGTGGTCCAGATCACTTGCCCTCTTGCCTCTTTTTGGAAACTTCCAAACACCACAGCATCACAGAGGCCTAGGTTTGGGGGCTCCAGGCTTCTAGAACTAGTCTGCGCATGTGTGATGTTCATGGGGCTGCCAGGATGCTGCGGGGCGGGGGTGCTTCCAAGGAAGGTTCAAATCCGTATCCTCCTGGGGAGCTTCTAGGGGGTGTGTGGGTACTGGGGAAGTGACCTAGCCTGTATCCTCGCCGAGCAGACTGGATTTCCTGACTGTGGTCTCAGGAGGCTGGTGTCTGACCGAGGCCCAGATCTGCAGCAGGTCTCAGTTTAGACACGGAGGGAGCCGCATGGAGTAAGGAACAGAGAGAGCTGTTAGGGGCATGGGCTTGGATACAGACTGGTGCCTGACGGATGGAAGCGCTCACCCTGCGGAGCAGACAGAGTCACGGAAGGGCATCCGATGCGCTCGATAACGGGCAGTAGGGGCGTCTCAAAGCCACTCACTCTTCGACCGCGCATCACCATGAACAAAACCTTTATTCTTCAGTGGTGTTTCGCTCCACCCCAACTCCATTCTCAGGACCCTTCCTCCATGTCTGGGCTTCCTGTAGGGTCTCTCAGTTCGCGAGAGGGATTGTGATGGGACGGACTGTCATCCGCGGCCCTGCCGCAGAGGAATTCGTGTTCCCTCTTTCTGGGGCTCCTATTTATTTCCTTCTGCTTTTCTCCTTCTCCATTCTCTCCTTTGTCTTCTTTCTCCTTTCCTTCCCCTGCCCTTTTTCTCTCTTTCATTTTCTTTACACAAAGCATGACGCAGTAAGGACACATAAAATAATGGGTAAAGGGGGAAATAGTGTCTCTCATTTAAAGAACAAATTAGGTTCAGTTAATGGTTGCCAGGTGGGGGCACCTGCCACAGCTCTCTGGATCTCAAACCCGGGCAAGAGAAGCTGGGGGTCTGGTGTGTATATGAAAGACCATATTTTGAAATATTGAAAACTACTTCAAATTGAAAATAATGATTGTAGGAGCCTAACAAAAATTGAGTTCAAGTCACTGACGACTTCTGTGCACTGCGGCTCAAACTCTCTGCTTGGTTGACCATTTGTCCAGTGAAATCCAGCACCCTCTTCTCAGAAACCAGCAACCCCAAGAATATAGGATTAGCTGCTGCTTCTTGCTTGTCTTCTATCTATATTTCCGAATGTCTGCCAGAAGTTGTGCAGACATTTCAAGCTCCTCATTGAGGGAGAGTCTTTGTTTAAATGGACGGTTTACTTCAGGAAGAGTGGGGAGTAGGTGAAGTAGGAATGTGTGTATGGGGGGCAGATTTTTAGGGAATGTGAATGACAAGAAGGGAATTTCAGCTCGGTGGCAAGGAACTGGGAGCCATTGTGAGCTTGTGAGCAGGACAGTAACACAGTGGAGGGGAATGTGAGGGTTGTGTGTGAGGTAGAGGAAGTGAAATTGGGGAGCCGCGGTGAGCGGGCAAGGGAAGACCTAGCCCAGCACCGCTGGTCGGGGTGGAGATGGGGATGTGAAGTGATGACAGGACTTGACATTTTAATGTGAAGAATTAAATCTCTGGAAGAGACGGATGATGAACCCGGCACGGAGCAGCAGCCTGTCGGTGGCCCTTGGGGCGAGCAGTGCCATGACACCTTCCTGTGTGAGCTCCTCCTCCTCAAGGGCTTTTCGTGGAGTGTTTCATGTTGACTTGAGTCCATGAGACTGTCAGTCTAAGAAGGTGGGAAAAGCCACTTTTCCCAGTTGGGTTCTTTGACCCCCTTTGTAGGGCGCCTCCTCAGAACTAGGGAGGATGCACGAGTAGGGACCTAAAGATGAACAAGGTGAAATCCCTGCTTAGGAGAAGCTCAGAGCTCTAAGGAAGATCATAGTATAGATTTCAGTGGGGAGAGAACGGGACTGGAGAAGGAAGACATTCTGGAACCTCAGGGAAGTCATACAACCTTACTCTACCTCACTTTCTGTATTTGCAAAATGGGATCTTGTCCCAGATGGCCAGCTAAGTGGGAAAAAAGATCTATGCCTGAGGGGCATTAAAGACTCCAAGGCTGGGGCCTCCCCGGTGGCGCAGCGGTTAAGCGCTGTGCTGTGGAGCTGTCGGCAGCGACGACGCAAGTTCGACACCCGGCCGGGGAGAATCCCACATGGTGTGGCAGACCTCTCCTGCCTCGCCCGCTGCTCCCCTCAGCAGTGTATTTCTGATCTGCCTGTTCTGCTACCCGCTCTGTCCTGGTGAACCCTCTCGCCGCCCCACAGCTCTGGCTTGTACCCCAGCTTGTATGTATAAATAAAAAATAAATCTTTAAAAAAAAAAAAAAAAAAAAAAAGACTCCAAGGCTAAGTCCTGGATAATCTGTACAAGTGAAGACCTTGTTGTGGTGGTACAGAGAGGGGACGGGGAAGGTTTGCGAGATGGACACAATCAGAAAGGCGGTCCGCAGTGCTCTTCTGGCCAGATCCCAGCCAGATGAAGAAGGGAGGGCCAGCTCAGCATCTCCATCTGCGTCAGGTACAGCCTGGCAAGAATCGACTTTAATTCAGACTCTTATCGTTGCGTGTGCCATCTTGGGCTGGGAATGACGTCCCTCATTTGGTAATTTATCAACCATCATCATGATTTTGGCATCCCTGTAAGTTTACTTACCATTCTATAAAAAATGGTTGCGACACACATCTTTTACTTTCTACCTTGATGTCCTTGAGGGGACCCACTCAGAACCCTCCAGTTAATATAAAAATTATTTTAAACTGAAGACATTTGAGAGTCAACTGACCTTGAAAGAAGCTCCCTTATCTCACTAAAGCAGCAACTTCTAGGACGTAAACTGCCTTCAGGTCCTCCTCAGAGTGGCTCTACTCCTACAGAGGAGAATAAAAATACAAGCTACCCAAACTCCTTCTCTGGGGAGCTGTCTGGCCCTGAAGGCATGGGACATTCCTGGGCTTCCGGTAGTCCACTACTCTTCCTCTGATGGCGATGTGGAAGGCATTGGACAGCCAACATTAAAGTCAATTGCATTCTAGAAGTGGCAGCAGTTGCCCTCTCTGGAGTTCAAGAGAAGACACAGGTGGAATACCCATTGATCTGTCTTTTACCCATAGCCTTTGGAACAACAAATTTAGCAAAACCACAAGGCTAATTATTGTACACACATTTCTGGGTACTTTGGGCAAGGCTTGCTTTTGTGGTCCTCTTTAGTGAAGCTCAGTAAAGACCTAGGAGAGAGTCATTGGAAGTCAGTTTTCAGCTCAGGCGCATGGCTGATGCAGATTCGTGAATAACGCCGTAACTAGCATTAAATGGGTGGTGTTAGGTCATAGCAGCTGTGAGGATCGATACTGTGTCAGTGCAAACTGGTCAGGAGGAGCCAAGGGCTGGGAAAAATGACAGTGTTTTTACACACGTCCACAACATGAGGACAAGTGAGGTAGCAGAAGGACTCTTCGGGAGGTAGAATCAGCACACGTGGGGTAGCACAGACACATGATGTAGTATGAGGACTCTTCAGAAGGAAGTATGAGGACACATGAGGTAACACAGACATATGATGTAGTATGAGGACATGTGAGGTGACATGATGAGGACAACTGAGGTAACATGCGGACATATGAGGTAACACAAGGTCAGTGAGGTAACATGAGGTAGCATGAGGGACCGCTCAGCTGATAAGCCTAGGAAAGACCATATTTAGGAAGGAGCATTCTTATCAAATGCGTCTACCATCTCTTCAAGTGGTGTTAATGCTGCTTCCATACACACTGAGCGTGCCTTGCTCCCTCCTCTGTACAGACACTACAGGGTGAGAGCAAGGCATCCATCATTGCTCGCTCCATGAAGAAAGTGACAAAGATCACTCATCATATGTACACACAGCCTACAAACACAAAAAGGGCATGCGATAAAAAAGTTGTTAAATGAATGAATAAATATTGAATGCTTGCTAGTGCTGCCTTTAATTAATTAATTGGTTCGTTAATTAAATAAACCTGTTCTCATGTGACTTCATTATTTTATTATTACTGTGAGCTCCTCCAAGAAGCTAAAGTTATCATTCTTTTCTTTGTCTTAAAATCTCTACGAAAATAAAACAGGATTCAGAAGGTGCCTCTGTCAAGCACCGGTCACCTGACCAAAATACAATACCCAGCTTTTGTGTTGATTGGCTTTGTGTTGACTGGCCTAACAGGGAGGGAATTCAGTCCTTGATCGCAGGCTTCCTGGACCCAAATACATTTTCCCACTCTAAATGATGCCTGGAATTTCCACCATTAGTGATTAATTTTATTGGCTGAATCCACTAGGCCCATGGCCCTCCATGTGAATATAGTCATTACTGGGGTAGTGAGTGACATTGAGCCAGGGCGATTTGAATGTTGGCCATTGGTTTGCTTTCCCTCAGAGTAAACTAGTCACAGGGAAGGGAGAGCATGTGGGGATGGGACCTCGGTGGAGATTAAAAAAGGGGCTGCGGCATTGGAGTCAAACATGGACCATGTTAATAATTTACATTCTCAGTCTTTGTTATGTATGTATGCTATACGCTTAGTTTATTAAATCATAACATGCTATTATTTATTTTTAAAGATTTATTTATTTATCTATACAAGAACTGGGGTGTAGGCCAGAGGTATGGGGGGGAGGGGTGAGAGGATTCACCAGAGACAGAGTGGGCAGCAGAACAGAGGGATATACTGAGATACACTGCTGAGGGGAGCAGCGGGGAGACAGGAGAGGTCTGCTGCGCCCTGTGGGAAGCTCCCTGGCTGGGGATCAGACTCGTGCTGCAGTGGCTGCTGATAGCTTCATGGGCTGAGACTTAACTCCTTGGCCACCAGGGAGGCCCTATGTTATAATTTAAAGAAAACTATTAGGTTATGTATTTTAACTATTGCTAAAACTGACATTAACATTTTCATTATCAAATAATTAAAACTTAGGTTTCCCTTGCATTGGTCCTTCAAATATCAAATATCTTTGTATCCTTGCTGTTTATAAAACTCAGTGCTTTGAGTTCAGTTCCTCAATGCTAATTCCTATCTTTAAAATATCAAAGTTCATTGTGAAAGTAATACAAAGTATTACTTTGCATTTTAAGTATTACATGCATTTTAATTAATAACCTGGGTTCTGTAACAACTGTACTTAAAATGATTTTAAATCAAAGCCCTGTTTATGACTTAGCTTTGACTTATGCACATTTACACAATCCTGGGTTTGATGTACAGCCTCCAGTGCATATCGATGTGTGTTTTATAATGTACTCAAGCAAACGTACCATTGAATTTAGAAAAGCTTATTTACATGGTATCTTAGATCTTGAGTAGCATTTCCACACTTGGAAAACACTGTTTCACTTGCTCCTATGGATGATCTTGCTCTTCAAAGAGATCCTATCTGGGCAGTTGTGTCCTTTTTTCAAATGTGTGTATGCAGGCGAATGTGATAGTGAAGTGAGGCGGGGAGGGATTGAGAACTTCAGGACTGGCATCATAGCACTCGTTCTGCCTCAGAATTCCGATGCAACCTAGGATAAGTCCTTTTCCTCCCATGGGCCTCAGTTTCTCCACCTGCTCAATGACGAGGGGATGGGTCTCTCCAACCTTTCCTCCCCTAACCCTCTCGATGGCTTGATTCCCCTGCAGTTAAGGCAAGTGTATTTAAGTAAGCAAGCCACCTCCTGCTTGCCTCATCCGGCCTCTTATCTTAATAAGTAATGAGTGTGCCAAAGGCTGACAGTGACATATTTTGAAAATAGTTTTAATGCAGAGCTGGCAGAGGACCTGTTGGGCGTTGACAAATTACACAAACAGAGATGATGAGGAGTGCATCAAATATTAACGGCCCAGGGCCCAGACTGTAATGGAGGACTTACCTGTGTCTTACATAAGCCTACTCATGTTCGACTAAAGGAGCATTTCTTTCAGCTTCCCCAGGCAACCAGATGGCTGGCTCTCTGCCGAATGGAGGGAAGCCAAAGCCTGTTTTACCCTTGATTTTGGTTAAATTTATTTAGAAAGATACTTGAGTTGAGCTCTTTAAAGAGGATCCTATTATTCCCTATGTAGATTTTCTAAATTGAGTTTCTGTTCCAGGATTATGTATACCATTGATGTTGAAAAGTATTGAAAAGCAGTGTTAAGATACAAGCTTGAAAACATGTACTGAAAACTTATCCCAGAATACCTTGATAGAAAGAGAAGGCTTCTGATGGAGGGTTTTTCAACATAGGCCTGATGGATCACATCTTCTTAAACATAAGTACATTAAAGTTCAAACCATTTTTTTTAGTAACCATTTTTAAGCCGTTTTTATCACTCCAATTGCCTTTGAACTGAGTTTAACATTGAAGTGGTAGTGTGAAAAAAAAATACTCACTGCTAATTTGAAAAACCTGGAAACTCCACAGTGGCCTTTTCAGCAGCATCTCTTGCTGTTCTCAGTGAGATCATGACAGGTCTTCTCTGAGAGCAAATAACCATATTGTAACCCAGGGAGGATGGGCAGATTTACAAATAAAGATATGGGATGTCCAGTGAACTTTGAATTCAGATGAATTTTATCATAAATGCACTCCATGGAGCATTTGAGACACTAAAAATTACTTGTAGTTTCTCCAATATGAAAATTTAACTGGGCATCCTATATTTTTTTCTGTCAACCTTAAACACAAGGGGTAGCAAACTTTCTGTAAAGGACCAGATAGCAGATAATTTGGGTCTTGTGGGCCATACGTAACAACTTAATTCTGCTACAGCTAGAGATAATCTGTAAATGAATAGTCATAGCTGTGTTCCAACAAAACTTTTATTTATGAACACTGAAATTTATATATGAGAAAATTTTCATATGCCATAAAATAGTCTCCTTCTGATTTTCCCCCCTCAATCATTTAAAATGTAAGAACTGTTTGGAGGGTGGACAAAAACACTCAGTAGCCACATTCGGCCTGTGGGCCACATTGCTAACCCCTGTGAAACCGCTAAAGATACTATCTTGGTCGGTTTGGGCTGCCGTAACAAAGTACCAGAGCCAGGATAACTGATTAAAAACAGCTCTCGCAGTCTGGAGGAAGTCTGTGATCGAGATTTTTACTTGGTCGGATTCTGTGAGTTGTCTCTGGCTTGTGCAGGTGGCCATTTTCTCCCTGGAGCCTCACATGATGGAAAGGGCTGGGAAATTCTCAAGCATCTTCCTAGGAGGGCACTAATCACATTCATGAGGACTCCATCCTCATGACCTACTGACCTCCTAAAGGTCACCTCCAAGCACATCAAGTTGCGATTACAGTTTCAATATCTCAACAAAGGTATAGCTTGGAGATACTATGGGCTGGGTTCCAGGCCACCACAATAAAGGCAGTGTCACAATAAGGTCAGTCACACACATGTTTTATTTTCCTAGTGCATATAAAAATTATGTTTCTACTGTAGTCTATTAAGTGTACAATAGCATTGTGTCTAAAAATGTGCATGACTTAATGAAAAATAGTTTATGGCAGAAAGAATGCTGACCATTGTTTGAGCCTTCATGAAGTTGGAATCTTTTTTGCTAGTGAAGGGTCTTCCCTGGTTGTCTGTGGCTGCTGACTGATGGTGTGATCACTGAAATTTAGGACAGTTGTGGAAATTCTTTGAAATAAAATGATAATGAGGTTTGCTGCATTGGTTGACTTCCTTGAAAGATTCCTCTGTAGCATGTGAGGCTGTGTGTAGCATTTTACACACAATAAGCTTCCTTCAACATTGCAGTCGGTCCTCTCAAACTGTGTTGCTGCTGTGCCAGTGAAGCTTATGTTATGTTCCAAATCATTTGTTGTCACTTCACCACGAGCAGATTCCATCTCAGGAAATCACTTTCCTTGTTCACCCATGAGAAGCGACTCTCCATCTGTTCAAACTTCATCACGAGAGGGCAATAATCCAGTTCCATCTCAAGGCTTCACTTCTGATTTGAGTTCTCTTGTTATTCCACCACCTTTGCACTTTCCTCCTCAGCTAAAGCCTTTAGCCCCTGAAAGTCAGGCATGGGGGTCAGAATGAACTTCCAAGCTCCTGTTAGTCTTGATGTTTTGAGCTCCCGCGAATTATGAATCCTTTTAATGGCATCTAGAATAGTGATCCTTTCTGGACAGCTTTCAATTTCAATTTCCTTTGCCCATATCCACTAGAGGAATAACACATAAAGAACCAAAACCATTCTGTGATCCATGGACTGCAGAAGCATGAGAGCAACATTAACCCCTTAGCCATCTCTACTGGAGCTCTCGGTGACCAGGTACATTGTCAATGAGCGGTGATATTCTGACAGGAATCATTTTCTTATGTGCAGTAGGTCTCAAAATTGCTTAAAATACTCAGTAAACCATTGTAAACAGATTGTTGTCTTTTAGGCTTTGTTGTCCATTTATAGAGCACAGACCAGTATAGATTTAGCTTAACTTTTTAGGGCCCTAGGGTTTTCAGAATAGTGAGTGGGCATTGGCTTCAATTTAAAGTCACCAGTTGCGGGCCTCCCCGGTGGCGCAGCGGTTGAGTGCTGCGCTGTGGAGCTGTCGGCAGCGGCGACGCGAGTTCGATGCCCGGCCGGGGAGAATCCCACATGGCGCGGCAGACCTCTCCTGCCTTGCCTGCTGCTTCCCTCAGCAGTGTATTTCTAATCTGCCTGTTCTGCTACCCGCTCCTTCTCTGGTGAACCCTCTCACTACCTCACGCCTCTGGCCTGTACCCCAGCTTGTATGTATAAATAAAAAATAAATATTTTAAAAAATAATAATAAAAAAAAAGAAAGTTACCAGTTGCCTTCGCCCCTAATGAGATTTAGCCTGTCTCCTGAACTCTGAAGCCAGGCGTTGATTTCTCCTCCATAGCCATGAAAATCCTAAATGACATATTTTTTCCAATAGAAGACTGTTTCATCCGCCTTGAAAATGTGTTTAGTGGAGCCGCCTTCATCAGTCATCTTGGCCAGATCTGGATGACTTGCTGCTGTCTCCATGTCAGTTCTGGCCTTGGACTTTATGTCATGGAGATGGCTTCTTCCCTAACCCTCATGTGCCAACAACCTCTGCCAGCTTCATAGAATGAAACAGAGATAGGGCCTTTTGCCTTGGTTAAGAGAATGTTAATGATTTAATCTTCTATCCATTTCACTAAAACTTTCTCTGTATCAGCAATAAGTCTGTTTTGTTTTCTTTTTTTAAGAATTATTTTTAATTTATTTATGCATAGAAGAAGATGGGGGTAAGCCAGAGGTGCAGGAATGAGAGAATTTACCAGAGACAGAGTGGGGAGCAGAACGGGCAGATCTGAAATCCACTGCTGAGGCGAGCAGTGGGCGAGACAGGAGAGGTCTGCTGTGCCATGTAGGTCAGCTCCCTGGTCAGAATTGTGGGTTAGCTCCCTGGCTGGAGATTGAACTCAGGATGCAGAGGTGATAGCACTGAGGTTAACCCCTGGGCCACAGGGAAGCTCCCATTTTGCTCTCTTATCATTCACATTTTCACTGGAAATGTCAAGAACTTTGAATGTCAAGAACTTTTCCTTCACATTCACTTGGCTGACTATTTGGTGTAAGAGACCCAGCTTTTAGCCCATCTTGGCTTTCAGTATACCTTACTTACTAAGTGTAATCAGTCTGGCTTTTGATTTAAAGAGAGACTTATGACTCTTTCTCTCACGTGAACACTTACAGGCCACTGTAGGGCTATTAATTGCCCCACTTTTAACATTGTTGGGCTAAGGAATGGGCATCTTTGGGGAGAGGGTTGAAGATAGGGGTATGGAGGACTGGAAGAGAGGGGTATGAAGATAGGGGTAGAGCTGTCAGAATAGACACATTATCCATGGAGCTTGCAATCTTACATGGATACAGTTGGTGGCGCCCCAAAACAATTACAGAAACAACATCAAAGAGCACTGATGGTAGCTTACCATATGGATATATAGTAGATATAATAATGTCAATATTTTGATTACTGAGAGAATAACCAAAATGTGACACAGTGACATGAAGTGAGCACAGACTTGTTCCCTTCGGGGTCACCACAGACTCCAATTTGTAGAAACTGCAATCGCTCAGAAGCACAGTAAAATGAAGTGGAGCAAAACAAGGTACACCTGTATTGACAGAATTCAAGCATTCAGTTTATTATTGTCACCATTTACATTTTTGGAGTCTCCTGGTGAAAGTGGCTCCCCAATTTTGAGGTGCTCTATAGGAACCATTCATGACTTTTGACTGGTGTGAAATTGAAATGTAGTGAGTCAGAATTGAGATGTGCTGTTAAGTCTATAGTAAACACTAGATTTCAAAGTATGCAAAAAAAAAAAAAGAAAATGAAGAAATAGAAAATTTGAACAATTATTAATAAGGAGATCAAATTAGTCATCACAAACATCCCAACAAAGAAAAGTCCAGGACCGATGCTTTCATTGATGTCTACCAAACATTTAAAGGAGAACTAATACTGTTTCTTCTAAAGCCCTTCCTAAAAATAACCAAGAAGAGGGGAATAGTTGTAAAGTATTTACAAGGCCAGTATTACCCTGCTACAAAAGTTTGAACAAGGACACTACAAAAAAACTACAGACCATTAGTTCTGAGGAAAAGTAGATGAAAAAAGTGTTTACAAAATATTAGCCAACTGAATTCACCAATAGAATATTCAGCAAACTGAATTCACCAATAAGAGAGGCATACACTATGATAAAGTGGGATTTACTCCAGGGATGCAAGGATGGTTCATCATCCTTAAATTAATAAATCTGACATATCACATTAACATAACAAAGCTTAAAAATCATTATTCAATAAATGCAGAAAATAGCACTTGACAAACTTAAACATCCTTTCATGGTCAATATTCTTTAAAAAAAAAACAACTGGGTATGGAGAGAATGTTCCTCAATGTAATGAAGGCCATAAATGACAAGCCCCATGTCACGGTCATACTCAATGATACAACTCTGAAAGCTTTCCTCTGAGATCAGTGGCAAGACAAGTGCTCACTCACCACTTTTATTCAATATAATATTAGAACTTCTAGCCAGAGCAATTAGACAAGAAAAAGAATCATAGTTATCCAAACCAGAAAAGTAGTAAAATTGTCTCTGCCTGCAATGGTATGATATATATATAAGTTACCCTAAACACTCTACCAAATATCTACTAGGACAAATAAGCAATGTCAGTAATTGCAGGGTACAAAATCAAAACACAAAACTCATTTGTTTCTATACAGAACAACAAACGGAAAGAATTAAGAAAATAATGCCATTTATAATGGCATCAAAAGAATTAGATACTTAGAAAAATATTTAACCAAGGAAATTAAAGAATAATGAATGAAATCTGTAAGACATTGATGAAAGAAATTAAAGAAGCTACAAATAAATAAAACTCTAGTAATCGGAACAGTTTGATAGTAGCATAGAAACAGACACATAGATCAATGGAACAGAATAGAGCACCCCCAAAAAATCCATGCATATATGGTCAATTAATTTATAACCACAGAGACTAAATTATACACTAGGGTAGTCTTTCACCATTTGAGTTGGGGATACATATAAAAAAATACATATAAAAATAAAAAATACATATAAAAATGGATGAAGCTGGACCCCTATATCACACCACACACAGAAATCGACCCAAAGATTGAAGACTTAAGACTTGAAACCATAACTCTTTTTAAAGATAACATAGGAGGTCAGCTCCTTAAATGGTTTTGGACAGTGAATTTTTGGATTTGACACCAAGAACAAAGGCAACAAACAAAACAAAAATAAACAAATGGGACCATATCACCAACAAAGGAAACCATCAACAAGATAGAAAGGCAAACTATAGGAGGGGAGGACATATTTCTAAGTCACTTATCAGGCAAAGGGTTAATACCCAAAATATGTAAAGAGCTCCTACAAGTCAATAGCAAAAAGTAAACTCAAACAATCCAATGAAGAAATGGCCAGAGGACCTAAATAGATGCTTTATCAAAAACCAAAAGTGAAATACACACAGCCAGTAATACATGCAATGCAACTAATGACTAGGGAAAAACAAGACAAAACTGTGAGGTGCTGCGTCACCCCTACCAGCATGGTTGTTACTAGAAAGACAGATGTCAAGTGTTGGTGAGAAGGCGAGAAGGGAGCCTTGGGCACTGTGGGTGGGATGTAAATTGATGCAGTCACTATGGAAAACCGTGTGGAGCTTCTTTAAGAAGTTGAAAGAAGAACTACCACATGGGAAGTAGGGGAAATAAGGAGATTTAGGTAAAGGGATTGCAACTTTGATCTTTAGGATGAATAAGTTCTGAGGATCTAACTACAACATGGTGACTGTAGCTGATAACAGCTGATAATACTGCGCCTTGTAATTGAAATGCACTAAGATGTTCTCACCAAAAAAAAAAAAAAGAATGTGTGAGGTGATGGATGTGTCATTTAAGCAGGTGAGGGGAATTCTTTCACCATGTTACATATTAAATATTTTAAATTTTATTCATCAGATCTCAGGAAAACAAAAAAATGTACCCACCCCCAATAAAAAAAAAAGGGAAACCTGCAGTAAGGAAGCCACAAATGAGCATTTGGGAAGAGGTATTTTATTTTATATATTTTTTTAAAGATTTGTTTATTTATGCATACAAGAACTGGGGTCTTGGCCAGCGGTATGTGTGGGGGTGTGTGTGAGAGAATTCACCAGAGTTAGAGAGGGGAGCAGAACAGGCAAATCCAGTGAAGTACACTGCTGAGGGGAGCAGTGGGGAGACAGGAGACAGGAGAGGTCTGCTGCGCCATGTGAGAAGCTCCCTGGCCAGGGATCGAACTCGTGCTGCAGTGGCTGCGGATAGCTTCATAGGCTGCGACTTAACCCCGTGCCACCAGGGAGGCCCCAGGCAGGGGCATTTTAAATGCCTTGTTGTGATGGTCGCCAGAGGAGTGTGGTGGTTTGAGAATTGGAAGGAGACCATGAGGCTGGGGGCGAGGGCAGCCCAGCAGGGCATGAAGGGAAGGTGGTACTCGGGATCTGCTCACTCACAGCTCTCTCTCCCCCACGGTATCTGCATTTCCCAAAACCTCTCTTTGCTGAGCTCCTTTTGCACCCTGGATGACCTGTAAGTAGGAGTGTGATTTACAGCATGATAGACGTTTGGGGAGAGAAGGAGGGAAGAGGGGAGAGGGAGAGCCATAATCTGTGGGGTTTGGACCGCTTGTGCTGACCCTCTTTTCAGAGTGCTCCTAAGAGTTCAGGAAAGTCTGCTCTCTTTGTTCAACTTGACCTTGTCCCATTGCATGGGAAGGTCACCTGGCCTTGGCTGAGCCAGTCCCTCAAAAGTGTGAATGGTGTGGCAAGTAGTCTGGACTCATTGGCCTCGGACTCCAAGACCACATGGGGGTAGGGTCACAGGGAGCATCTAAGTAAAACTTGCAGAGGTTTGGAGGGGCACGAGAGAGAACCTCAGGAAGGAAGGAAGCCTGTGGAGATGGGGATGGGCCTGGAGAATGGAGTGGGCTTGCACAGAGCAGCAGAAGTGAGAGGGTAAATGGCCCCCAAACAAAGAGGTGGGAAGAAGAGCCAAGTGGTGACTTGCCAGTCCCCATGACCCGCTGTATCTTCTCAAATAGATGTCACAAGATTTTCCTGCAACCTCCCATTAAAGTCCTTATTGCCACAGCCAGCTTGAGTGTCTATTTCTTGAAATGAAATGATCCTCTAGAATGGGCTGTAAAATTTGATATCAGAGGGAAAAGATAACCCCACTGGTGTGTGTTGGAGTCGTTGCCAGCCTTAGGCATATGGTTTAAAGCCGGGTGTGTTGAGGGGACTGCAGATCTAAGCTTGCTGCCCTGCTGTACGTTGCAGCATTGGGGACCTATTCCTTTAGTTAAGGGTTTGCATCTCAAGGAACTTCATGTAACTGAAAAAACTAGAATGAGCCATTCAGGGATAATTGGAACTTCTTTGGGGGGAGGGGGGAGATTAGTGAGTGCACAGCCATGCAAAAATGAGGCTCCAGTTGCTCTTTCTGCAGCTGGACGGCTATGGCCCACTTTTATCTGAGATTGTTCCAACAAAAAAGAATCTATGTATCTGTCTGCTTGTCTGTCTCTACATCCATCCATCCATCCATCCATCCATCCATCCATCCATCCATCCATCCATGCGTCAGTCATACACTTGAACCTTTCCTCTGAAGGATGTAGGGGGCTAACACCACCTCTTCAAGATCCCAAAGCCAGTAGCAGTTGTCTCTGGAGAACAGAGATACACTCTGATTCTCTTTTCCTGATGGTTTGGCTTCCTCATCTGTGAAGAAAGATGTCAGGGGAGGGGAGTATAGCAGGCCACCGCTAGGCAGCTTGGCTCACTCGGATGCCCCAGGAAAGAGCACAATGGGCCAGATGGGAGCTAGGACAAACGGGAGACCAGAAATGCTTGAGGAGTTCCCAATTAGAAATAAAATTCGGAGAAATGAAAGTACAGACCAAGCCTTTGTACTGCGGCTTCCCTGCTGTGTGGAAAGTTTAATTCCTCCGAGTTTGTCTGCGAGTGAGCAGGACGAAGACGAACCAGCAAGGAAAGACTGACAATTCTTGAGAAGAGGGAGCTATTTAGAATTCCTGCTGGGGGTGGATAGTGATGCGGATCGTGGGGGCAGAAATCTGGATATCAAATCACTTTCCCTTCCTCTCTCCCTTCCCATCCTGTGCTTCCGTTTCTCCTGCCTGTTCTGCAGAACCTCCTGTGATTTTTATGGGCAGAACCAACAGTTTTGCTCAGCGTCTCCTGTACCACGCCAGGACTTGGCAGAGGCCCAGAGAAATGGTATGCAAATAATTCCCTGGCTCTGTGCCAAGTGCCATTGAATTTGTCACTGAAGATTTCCCACGGCCGGGACCACGTGGCCTGCGGCATGTGGCTGCTCAGGGACGAGCTGATGTCTCGCTGGCACGTGGACAGGCCCCGTGTCCCAGATGCTGGTGCTGCTGTCTCGGCCGTGGTCCTCCTCGCGCACCCGGAAGGGGGTGGGGCAGCCCGCAGCTGTTGGGCTGCCCGATCCATCTAGAAGCCCTGATGTAGCTACCAGAGCCCACCGTGGCCCAGGGCCGCAAAAAGTCTTCTCATAGGGTATGGAGTTGGCCCTTAGCATTCTTTTATTTTTAAAATAGCAGAGATGATAAATACATTGATAATTCCGCCACCAACTAAGTATAGGCTTTTCCGTATACACAGCACCCAAAGAAGGTTTGACGTCACGCAGTTCTATATTCTCTTTCACCTCCTCTTCTTTCTGCGGCCCACGAGGACGTGGCTAGGCCCAAGCCTGCACAGGGCAGTTTCAGTCTGACCTTGATTAAAATTTCCCTCCAGCAAACCTGAGAAATGGCTGTTTCTCAGCCAGAGGCCCCCAGCACGTCCTGGCCTTCCTGCCGTCCCCGGAGCCCCCCCTCAGAAGCCAGGTGCTGTGACCAAGAAGGCGTGGAAGGAGTCAGTCCCTTTCACAGCGCTCGTGACCAGGGGGAGGAAACGAGGTTCATTCTTGCCTCAAGTTGAAAGTGTAGTCGCTGCATTTGAGGAAAGAGTCATCGTTTCCTTTCTTGCCAAAGGGGAAGGCATTCCTCAATCTCTCTACCTAGAAGGGAACATTTCTTTTCTGCTCCTGATAGAGAGTTGGTGTTTCCTTGAATACCCAACTTTCTTTTCTTCCCACCTGCTTTTGCCACGTGGCGATGCAGCCATTGCCATTTAAAGGATTGAATTAATGTGTTTCCTGCCAACGAAGATAAGAGGCTTTTCCTGTTGCTCTGCTGACAGGAAAGCACAGTCCTAGGTCATCACTGGGTCTGAACACTCTCATCACTTTAGTTTCCCACTCGCTTCTCAGGAATTTTCCTTTAGTTCATCCAGGTGGGTGTCATTTAAAGAGAAGAGTCCAAGCACTGTATTTCACGCTGTCCTTGTCACCCATCCACCAAATTCTGGATCCAGTCTTCTTCTGAGTATTAGCTAACATGTGTGGATTGAAGTTCTAGATGTAAGATAGTCATTTTGTGGCATAATGAGGCCAGTGCTAGTCTCCTGAGAGAGCTCTCGGGAATGCATTGTTTTTAAAAAGGCAAAGTTTCAGGAACTAAAGATATAGATGGATGGATGGATGGATGGATCAAAAGATAAATAGGAGTCAGTTCTCAGGATTGTATCATCTTTAAAAAGGCAATAGTTTTAGCACTGAGGTATATTAAATACGTGGGCGCGTACACACACACATACTCTCAATGTTTCAGTTGGTGTCCGGGTATGTATATGACAGGTCTTCTCAGGAAGCTCTTCCACACAGCCAAGAGCTGCAGTGGGCTGTACCATCTAACTGTGTGTCATCACACTATGTGATGTCTGCACAGTGACAGAATCCCTCGATAATGCATTTTCAGAATGTATCCACATTGGTAAACAATACATTACTATTTACACACACCTGTGTGTGCCGATGTATGTGTTTGTACATATGTATGTATATAGTGATGGAAGCAAAATCCTTAGTTTATACTAAAGTGTAAATGACTTGGCATACTTTTCTCTAAAGAATTTAACCTATTTAACTATGCTAACTACACTATGTAGTGTTTAGTCTCAGGGAATGCATATTAAGTGCTGTAATTTTCTGTAAAATTACAGCAATGTACATATACTGGGCAATGCCGTTACTGGACAATGCCGTTCCAACTGATTGAGAAAGATTGTCTCAGGTAAAATATTTTCTTGTTTTACAAACTTTGAGTCACAAGATGGTTTAATTTTAGACACATGTCTCACAGAAAGTTCTTCCCTGTCTCTATATCATGATTAATTTGGTAACATTACATCCATTCATTCACTCGATGTGCACGCTTTTGAGCACCGATTACTAACCAGGCAGTGTTCTAGAAGCTGAGGGTATGCAGACCACTAAGCCAAGTGTTAATGCCAAGGGAATACGGTGTGAAAGGGCCAGAGAAACTTCACTTGTTGAATCCAAGCTGCAACACACTCATTCTGGCTCCAGTGTGGAGCTGTCGTATGGGAAAGAGTGCCTAAGTTAGGCCTTGAAGCTCGGTGTCTGCCAGGCAGGGGAGGAGGAAAGGCGGAGCAATTCGCTTACGGGGAAGGAGCATCAACTAGAATATTTCATGTTGCCAAAGATTGTCAGAAATGTGTTCCCTGTTGAGCGCCTGCTGTATTCCTGGCACTCTGTGGGGTGCTGGGGCTGCAGAGGTCACCCAGAGACCTGCTATCTAGAGACCGAGAATCGCCGATGATTTTACTCCAGATTCTGTGTGACCAGACTCTGGGTTGCTAAATCCTCGGAGCTGTGCTTTCTAGCCCCTTAGCGAAGAGGGGGCACTGTAGATGGGGTGTAGTTGTCAGTGTAGGCCCAGTTATGACACAGTAACAAACATCCCCCAGCCTTTTGCTGATTATAATAGCGCAGGTGCATTTCTCAGTCTCGTGGCAAGACCACCTGGATCACCTCTGGTTTTGCTCCATGTCTTCTGAATGTTAGAACTTGTGGCAGAAGCCCTCTGATTTGGACATCTGGCCCATTTCACAGGGAAGAGGGGGGCCGTGGGTTACAGCGTTTCTGTGCAACAGCTGCACCAGCTCTTCTGCATCCATTAGTGGCCAAAGCAAGTCAGTGACCGAGACTGCCTGGAGTGTGACAAGAAAGTGTTCTCTCTGCAGGAAGAGGAATAGCCTTAGGGGCTTTGGGATTTCCCCACCCGCTTCTGCTAGCGCAGGGCCATGTCTGACCTCCAAAGGGCTCCTCTGCAGCTGGAATGGAACATATGACTACAAGTCAGCTTCCAAATTGCTCTTTCATGCCTAGTGTCTGGCCTACAAATATGTTCTGTGTCTCCTGCCCAGTTTTCAAATAATGTATGTTAACTGAAAATATTTAAGTATCTAGATATTTCACAAGAATAGTTCGGTTCCCAGTTCTCTAGAAAAATCCTAAGATCTGGTGATGCATTCCCAGAGAGGACAACTGCCCTCAACCCTCCCTCCCTGTGGGGAACCCGGGCTCTCCAATTCACCCGTTGCCTCTGCAACTATTATTTCTCTGCCTTTGACGCACAGAATTAGAGGCCGCTTATCCCGATGCTTATATAGGCTAATAGGAAAGAAGGAAGCAAATTTCACTTTTCCTTGTTCCTCTAGTACAGTAATGCAGCGACAAGAGGTCCAAAAAATATGGAACGAGTGTATTTCTTTGCGAAAACAAAGCACCATCCCCAGCCCAGCCCACTGCCCCTTTTATGGTACACACCAAAGCCCCACAGCCGTGTGCATTTAGATGCCGGGACTGCGAATTGTGTGGGAAAGTGGCTTCCTCTGGAAGGCCGCGGCTGGGCCCGCACAGCAGTTTTCTCTGAGGGAGTCGCGTGCAGGTGATCGCTGACGAGGTTTGAGCAGCTCCTTCTGCGCCAGCGCGGGGCCGACGGGCTGCAAGGTGCGGGCAGAGGCCTGGGCTGGAGGAGCTGGTCTCTGCGCTCCGGCAGCTGGAAGTCTCGGGAAAGCTTTAGGGCCTGGGCTCAGCCTTGTTTTCCCTCCTCAGCACTCATGATGGGTGGTTCGCTTGGCTCCTCCCAGAGCCCACCCCGGGGCCTGCTCCTGTCACAGCCGATTGGAGCATCAGCCGGGTTGGAGCATCTGCTTGCTCTGGGGAGTCACCATGTCCTACCACTTAAGAATCCTGCTTCCGTGGCTGCCAGAAAGGCTGACACACAAAGGGAAGGCCTTTTCTTTTCTTCTGTTGGCGAGAATGGGCGGGAGTTCTAGTAGATTCTAAACGCCAAGGCTAGGAAGTGTCCCTGCCTGGCCAGGACGTGCGCCTCTGCCCAAATGGGGGCCTTGCGCCAAACTCGGCGTGAGGTCAGGCCCCTCCTCCCCGTCCCTGCCTGGCCCTCCCAGGAGCCTGCTGTCTGCTTTGCTGGCTTAGGGTGTCTGTGTTCTTTGTTTTTACCCCCTGGGCACAGGCGCATGGTCAGGCTCATTCCCTGGGCATCCTGGGTGCACACAGAGGGCAGCCCAGTGGATATGGAATGAGTGAGTGAGTGAATGAAGTGAACTTCATTCACTGGTGGGTCTTTAAGCAAAGACACTGACTGTCATCTAAAGCATGCCCTTGGGGACGTGTCTAGCGGACGGTGGTGACAGCGGAAACCCGGCAGAGACACCCCACAGGGAATGTCTGGGCACGGAGGCCAGATGGTGGCAGGGAGCCCCAGGCAGCCGGAGCCGTCTGGGGTCCGCTCAGAGCGGAGGGCGCCCTGGCAGGGCTGACTATGCAGGGGCCTCCCGGGGCGGGGAACCCACCAGGTACCATCTCGAGTAACACCAAGGACAAAGGTTGCCTCCGCCCCGCCCCAGACTCCGCTCCAGGCCCTTCCATCTGGGGAGCTGGGAGGACAGGTAGCCCCGGCACCACTGCAGCTAAGGCAGCACCCCTCGGAGCAGTGAGGGTGGACATGGAAACCGAATTAAAAACACAGAAGGCCGGCTCTCCCCTGTGCGTCTGGCCGCCACTGGCATTCCTCACAGGGACGGCGCCTCACAGCTGTATCTTCACTCCTTTCTCTTCCACTCGCCGACTGCAAGGAATAGTGATTTTGTCACAGGGGTAAATGTAGATCCACGCTCATTTATTTCGCAGAAGCGGTTCATCCATTTCCATAATTCAGCTCTCATTTGTCAGGTTGCTCATTACGCTTATTGCAACGGGGATGAGGAGGTCTTCCAGACCTGCTGCTGGGATGGGGGGCGGGGGGCTGTTGTCATGGGGAGAGTCCTGAACTGTGAGTCACAGGAACTCGATTCGGATTCCAGCTTTGCCAACTATTAGCTGTGGGCTCCTGGCAAGCCCCTCCCCTTCTCTGGGCTTCCGCCTCCTCATCAGATAATTATGGGAATGAAATGGCTTGTCATTTACATGTGATTGTCATCACTGCACACCAGCTGTGCTGTTATTTATGTCATGATTTTTATTTAATTCAACTAAGATTTCGAATATTTCTGCTATGTTGCTCGAGATCATCTATGGGAGAAACAGTAGGATGGGTGAACTTTAAATGTCCTTCTCTCTCTGACATTATGGTCTGTGCCCTGTGATCTAGGAGGGAGGGATGGGGCCACTTCAGGTAGGTCTTTGACCTGCTCCTTGAATTCTGGGGGAGCTAGCACCCAGGCTGTAGCCACAGGTGACTATTTTTAAATGCATAGGTTCTTAGAAAATATTTGTCGACCTCACCTTTGTTAAGTGTTCCCCCAAGGGATTTCAGTTGGGTCCCTGTTTTCTTGTTTACATTTTATCACTTCTAAAGTGCCACTTACCTTCATGGTGTGATGCAAATGGAATGTTTGACATTGCAGCCTTCCATGGAAAGAAAGAAATCCAAAGGCAGGCGAGGATTTGTCGGCCGTCCACTAGAGGGCAGCAGAGTAGTGAGAATCGGGGTTCTCCCAGGCTTTGTACATTGAAGTGTTGACATGTGACTTGGCAATTGAATAATTTTTGATACTGTCCTGACACATAAACACCTAGAAGCAGGTTTTCAAAGGTTATTTGCACACTAAAAGAGGAATTAACAAAACGAACTTGCATGCCAAAAGTAATTTTCAATATTCTGCAAAGAACCCAGCCTCATTATGAGATTGCTTTTAGGGAATATTTAGCTATCTTGAACTGGATAGATTCAACTTCACTGGCAAACACGCATTCAAAATAAATCAGGCTGAATGGACCTACAGAGGTATATCCGGTGACTAATAAAAATATTTCTGCTGGCATCTGGGTGCGGTCAACTTACCCAAAAAGAGCAGTTTGGTCTTAAGTGATTTTTCTGGGTTTCCCAGACCCTCGTGTTCCCAGACTCACCGGTCTAACACGGTTAAACAGTGGTACACAAACCACATACTACACGGTCGAGTGTGTTTTGCGGTAATTTATTTTTAAGCTATTGCTCTACCTTCGGCATAAAAAGTCTGCAAATTATCAGAGTTTATTCCATTGACATTCTCACACCTTGAGAAATAGCCCATTTGTATTATCACAGTTTGATATATTTCCCATTTACTGGGCTTCTTTGGCAAGTTGGCATTTTAATTTAATTATGCTTTTTGCTAATGGTCTTTATTTTTCAGTGTCTGTGTATAAAACGCCCGTAGGTTTGATTATCCACCCCCCCCTCCTCTTCCCAGTGCCAAGCTGTAGTGCAAATTTATAAACTGACAAAATTCAGCGTAAAATTCAGGGAGGTGAAATTAAGGAGTTTGTAAAGAAATCCTGCTTGAACCATGAGGCATTTTCCTCACTTGCAGAATGTGGCTCCACCTGCCAACTTAGTCCCTGGCCTGGTGTCACTCAGGAGCCTCAGCACAAAGGAGGGTGGGGCAGCCTTGGCCTCAGCTCCCCTTATCGAGGGAGGGGCCCTCGGAGCCGCTGGAGATCTGGCAGCTACGGGGATGGGGATGGTCACGTGTGGCCCCGATGCCTGGAGCTCCTTGCGCTTCCCCCTTCAGAACAGCCGCGTGCAGGGTGGCAGGGGGCCCAAGCTCTCCTTGAAGCCTGCAGTCTGGGTCCTTGAGCTGCAGACTCCCTGGACTCCAGGGCTGCCCCTCAGAGCAGAGGGGAGCTGAGGAATGGACAGAGCCCGAGAGCTTGTGGTCTCCAGCTCACACTTACACGGGAGCCGCTGGCGGTGACACACCAGGGACTCAGTAATGGCCTTTCGCGAAAAGAACGGAGCAAGCGCTGCCAGATTAAATATGCACAGCGGCTGTAGGGCCCACTGCAACCTCAGCAATGCTAAAAGGTGGAAAACAAAAGCCAGGTTTGAAATTTGGACATCTAGTGTGCGTGGGGAATCTTGACAGGATTACTGAAGGTAAAGCTGGCTTTCAAACTCTGACCCAGGGTACCGGGCAGCATCTGAAGACTCGCGTGATCCCGGCCAGGTGTGCGTGTCCAGACCCCCCGGGGGGAGAGGGACCTGTTCCAGGCCTGGCGGGCGCGGGAGTTAGCGACGTGCCTGTGCAAATGCCACTGGGACGGGCTGGGCAGATGTCGCTTTTGCTGTGGCATTTCACGGGTGCATGTTGGTTCTTTTTTTTTCCGTTTAGTCCCCATTTGTTCATTTTGACAAGGCCTCTTACCCCCCCGCCCCTCGCCCACATCACCTCCTTACACCATCACCATCACCGGCGAGGAGGATACTAGAAATAGGCGCCCAAGAACCAATTCGTTCCATCAGCCGGGCAGAGCCTGGGCGTCTGTCTGTCTGTCCCGGAGAGGACGCCCCTCTACTCCCGCAGAGGACATTGGGAGCTTCTCCTGGCGGCGCCTTCCCTCAACACAGAAGGGGCAGATGGGGGTGGGGGTGCAAGATCCTGGCGACACCCCTCGAGGACCCCGTGAGCCCCCCAGTGCACACCTCCCAGCCACACGCAGCCAAGCTGCCTGCACAGCCAGGGCCAGCAGGAAGGAAAGAGACACAATTGAAGAACAGAGTGTGTTAATTACCTTACTCAGGGGATCTGCAAACATGATGTATATGCAAATCGAGTCCATGACTATGATTACTGCAGTGTTTAATTTTCATACAGAGGAGCTGCGAAGGCAGCAGGGCCTCCAATGCCCTCCCTGCTTCTCTGCTCTCTGCTCTGCACCTGGGAAGTCCCGGCTGGTCTGACTGTTGGCCACTCCCTGGCCCCGAGCGGAGAGAGCCTGAGGCGGGGTTTGAGCACAGGCAAGGCTATTGCTGTCCTTGTTGCCCCAGAGGGAGTGTTTACTTCAAATAGTGCAAAGTAGAAACATCGCCCTGTCGAAAGAGGCAGCAAGTACTGTGGGCGATGGAGGGGCTGGCCTGAGTGACCACACGTAAGAGTCCAAGAAAAGATGTAGGCGAGGAAAGGATAAGAGGAAACGACCAGAACATTCTACCTCTTTGACAAACTCTCCGCTAAATGGTAGTCTGAGTTCACACCCCCTGGAGGACATGGGCCTGTGGTTGTTATCTAATTGTGTGTGTTTGTGTGTGTGTGTGGAGGGGGGAGGGTGAGTGAGTGAGTGGAATGTGACTGTGTGTGGAGTGTGTGTGGTGTTCGTGTGCATTGTGTGTGCATATGTGGTGTGTGTGCATGTATGTGATGTGTGGGTGTGTGTGTGTGTGAGTGGAATGTGTGTGGAGTGTGTGTGGTGTGTGATGTTTGTATGTGTGGTATGAGTGGTGTGGGGGGGGGGCACGTGTATGGTGTGTGGGGGCTGTGGTGTCGTGTCCCCATTCCTGCAATCCTCAGTCTCTGCTTGCAGGGTCCTTGCATGCTGTGGCACAGAGCCGCCCTCCCCTGAGACCCCCCGCCTGTATTCTCTCCCTTGCGGAAAATTCCACCCGTGAAATGGTGTTGCCTGAGCACTGTGTCCAGCCTTTCTGGAACAGAGATAGGGGCTCAAGCAGAGGAGAAAGAAAGTCTGCTTACTGTGGCCCCTCCACCTCCGTGCCTTTGTGGGTGAGAAGTAGTCAGCACACAATTGCTTTATAGCCAGTGATCCTTGCCCACCCCACATCCTGTTAATCAGAGGTCATTTGGGGTCGCACTAATTCAATATCACTGGTGTCCTTATAAAAGGGGGAATCTGGACACAGACAGACACTCAGGGAGGAGTGTGATGCCAGGAGGCCCGGAGCAGAGATGACCACCTAGGAGCCAAGGACAGAGGCTTGGAACAGAACCTTCACTCGTGGCCTACAGAAGGAACCTACCCTGCAACACCCTGATTTTGGGCTTCTGGTCTCCAGCACCATGAGACAATGCACTCTGTTATTTAAGTCACCCCGTTTGTGGCTCTCACTCTGGCACATCTTGCAGACTAATTTCATTACTGTGACATTCTCTGCATCTCGGGTCATTCCATCAGCTTCTTCCAATGTGCCCCTGTTGGTTGGTTAATAGGCGCTTCAGCAACCATCTGTGGTGGCAGGAAATGAGTGGACTGTCTATGATGGGGTGTGACATGAGACCGTGGACCAGCAGTGTAGGCTGAGTTCAGCTGGGTGGTTTTCTTGCTGCTCTTATCTAGGGTCGCTCCTGTAACTTCAATTCTAACGACTCAGCTTGGGCTGCAGGGTGTGAGCTGATTCCTTCTCGAGTCTGGCGACTGGTGCTAATGGGGGCAGTCAGGAGGGCGATGGCAGCAGCATGGCATGTGGCTGCTCCTCCCTAGGAGGCCAGCCTGCGTGTCTCTGTATGGTGGCTGGGGCGTCCCAAGGGCATTCCCCACGCTCTTGATTTCCTTAGCATGGTTCTCCAAAATTGGAATTGTTGCCTTACAGGGAATGAATCTCTTGAAGGTTTTGCCATTGGAATTGTTGGCTCAAAGGGAATCCATCTTTTGAAGGCTTTGCCTGGGTCTGTCAAAAACAGAACCGCATTGATGCAAAAGAACAATGATGCTCTTTTAACAGATATGATGAGTAGCTATTATCCATACAGCAATTTGCCCATTGTCAATATTTTCTATAACTTACGTTCATATGTCGGGGGGAAATCACACTCTCTACCCGACTGCGTTCAATCAATTCCTAAATTAAGTAGTGCAGGTGGAAATGTAATTCAGTGCCTCCGTCCCCAAGGAACAAGCACACTGCAGAGTCCTGAAGTAGGTTTCATCCCCGATGATTAAACAAACCCTTATTTTCCTGGTTGGAGAAGGAAAAGGGGCAAGCATTTTTACTTTAATTAAATTATTGTAGTATTGAAACCAAACAACTTGTCCACAGCTTCCTTTGTTGAGGAAAAACATGCATTTCTATTATTTCCCCATGTGACCCCCAAATAGCTGGGGCCCAATCCAGATCAACCCTAGGAAGACATGCTTATTTAAAAGTCTGGTTGCCAGTTTGTTTTGAGAGCTCCAGGGGCACATTGGGCATCCTTATCTCTCCGGGTTTTGTCCACTCGTGTGCCACGTTGGGTCAAGATCAGCCTCATACCGGACAGATGGTGCTTTCTTACACCTCAGAGCTGCACAAGTGACCATTTCTAGGGGGCACAGACACTTCAAGGGAAGGACAGACCAGAGTCAGTAGAAAGTGACTTGTAACTCCCGGTATCCTTTCCCGAAAGTCAACCGCTCTCCAAAGTATCTTTCAGGAGAGACAGACAGACATAACCTAATACCTAAATTTTAATATAATTTCTCAGTAAGTGAAAGAAATAGAGAAAGACAAGCCTCGAAAGGGGTGTAACCTGCTATGGAAGAGATGTGACCCCAGTCCCCAGTCAATCTAGTGTCAGGGGCCAATGTCGCCTTGATAAACATCAGACCATTCAAAAAATCAAAATTCTTTGTAGAAAGCCTTTGACAACTGCCCTCTGCCTTCTTTCCACCCCACTCGCAAGGATGAGAGTCAAGCAGCTGTGCGCCTGTTAGGATTCTGGATCCTTTCTTGCCAAGGACCTATATTCCAAGCTAATTTTGAGCTAAACTGTCTGATCCCCATAGAATGTGGTACACTTGTTTCCTCACTGGTAGACAGAGGTTAAAACAAAGAGACAGAAAATGCTACACTTTATCCCAGACCCTTTCAGTTGTCTTAAAGCTCACACCAGGAATTTTCATCAGGATTAGGCTTTGAAATAGCCTGGGAGTTACTGTCACGGGGTCAGCCATAGCCCGTGACGGGCCAGGCAGCTGCCCCCTGGGCCTCAGGTGAGCTGTGCACACACCTGCACGAAGGAGCAACCCACCTTCTATTTGGGGGCTCTTATGATGGGGCCACCTGTAATGGCAGATAAAGAAGGTGACACCAAGACAGGTGTCTTGTGGGCTTAAATCAGTGCAGATACTCTTACTGGTCCGTTCTTTCATTCTCCTTTATTTTTTTATAGAATTCAGTCCAGCATTATTATTCCTATTTTAAGAATGACATAGACAGAGATCAGACAGGGGCAGGAATCTTCCAGAAAGCCAGGCAGGACTTGACCCCACACAACAGCACTAGCTTTGAGCTTCAGATGGTTGGTGAGTGAATGAGCCTAAAATAATCAAGACTTCTTTGGGTTCAAAAGCCACACCGTACTTCTTCGTGGATTCGTGATGGAGTCAAGCAGGGACCTGCGTTTGCTGAAGCTCCCCTTTCCATCGGCCTTGATACTGGCCGTGAGATTTGAGATGTTTCGGCCACTGGCCTCCATCACCCCACACCCCTACTTTTGTACTATTTGAAAAATCACCCTGATGTGCAAACCCCTCTGCCCCAGACCAGAGGCGACATCTGTGCCCACTCCATACATGTTGTTCCACGCGTGCTGCCTGGTGCAGCCAGTTCTGAGCTGGAGCCTCCTGGGGGTTAGGCCTGCCCTGGAGTACCGTGGTTGAATGTCAGCCTCAGCGGAAGTGCTGGCTGTTGGCTCAGGCGCCCATTCTTAGGGCTCTTCCTTCCTGTTCCAAACATCGGGTCTTCTCTTCCGCAAGATTAGAGCAAACCCACACCCAGCCCTGGCTCCATCTCCAGCGTGCTGCCCACCTGGGATTTTGGTCCCTTGTCTGGGCCTTCTTCAGCATGTCATTTTGACCTTTGACCCCTGTTGGCAAGTCCTCTCTCCTATGGGTTTGCACATCGGGGTGATTTTTCAAATAGTACAAAAGTAGGGGTGTGGGGTGATGGAGGCCAGTGCCTGCCTTCTGCTGACGGAGGAGCACCCTCAGGACCCGAGCCCAGTGATGAGGGACAGGGGAGCTGTGCTGGTGGATCATGTAAGGAATGGGGTGACCGAGGATGAGGTCATGTGTGACTTTGGGGGATGACTTTCTCTCCCCGTAAGCATGTTCTTTGGACCATATCCTGGGAGCACGTTTCGGTGGGAAGCCAAAGCACCCTCCTCTTCTGATACATCGCCAACTTTGAAATGAAATCTTTAAAAAGTGTGTTCTGTCTTGGGGGGCCACGGGCTCCAGGCAGGAGAAAGTAGGGGCAGGCGTCGCGTTGGAGCAGAGGAAGTGCTCAGCGCGGGGGTGAGACGGTGGCTGGCAGCCGCTCGTGGTGCTGACACCGGTTAAACCCTGTGCCTCCGTCTGCACATTGCTGAGATGGGCACTGCCGGTCACTTCACCCCTTCCTCCTTTACAGAAACATTCCGTGACATTTTCCAGGCTCTCGCTGTGCCCCTTATACTCTGCTAGATTCCTGGCACGTGAGTGGCACACGGCTCAGCTGTGGCCAATGAACATAAGCTCAGAAGTTCAGCAAAAGCTTTTTCTTTCTTGACACCCATACAGTCCTCACAGCGTCTCCTGCTTGTTCCTCCTGCCTGGAAGAGTGCACATGGCAAGGTGTGGGGCTGCAGCAGCCATCTTGTGTCCACGAGGTGATACCCAGCTGGGCAAGCGTGTATAAGGGGGCAGGGTGTGTAAAAGGAAAGGGCCTGGGGCACCATCTGAGCCCTATCCCAGCTCTCCACTGTGGCCTGTGTGTTCCTGGCAATGAGGCACGAGGAGATGCATGTGGGGCTGGTAACGCAGACTCGCTGCGCTGCCCGGAGGGAGGCAGCTATGGTGAAAAACTAGCCGGTCTCTGTGCCAACCACCAAAATCATATATCGCCACTGCTTCACCTCTGGGGCGTTGCTCTGGAGCCCTGAGGGGCGAATTGGCCCCCATCTTGCGTAGAGTGACTTATGGGCACCAGCCTCTAGGTGCATGATTGGATTCGAGTTAAATAAGCAACTGGAAGGAGGTGAGGAGGAAGAGACAGTGGGGGAGGGTGGGGGCCTGGGTGTATCCATTTCCCTGCTGGACTTGGGATAAGCAGGATGTGGGGGAAGAAAGGAATACAAATTATTTAAATTTCTTAGCCTTTGAAACCACAAACTGTATCTCATAAAGTTCCCAATAGATATAAACAGCAGCCATTTGTTTGGCCAGGGTTCTTCAGTAATCTTGTGCAGGAAAGGGGGTGGGGAGCAGTGGTTAGAAATCCAGACTGGGCTTTGAATCCTGGCTCCACCACTTAGTGGTTCTGTGATCTTGGGGTACATTCTTTAGTCATCGGGGGGGTGGGGCTCAACCTCTTTATTTGTGAGATGGACTTAATATCAGTGACTGCCTCATAGGGCTGTTGAGAGAATTAAGTAGCCTGAAAGAGATAAAGCTCTCAGTAAAAGGTCTCACTTTATTCGTAGATGTCAGCTATTGATGGTGATGATGGTGAGAATGATGATTTCAAGTAACCAAAACACTGTAGTTTAGAAAGTACTTAAATAATAGAAGCCAACTTATCACTTACTTTTTTAAATGTATATTATACTGTGGTAAGAACACTTAACATGTGATTATCCTCTTAACTGATTTGCTGTGTGTAATGTAATAGATATTATTGATTAGCGGTAGAATATCCTACAAAAGATCTCAAGAGCTTTTTCATGTTTCTTGACTGAAACTTTATGCCCACTGGTGAGTAACTCCCTATCTTTTCCTCCCCCAGTGCCTGACAACTTTTATTCTACTCTTTGATTCTATTATCGTGACTATTTTAGATGCCTATTCTAAGTAGAATCATGTAGTGTTTTTCATAGGACTAACTTATTTCACATAGCATAATATCCTCAGGCTTCATTCATGCTGTGTGTTGAAGAATCTCTTTCCTTTTCAAGGTTGCATAATATTCCATCGCTTGTATAGACCATATTTCCTTTATCCATCTACCTGTTGGTGGACATGTAGATTGTGTCCACGTTTTTGGCTGTTGTGAATAGTGCTGCAGTCAACATGGGAGTGCTACTACTGCTTCCAGATTCTGACTTCAATTCTTTTGGATGAACACACCCAGTAGGACTGCAGTTAAACAACTTCCGCTTAACAATGGAAGGTGTCAACAGAATTAAAAGCCATCTACAGAATAGGAGAGAAAATATTTGCAAATTATGCATATAATGGGGTGTTAATCTCCGAAATATATAAGGAACATCCATAGATCAATAGGGGGAAAAGCTAACTGCTTGATTAAAAAGTAGGCTGAGGACTTGAATAGACATTTCTTCAAAGAAGACATAAAAATGGCCACGAATATATGAAAAAATCTTCCTCCTCCTCCTCCTCATCATCAGGGAAATATAAATCACAATGAGCTATCATCTCACACTGTGACTGTTATTCCCCCCACCTCCCGTCCCAAACAAAAGATGACTGTTGGTAGATGCGGAAGAATCTGAACCCTTGCACATTGCTGGGGAAGCAAAATGGTGCAGCCACAATGGAGAACAATATGGAGGCTTCTGAATAAAATAAAAATAGAAAGAACAGAAGCTGCCATATAATCCAGCAATTCCACTTTGGGATATTTATCCAAAAGAATTATTTTTTAAAGAATGACATTCCTCAGCTTGGCATGTCCAGAAATAGCCTCTAGGTGGCGGTGAAGCAGAGACTCAGCTTGACATCCAACCTGAGACACTCAAACTAAGTAACTTATCATTGCTCCCAAGTCAGGAATCTTCCGAGTCAAGACTGGTGTTGTGTTGGATGAAGTAATCTGAAAAACTTCTTCCCTCTCCCTTACTTCCGTGAGCTCATGTGTCTGGAGTGGGAATTACTGCTTATCCCTGTTTGCGCTCTGAGACAGGATTCACATCTAATTTAAATCTAGTGCAGCAGCACATACTAAGAACATACCGTGTTGCCGAACGCACACTAAACACTCAGTAAATGCAACTTCCTTTTTTATGTTTTCCCTTATAGCCAGAGTACCCCTTCTAACCGCTCCTAATTAGCGTGGTCAGCAGCGGCAAACTTTCCAAATCTAGGAATTTACTTAGTAAAAGTTTGAGTGAAGCAAAGTTTCCTGATGTATTTATGTGAAAAGCTGTTGTGGAGATTTCAAGTCTGGACTCTGGACTCAGACTTGGGTTTCAAGCCCAGCTTGGTCCGGAACCGTGTGATTTCGGCCATGCGGTTGACTACTGTTTGCAAACTGGGGGTGATGAGGTACCATTCACTTGCGAGAACAAGAGCAGAAGGGGTGCCAGCACGCATGGACATCCCCCACGTGCCAAGCCCCTTCCCCTTGCTAGAAAAACCTACTTGCCCCCCACACATTTATTTTTTTTAAAGATTGATTTATTTATGCACACAAGAACTGGGGTGCAGGCCAGAGGTGTGGGTGGTGAGAGGACTCACCAGAGACAGAGTGGGGAGCAGAACAGGCGGATCCACTGAAGTACACTGCTGAGGGGAGCAGCGGGGAGACAGCGGAGGTCTGCTGCGCCCTGTGGGAAGCTCCCTGGCTGGGGATCGAACTCGTGCTGCAGTGGCTACTGAGAGCTTCAAAGTGCTGAGACTTAACCCCTTGCGCCATCAGAGGGGCCCTCACCCTACATTTATCTGACCTTCACTTCACCCCAACAGCCTACTTTTCAGCGTGATGCTCCCCTAAGACCATGACCCTGGGACAGGGAGGGGCCATAGGACACTTTGCCTTGGTGCACAACCAGCCTTCGCTGTTCCGTGTCCTCAAACCTCCTCTTCCCATCTGCTTGTGAGGACTTCCCTGGGTGATGTAAACACAGCCATCCCAGCTCAGCTGCTGCACAGTCGCGGGGGCAGGACGGAAACCTGGGTGTGAGTCTTGCCTGGGCAGCCGAGTTACCTGGCACAGCCATGTCTGACCCCAGCTCCAGCCCTCCTCTGCTGCACAAGAGTGAACTGAATGACCGCCCCGGCCCCTCCTGCTCCCGGTGATATTCTTCGGGAGTGCAAGGTGCCATGAGAGGACATGTGTCTGTCTGCTGGAGGAGAGTTCTCTTGGTTCCCTTGTGCATTTGACAGTCTTCTCAACCCCGGGGAGATGGGGGGGCAGGCCTAGACTGGTGGCTGAGAAGAGGCACCCTCTCAATTGCAAAGTCAGTCCTGAAGGGCAGTCTGGGACGAGGAAACACGCTGCCCCAGGAAAGCCGATCATTTGGTGCCTCTTTACCTGTTCCCGAGATGCTTGTGTGTGCAGGGCATGCGCGAGAACTGGGCTTATTTACGACTGAAAATGAACCGCCAGTGTAAAATGCACCCACCTCTTCCGTCCTGTTCAAATGAGCGAGACTTAATAAGGCCCTAAGGTGATATTTCTTTAAAGAGTTCGTTAATTAAAAATATAGATAATGTTTCAAAAGCAACACAGGAGTTATTGAAAATTTTACCACCCACATAAATTCTTATGATGCCCAAAATAAAAGTATTGCATACAGTGAGAATATGTAAACAGAGAGGAAGACTGTGGAAAGGAAACCTCTTTTTACTTCTGCTCGTAGTTTTCTGTGATTCTTCCAGAAACATTTAAAGTATTTAATTAATTGCAGAAAATGAATTTAGTAAATTCATTATTTCCACTGAATATGAGCTTATATTTTAACTTTTCAGTCACAGTTTTTCTACTACTCAAAACAGTAACGTAAGTGACAGTAAGGAACAGAAAGGTAATTTATGAGACTATAGTGACTGAGTTTTGTTCAAGCCGCCTCTAAGTTTCTTTATCTAGCCGCGGTGGTAAACAGTTTTAGTGCCCCTGATCCTCTCTCCTAAGTTCTCTTTGGCAATTTTCTAAATCACATGTCTTCTTGGGAGGCATATTAAGAGGGTTTAAAATTTGGATAATAAAATAAATTGCTCATTTCCTGTAAACAGCATTCCAGCCGGCATTATTCAGTTTCAGAATTATCCTGATTACAACACTGACTTCAGGCAGCTATGGATTCTGTTTTGGGGGGTTGCTGACCTAGTTTTGCTTGGAGGGGGGAAAAATACCCACAGAACTTTCAGAAAGTGTTTGTGTTTATTTAGCTTTAGGTTGTTTTAATCCCCAATTATGGGGCGTGTCTACTTTTGTGGGACCAATTTAAGTTCTGCCAGTTCTGTAAGGAGTTGCATGTGGAACCCCGAATTAGCTGGGGGGTGCTGGCAGTCAGCACAGATGGTGCTTTGCTGCCCCTGCAGAAGGGGAGCTGATGCCTGTGTTGCTGGCCTGGCCTTGGTCAGACTCCCCTTAATGGCACGGGCTGTGTTCCTTCAGTTCTGTAGGGACTTAGGAGTTTTAAGAAGCATCATGAGTGCCCAGGGGCGTGAAGCTGGCATAGAGAGATGGGCACCTGCTAGTAGCTCTCAGGCAACAGGACGGCGGTGCCAGAGGTGGTGGCAGAGTCTGGCTCTGTCTCAGCCCTGCAAGGAGCTCCCCATCCTCACCCCTTGCACCTCCATATCGTCTCTAGGTAACCCTGAGCAGTGTCCCCTAAGAATGGGGCGGGGGAGGGAGACAGTCGTTTTAACTTTGGGGCAAAATGACAAACTAGTTCCCCTGAAGGTATTCACTGCCCAGCGCAATGTGCATTTCCTCCACCCGGCCCTTGGCTGGGGCACCAGTCACAGGTAATGAAGGACTTTGCAGAGATGATTAACAAGGCCCTCCACTTTTTATTAGGCTCATTTTGCTAATCCCTAAAATTAAGGAATTCCAGGTGTATGGAGCCAAGTATGCAAATGATTTCCTTCCTCCTCGCTGCTGATTTCATAAAAGGTCCTCAAACAGGGAAATAAAACACAGGATGGGGGAGCTTCGTGGCACCGTCGAGAATATTGTGCCTTTAAATAGTTGAGACAAGCGGTGCGTGCTGTAAATTTGCCACAGAGACAAATGTGCAAAGCTGTAAAAAGAGCTAAAGTGAAGCTGAAGGCACGCGGGCGGGCGGGAGGGGCGCGGAAGCTCCCAGGCTGCCAGGCCAGTGGGTGTTGACTCAGCTGGGGCGGCTGCCTGGGAGCTGGGGCGGGAGCGGGGCGCATGGCGCCGAGGTGGGCACAGAAGCAGATGGAGAAAGGAAAATGGAGACGTTTTTGTCCGGCGCGGGCAGAAAGCATGGCCGGTGCCTGGCCATCTAGTCGCAGGTTGCCAGAGGACAACCCAAGGAGCAAGTCAGGGAGCGGCTGGCCCGAGAGCTGGGGAGGCTTTTTGCGTTTTTCACGCGGTGGAAGGAGGAAGGCGGGGCGGACTTTAGGGCGCGGGAAACTGACAGGACAGGATGCTGCGGCTTCAGTGCTGGGGAGTCAGGTCGCGGCACTAGCGTGGCTGGCCCCGCTGCGTAGGTGGAGGTGCCGAGCTGAGTAGTGAGCACAGTGCTGTGCTAGCCCGACTCACGTCTCCCCAGTATTTCTCAAAGCGGGGTCCCCAGAGCAGCGGCATTAGTCCCACCTGGGCCATTGCTAGAAATGCAGATTCTCAGGCACCCCCCAGCTCTTCTGAATCAGAAATGCCAGGGATGGGGCCCAGAACTGTGTGTTTTCACTGGTCTCCCCTTGCACCCCCTCCACGGCGACCCGGGGCGAGCCTGACTCGGGTTTGAGGCCCACTTCTGCAGCACACCCCGCAGCTGCACGCAAGGGCGCCGGAGGTTAGGACCTCCGGGAGTGGACACGGGTCTTTCTGAGTGTGGGCAGCTGTCTGCAGGGAGGGGACAGCCACACGAGGCCCTGGCCGCCACCTCACTCCTTAAGGAGCAGGAGAAGCAGAGATGGTTGGCGGCCCCCACTCCGCTCGCAGGAGCAGCGGGGACCCTAATTGCGGGATCTATCCACGGGGCAGTGAAGAGCCCGGCCGGGGCTCAGGGGACAAGACCCCGCTTTCAGTATGGGGTCGGTGGCACTTCAGCACTTGAGTCCCTTCCCCGTGGTGCCCTGAGTGAAACAGGCTTAGAAATTCTGTAGGGACCCCCCCCCCCAGTCTGAGGCTCTCAAGGCTGCCTGGGACTCCCCGGGAGCTGGCCACTTCGGCTCTGGCACCCTCCCAGTCCCCTGGCCAGCTAGCGTTCCCGAGGAAATCATTTGGCAAAATGCGGGGACATCAGAGATCTCTGCAGAAGACTATCTGGTTATTCACAGTATTTATATGTGTGGAGCGCAGAATATCCTATTGTGAAAATATCGAGATAACAACAGCTTAGGGAGCTTTTTCGGTGAAATATTTACTTGGGAGAACAGGAAGCATGTGTAACGATAAAAAAAAAATTGGAGGCGCATCTGGGTGAACATTATTTAGGTGCAAGTGTTTGCTTAGATATTTTTAATATACATTTATGTACTTTAAATTTATTTTATGGGGTGAAATAAGGACTTTGGGGAGAAGCGCCAGGGCATGGAGTTTTAAATGTTCTGGGCAAATGAACACAGACTCTGGGCTGCGATGATGCTCCCAGCTGCTTTTGTTTGACGGATTATCCTGGTGTCCTTCGTTTTATTGTGGTGCTAAAGTAATGGGTCTGCCTGGAACAGTTTGCTGACAGATGAGAGCTTTGGTCTGTCACAGAGATCCCAAGAATTTAAAGGGAAATCAGAACAATTCACCTGAGCTCCCATTTATTGTGCGCAGTAAAGGGGGCTCACGTGGGGACTGACTGGTTTTTATTTTAACTTTCAAGGAAGAGATTTCATCTCCGTTTCTGCAGAGACCGGAGGTGCAGACAGGCAGGTGAACGCGGGCCGCCATCTCGCCGGCACATTAATCAGATTTGCTGCTTTTCCAGCAAAAGATCACTCTCTCCGACAGCCTCTCCTGCAGCTCATTCGCTGGGCATTTGTGGAGACGTGGGGCAGAGGACCCGGCTGCAAACTCTTGCTCTGCTTTCTTTCTGTAACTTTTTATTTGACATGATTACAGACTCAGGAGATATTGCAAAAATAGTGCAGAGAGATCCCCCCTGCCACTCACTCGCTTCCCCCACTGCTCCTGTTTCATCCACCAAAGTGTATAAAATCATCGAAACCTGCAAATGGCCACTGGTGCCTTGTGATAATGGACACCATGGCTTCATGGCTGCCGCCGTGTTTTACAGGCACTCTCTGTGTCATTCTTGAACACGTCCACACTTGCACAGGTTATCTGCTGTGCCACTGACCATTAAATACTAGCCACAGTCACAATATGCTTTGTAGGTTTTTTTCAAATATTTATTTATTTATGCATACAAGAACTGGGATGTAGGCAGGTGTGGGGGGTGAGAGGATTCATCAGAGACAGAATGGGGAGTAGGACCGGCGGATCTACTGAAACACACTGCTGAGGGGAGCAGCAGGGAGACAGGAGAGGTCTGCTGCGCCATGAGGGCAGCTCCCTGCCCAGGCATTGAACTCGTGCTGCTGAGGCTGCCAATAGCTTCATAGTGCTGAGGCTTAACCCCTTGCGCCATCAGGGAGGCCCCTGGTTTGTAGTTTTGGAATAATTGGAATGATCAAGTACAAAATCAATGGCCTCTTTCAAATCCATTCTTTCCAACCCCTTTGTCACTGAGCGCGAGGGTTCTAACTGCCTCTGTGCTCTTCAGGGGAAGGTGAGATGTGAGCACAGGAAATGCGGTTCAGTTACTCCGGCTGGCGCGTGAGTGTGGGCAAGGGTGTCTGGTTTTCCTCCGTGCGTGGGCACGTGGAGACCTCACTTTCGCGCCCTCTTGGCCTTAGGCACAAGCTGTGGCATTTGCTTTGGCTGCTGACATGGGAGCAGAAGCCTTCACTGGGCTCTCCCTCCGCTGCCCCAGAGTTCTCGGAGGTGAGAGCCCACGCGAGCGGCCGTGAGCCCCTCGCTGCCAGCTCCACGCTCGCTGTGAGCGAGAACCGGACTGTGTGTGTTGAGCTGCCGAGCTGCTGATGGTGACCGTGGCCTGGCCTGCTCTCCCTGACCGCTGCTTCACTCGAGCCTGGGGGGAGAGCTTGCTGCTCCCGGCCATTGCGGGCGGCCGTCCTCGGATTATTTGTGCTGCTCCGGGAGAAGCTCTTTGCAGCGGAAGGGGCCTGTGGACCTGCTGTCCTTCCTGCCTGGGAAGTGTCTTCTTCTGTCACCTTTTGTCCCACCTTCGAAGGCCACGCAAACCGAGGTGAAGTGCGCCGCCTTCCTCTCACTCTGAAAGTCCAGCTGTTGAATCCGGGCATCCGGTGAGCGGGCCCTCGGGGCGCTTTGGGTGCACATCCGAGTTGGCGAACAACTGGCTCCAACGCTCCTTGGCCTCCCTCTGTGGCCTATTTGCAGTTTTATGAGTCCTCGGAAGCCGAGCAGCGCTGGGCCCGCCTCTCCCCCAGCGTGGACTCTGACAGTGTCTTTCAAAGGAGAGACTTTCCAGCCCCCCCAGGGTTGAGAAAAGGAGGGGGCTGCGTGGAGCCTGGAGATCGCCCCATTCCTCGGAATCCCCTCTCCTCTCTCTGCATCACGCCCCGGCAGTGATGCGTGGTTATGACTGGCTGCCTCTCTGGAGCTCTCCAGCTCACGCTTCCCGCCTCATCACCGTGTAATCATGCGTGTGTTTTAAACGGGGCGAGTGGCGTTTATCTCCCTGGGAAGAAATGCTAATGCGCAGGCGTCAGGGAGAGCGAGTCTTCAGGGGAACCTCCCGCGCCTGCGGGGCGGCGCCTCTCGGCCTGTGCATGCTGCTAGTCGCAGGCTCTGCAGATTTCATTCGTGACACGGCAGTCCCATGCTGTCTCGCCGTTGCTCAAGCTGCACATCCCGCCTGTCCTAGGCACCAAATCTGTGCCAGCCCTGCCTTGCCCACAGGCAGCCAGGCAGCCTTCCCGAGCCGAACTGACCCGCCCGGCGTTGGCCCAGCCAAACCACAGCCCGCCTCCTCTTTGGCTCAGTGGGTGGACCAGGATTCCTTATGGGGGGCACCTGGCCAGAGACGCTGACTTCTGGATTCCAAACTGAAGGATTCACAGGTACCCCATATGCAAAGTTGAAGCAGAGGGGCAGGATTGGTAAAATGGAGCACAGCGCTGCCCAGAGAGACCGGGAGTTTCCACTTGCTATGGGAAGTGGCTACACTACGCCTTGAAGGAGAGAGTCGACCTTTTAGGGTCACATTTCGCTTCATTAGAAGGAAGGAAGTTGACCAGATTGGGAAGCGTTGAGTGGCCCTCCCTCTTGGAAAGAATATTCCAAGTGCTGTTTCATTTCTTAGTTTTTATTTGCTGTAAAAATATCAATGCACAATACAGAAAAATAAACACACACACACATAAAAAGTAAAAATTGCCCACCTTGGTACAAAAGGAGAAGCTTTCGTTCACATATTGTATAGATAGCATCAAAATTATATGTAAGGAATACTTACTTTGGGAACATACTTGAGTGTACATTATGCGGTGTGTTGCCATGAAGCGTGTAGAGACGCTCCTTATCCGTATCACGGGCGTCGTCTCTGAAAGGATTTATGTTCCTCGATGATATTTCATTTGTTTGCCTTCTGAAATCCATTTGTTCGCTCGTTAGACAAATGTTTTCTGGGCCTGGGGGTGCCCCAGGAAGGGGTGAGGCCCCCAGTGCGCCTGCTCCCTCTGGCTGGCGATCTAGGTAGGGGAGAGTCCAGTGTACAAGGGTCGGGAGGCAAGCGAGGCTCAGGCCCCGTCCCCACCCCGCCCAGAGTGGAGCTGCTCCTACGCTGGGGTCTCAGGCTCCAACTTGCTGCAGATAAATTGAAAGGCTGCCTCGGCTGCCTGCTGGTCAGGCCTCGAGTCTGTAGCTTTCGATCGATGACAAGGTGAGTGTAATAAGCAGACGCCTCTCCTCCTGGGGGAACCTGCTGATTCATGGCTCTGCACCCAGGTTTCCTCCAGCTCAGTGCTGCTCGCTGGGCCTGCTCATTTATCTTTGACAAAATCTCCACCTGAAGCTTTCCCCAAACTCCAGTGCGGCCCGTGAGCTCCAGACATGCGAGGGGAGCAGGCTGGCTTGCAGCTGTAAATGAGGGGTCTGTGCTTAAAGAGCCCCTTTTACAGGAGCAGACTGGTTTGTGCAAGGCCCACAACACAGAAGCTCGCACTCGGCGTGGCGGCGGCTTTGTTTTCTGCCCATTCCAGGGTCAAAGTCCAGCACCAGGCCCCCAAGTCTGCCCCATAACCGGTCAGCTTCTGATATGTCCAACACAAAGGGTGCTTGGTTTATTGGGGATTCTTATCAAAATGAAGACTTAGAAAGAACTAGCATCTCTTCACATGGTGCCTCATCCAGTAGATTCCTCCTGTTCATTGTGCTTTCCATTACATCAGAGTACTGTGACGTCAGAGTGTTGTGACATCAGAATATTGTGACGTCAAGAGTTTTGTGGCATCAGAGTATTGTGATGTCAAAATCCTCTTCTCCAGATAAACTTAAACTCGTGCAGAGATTTTTAACACTGCCTCGTGAGGAATGTCTTGCCTACTATCAGATTCGTGCCTCAGAAATGTGGGCTCAGCAACTGTAGTAAAGTTGGAGTTGTTCCAGAATGTTGTCCTTGCCCGGAGCTCCCTCGCTAGGTATCGCCGGATCCCCACCCTCCACCCCGACCCGGGCAGCCTCTCACCTGTCTTCTGTCTTTTGCGAATCACCTATTCTGGACATATATGGGGTTGTAGTCATAAGGCCCATTGTATTTTGTATCTGGCTCTTTTCGCTGAGCATCATGGTTTCAAGGTTTGTCTGTGGTTGTAGACAGCAATGTATGGGGGTTCATCTGTGTGGAGGTGTAGCTGCACATAGCAGTAGCTTTATTCCTCTTCTTTGCTGAATCGTATTCCACTGTGTGAACACATCTCATTGTATTGACCTGCCCATCTGTTGATGGGCAGCTGGGTGACTTCCAGTTGGGGCTATTATGAGTAATGGTGGACGCAGCTATTAGGAAATCAGAACATTTCAAAAAGGCAAATTGCTTTGAAAGTTCATTTTAAGACTTCAAAACCTGAAAATCTGAGTTTCCAGAAAATGATCTCACTGCTCCTTCCTACTGACTAGCATAAAAATGTCCTGAGAAAACTTGCCTCTTCATTTCCCATGATTTTGGATCATAGGAAAGCGTAGACACCATGAAACTCTGCTGCAATCTGAGGGCCCTGTGAGCAGGACCTTGCCGCTTTGCCTCAAGATAATCTGACAAACATCTGTTGAATAAATGAACAAGTAAAATGGTCCAAAAGTATGATCGGCCAGATTTTTGGCTTCTGAAACATCTAAGCCTGATCGACTTTTCAGGAAGCACTTACAGAGCTTTGTGCTATGTGCTTTAGTAGATGACAAATGGCCTGGATTTAGGAAACCATGAAATTGGGGAGGAAGAAATAATGCCCACCTGCGGGGCAGACCTCCCATTACCTTTGCTCTTTAACCTGGAGGGTGCTTTAAAACCTGTGAACCAGGAGACACCCCAAAGATCTATCAACAGGAAAACAAACACTGGAGTATATTTATACAGCTAAATACTATACAGCAGTGAAAATGAACGCAACTACAACTATATTGCTACATAGAGAAACCCCAAAATACCACAGTCAATGAATGAAACCAGGTACAAAAGAACCCACACTGCGTGATCCCATTTACTTAGCACTTTTGAGAAAGCAAGTAGAAGTTTGCTTTGGACACTTTCTGCTTTCCTGACTGGATCCTTCTCCCACCCTTGAGGTCCCACTTGCTGTCACACTTTTCCTGAGCACCTCTGCCCCCTCAGGCACCTGCCTCACCTAGGACGTAGAAGCACTAAAGTTTGAGTGGCTGGTGTCTCGTGCCCCAGCCAAGGGATTTTTTTTTTTTTTTTTTGAGGCTGCTGTTTGGTGGATTTTCAGGCAGGCAAGCAGCTCGGTTTAGGGGGAAATTGTGGGCGAGGCCATCGTGTAGACTGCCCACCAGGGCACCTGCCCACACTCCTCTCTGTGTCTCCCTCCCTTACGCTTCTCAATGGCACTCCTGAACTTGAGTCAGACTTCAGGTCTAAAGGCTAAGGGAGTTGGGGTAGAGCAAAGTTCGCAGATGTGCAGACAGGTCTCTAGTCACAGGGCTGTCTGTGTGCAGGGGTTCTGGGGGAGCCCTTCCTGGCTAAGTGGTGGGGTGCTCAGCACCTTCCGGTACTGTCCAAGTAAGGGGACCTGAGCATGGGGGCTAAAGCTGTGAGGACAGAGCGCCCCAGGCCCGGTGGCTGAAACAGCAGAAATTATCTTCTCACACTTTGGGAGGCTGGAAGTCCAAGGTCAAGGTGTTTGCAGAGTGGACTGGTCCTAAGCCCACTCCTGGTGTCCACGTGCTCCCTGTGCTTTTCCTCGTCTTCCCTCCATCTATCTTCTGTTCTCTTCTCATAAGGATGCCACCTGTACTACCTCAGTTTACCTTAATCACCTTTTTAAAAGCTCGAAATCCAATACAGTCAACATTCGGAGGTGCTCGAAGCTAGTGTTCCTGGGCAAAGTGAGGGGTATCCCAGGAACCCCAAACCTGCCTGCTCTAAATAGGTTCTGCCATCCACTGCATCAAAACAAAACAATCTAGTGCATGCAACCTTTAATGGAAAAGAACTTTAAGACAGTGAGTGTGCAATAAAGAGAAGCGAAAGAATAGATAAAATAGTTTCCAAATCAAGCACCCAAAGTTCCCCATCCCCTCGTGGGTCAATGCCCAGACTGACAGACTTGGCAAAGCAGAGCCACTGAAACCCCAAAGCCTGCCACACGTCTAGGGCACCTCCTGGTGGGGGTAGGAAAGGGGCAGAGGGGGCCAGGCAAGTCTGGGACAGAAGGAGCAAAGTCAAGATGAAGGCTGCCATTGTCACCTCCCATGGGGCTCTCCCCCGCGTCCATCTCAGGACCAGCCCAGGACCAAGAAGCCAGCGCAGCTTCTTCACATGTGTCTGTGCCCCCCACCCCCTGTGCCTCCTCCAGGCCTCCTTCTGGCTCCCCATCCTGCCTCCTCCCTTCTCCAGTCTCCTCTCCAGCTTCTTCTCTTCTCTGCTCAGTTCCACCCTTCTTGGGTGTGGCAGGGAACCTGGAGCCTCCGCTTTCCCTGGGACCACCCTGATATACTAGGACTTTAACATATGACTTTTTAAGGTACAGAATTCAGCTGATAATGATTTCTAAGATGGACCCTACAGTCTTAGATAAAGCAAAAACAGATTGGAAAAGATGGAATTACAGGGTCAGAAAATATGTCCTCCTTCTCTCCCTTCCTCCTCCCTTTCCTCCCTCCCTCCCTGGGATGTATATTTTGATCCTGACTTGCAGTGAGGTAGCAATAGGTTGCAAGTGCCAGAGAACATTTGAACACAATACTCACCTCAGGACTTGTTCCAGGGGGTGGAATGGAAGGTCTGATGTCTGCACCGGCCTGTTGGGCTCTGTCTGGCCCTCAGAATCGAGATCATCACGAACAGCGGCTCTTGTCCAACCAGAGCTGTTTGTAAGATCTCGAAGCAGATCTTAGAAACTGCTTTCAAAAAAAACCAGCCACGTTGTTGTAACTATAAAATGTTTATTATTTTATCTATTCATAGACGCATAAAATTATCTAAAAAAAAGTAGTTCCTGACGTGACTTTCTCGCCTTTGCCGTGTCAGCCCCTCCTTGTAAAAGTGCCGGCGAGGGTTCTTGTAAACTGTGTGCGCCCGTCTTGGAGGCCAGTGGCTGAGAATTCACTGCGCTGTAATTAGCAAACCGGCCACCTTGATTGGCTGCAGAGAATTATAGGAACACCAAGTAACGTTGCAACAATTATGCCCCAGCAATTAGCAACCAATAAAACAGCAGACCTCATTGATAGAGCTGTCCTACTTAGTAAAAATATTGGAAAACAAATACCCTACAAAGCAAATAGCACGTAACTGGCTCTGGAAGAAGAGGGAAGGAGAGCGGGAGCTCGGGTTGAGAGGGAGAAGCTCCCCATGTGGGCGGGCTGTCTCCCAGGCAGGGTGGCGACTCCTCCTGAACGTTAGTGTTTGTGGGGTTCTGTGCTCCGCGCTCAGCCGCATTTCATCCTCCCACCTGCCGGCCCAGGGAGCTGTGTCCTTCATCTCATCTTACAGATGGGGAGGCTGAGGCCAGCCCCGTTGCACCATCATGGGGCAGAGCTGGGACTTTAACTCGGACTCACACGAAACCTAAAGCCTCCAGCTTCCGGGGCTTACACAGCTCTCCGACTGAGCCAGGGCTGGCGGGAGCCTCGGTGACACGTCCTAAGGCTCCTTCTCCCCGAAATAGTTTGTTGTTCAGACTGCGTGTAATAGAGCCCTGTTAGGAATTGAAATCTTTTTCGACGGATACAAGCCATTTGAAGGACTTCTGATGATGTTTGCTTACCATTTGTGTTTGGCTATTTAATTTTATATTGGTGATTTATAGATGGGCACCCTCGTGTGAGGTATACACATGTAGCTTCGCCCCTTAGTGGTGGTAGGGCACAGCATCCGGGTTCAGAGGCTGAGGCCCCCCAAGATGATTAGACTTGGCTGCAATTTCTATGAACTAAGAACATTCCACTCTGTCCCTTGAAAAAGGCTGGTTGTCCACTCAGCCCAGGGTGTTTTCCACCTGTCCCCCACTTCTGAATTCATCCACATCTCTCCCTCTTCACTGCTCCCCTACAGCTCAGATTTACTGCCTCTGTTCCTGGCCCCTCAAGGCTCTGCCCTCACCCCGGTTTGCTTGTGTCCTTCCCCCAGAGTCTTCCTGCTTGGAGGAAGTGCCCCGTCGCCCTTGTCCTGGCCAGATTCCGAAGTCCCTCGCAGCGCACCCCACATCTGTACAGCGAAGAGCGGTGTTTTGGGTTGGCCTCCACTTGTGTGACTCTGGGGGACATGCCAGGCCTGAGTCATCGCCCAGGCGTCTGCGTCCTCACTGCGCAGCGCCGTCCTCAGCAGTATCTCCCAGGCCGGTGGGGGACTGTGATGGAGGCACAGGGCCCCTCTGCGTCTGCACGTGACTGTGCTGCGCCCGGCATGTTGGGGTGCTGGGTATATAGCAGCTGCCACTCTGAGAGACTCTGGCTACCTGTCCTGGCCACGGAGCAGGCCTGTTCTCCCGCTGGGGGGTGAATTGGAAAGGGGGTTCGCAGGGTAAAAACAAGTTGTGTTTCCAGCATCTAGCCTCGCTCCTAGAAAATCGTTACACTAACTAGAAGAAAATGGGGCCCACTCTCTGATCTCATGCTCACCGCCTGTACTGCGTTAGGCAGGTCATCTGCGATAGTTCATCTGCACAAAGATTCTCTGGGCGGGTCCTTTTATTTTCCTTATTTTGTAATACGAGGACGCGGAACTTCAGAGAGGTGAAGTGACTTGCCTTGAATCACACGGTTTGGTCAGCCAAGCCAGAATTCAGAGAAAGAGTGATCTGCCTGTAAACCCAGGCTCTAACCCCAGAATAGACTGGGGAAATCGTGGGGGAAGGAGATAGGGACGGAGGAGAAGAGGGAAGGGAGGGAGAGAAGGAGGAAGGATGGGAGGAAGGGAAGGAGAGAGAGAAAGAAGAGAGAAAGGGGGAGGGGGGAGAGGGAGGATGAGCGGAAGGGAGGCAGGGAAGGAGGGAGGGAATTGTGCAAACCGGCCTCCAGTTCCAGGCTGGGCCAGGGGGGCGAGGAAGGCGACTTCCCGCCCGGCCGCTGTCACCCTCCCACTAGCTCTGGCGCTTGGCTGCGCACTGGAATCATTTGGCAGCTTAGCAAAAGTAGATGCCTGCACCCCCCTACCCCCCACCCCCGAGACTCTGGCCTAACCGTCTGCGGGTCATCGGCATCAGGACCTTCCCCGGGGCGCAGGTGCGGACAGGGTGAGCCCCGCCGCCTGAGCACGCCGGCCCACTCCTCCGAGGTGGCCCAGGAGCTTTTCATCAGCGCACGTGAGCCGCACCTGAGGTGGCTGCAGGTGTGCGGGCTCTGCCAGGGTCGGGGTGCACACGGGCAGGCCGCATGGTCCATGGAGAACCAGGAGGGGTGTGGAGTCCAGGAAATGGCGTTTATTACAGCCCAAATGACAAAACCTTCTGTGCGGAGCTGCCGCCGACAGCCCCCAGACCGCAGGGGGGAGATCCACAAGGTCCCTTCTGGTGAGTGTCCCCCTCACGACGGTGACAGGCGCCTTTTGTCTGGGGTTTCCGGGTGATGACTTTCCCAGATGGCCCAGGCCAGTGCCCTGTGCCGGCTCGGGCCTCGCTCATCAGGCTGCGCAGCTTCGCACAGCTGGGCCCCGGACGCCCTGCTGGGCGGGCCGCCGCGATGGGCACCGGGAGAGGAGCAAGGGCGCGGCCCCCGGGCGGATGTGGGCACCGTGGCGGGGCTGGCCGGACTGGCCAGGGCCGCAGCGCCGAGGGCTTAGCGTGTCCTTTGACTCGGGAAGAAAGGGGCCTGGTGCGCGTTCTCCAGGTTCGCGGGCCAGCCTGGAACCGGAGGCTGGTGTGCACACTCCCAGCTCGCATCCCGCGCACGCCATGCAGGGGGCCCGCCCCGTCTCTCCGCTGCCGCGCGCTTCACCGGCACCTGGGGATCTGCCTTCTGCAGAAAGGGGAAGACATAAACGACAAGAACTGTTCTTGCTTGGCCCAGCCGTCAGCTCGAAGTGTTCTTGAAGCGCCAATGAAAGTAGCTTTATGTCGTCGTGACCTTGGTCTTGTGCTAAATGTTTTACATTATTTGCTCACTTAATCCTTCCTCGCTCTCCGACTGGTAGATCTCGTGTTATCTGTCTGCCAGGTTTTATGGAAGTGACTTGAGGTTCATAGAGGTTCATTAAATGATGGGTCGTGCATGACTTGGTGCTGGGAAGTCTATGGGGATTACACCTGAGGTGAAAGAGGATGAAAAAAATACATACATAGAAATAAAACAAGTGTCCCGGGGTCAGAGAGCTGATGAATGGCTGAAGCAGGGTCTGGGGGAGGTTTGCCTGGATTCCAGAATTCACGTGCTCGCCAGCGCCCCCTTTCTATCGGGGCGCAGACTCTCCTTCCTCTCGGAACATCAGGCCCTTTACAAGAGCACGTGAAACCTTTGCATCACTGGAGGTTGTAAGGATGAGACATGATGCAAGTGATAAAGTTTGGGGGCGTATGGGACACCCCGTATAGGTAAGGCTTGGGGATATTCATCAAAACACTCAGAAAATGCTCTTCAAAGAACAGGTTTTCTCACTGCAGTTTTCCACTCATTGGTTTGTTTTATGGTTGAGCCACTCACAATGACAGAGGTAAGAGAACAGGGCGGAAGGAACAGCGGAGCTCCCCAGGTAGGAAGGAAGTGAGGCAATTCTTTCAAGGACTTTAGGGATTGGAGTGTCTGATGCTGGACGGGAACCCTAAGACTCAGAAAGGCTCTTGCTAGAGAGCAGGAAACCCAGGGCGGGTGGCCTCCTACCCGAGTCACAGAAGAAGTGAGCGCAGAGCAGCGAGGAGGAGGCCTGGGGCTCTGGTTTGCCGGCTCCCCCTCTGTGGCCGGTAGCCTCTGGGGTCTGCCTCCAGCTGGTGGTCGTGGGAGGCACCGCCCACCTGGCAGAGCACACGTGGTTGATGTCCCAGGCGCTGTCATTTATTTGCCTTGTTTTTTTCCTTCTGCCAACAAAGCTGATAAGGAAGGTTTTGCTAGAGAATCATGTGTCTCTTCTCTCTTTTCTCCCTTTGGCCAGTGAAATACAGTTCTCATTATTACAGCCCCTTTTCAAGGGTAAGCAATTTTGCATTATTTAGCACCGAAATTGGGCTTCGGCAGAGACTCGGCAGAGGCCTCTGCTCGCTGGCGTGTGCTTCTCTGTCTTGAGTCCCCACAGACTAGCCTGCGACTCGGTGGTATTCCGTCGGCCTGCACATTTCTTTTGCTCGTGATGCTGCCATCAGGGGATAAAAATCTGGACGTTGATGGTTCAGGCTACACCATTTTCAGGCAGCTTGATGAGGTGGAAGGATAATAAATCCATGAAGGGAGGGCCGTTCTGCGTGTATGGTGCTGGGCGGAGTCCAGCGAATCACATCTCTTCTCTGAACTTAGTTTCTGCATCTGTGAATCTAAGATTTGGGCAGAGGCCATACAGATGCCAGAGAGGCATCCAGGCTGTGCCCCCCCAAGTGGGTGCCCCTTAACCATTGCCCCAAAGAAGATTCTCCTGCTTCTCCGTAATGACTGTCCAGATGCTACTTGAAGTGGATAAGAGAATGGCCACTAGCATTTATTAAGCGTTTACTGCATGCCTTTCTGTCTCAAGAGTTCTGTGTGCATTGCAACCCCATCAGATAGGTCTTATTATTACCCCCATTATGATAAGGCAGGAAACTCAGCTAGAGGTTTTGCCTGCCCAGGGCTGATTTGCAAGTGGTAGCCCCAAACTTCCTACCCAGCAGCGTGACGCTTAGTAGATTCTTAAATATGTGCTCGGGGCTACTGGCCTGTGCTTGCTATTCGGGTGCACACTCGGCAACCACACTCCTCCCCTTAACTGGCCGGGGTTTTGCTGGAAACCCCAAGTGGCCTCTGACTACCTCGACCAGCCTTGGAGATGACAGACCCCTTACAGTGCTGCCGAACAGAGTCATATTAAGTTATCCATCTCTGCCAAAAGCTATTCATCTTGAGATCTGCCCCGTAATGAAGCATGATGGATTGCTTCTTTTGGCCAGAGAATAACTTAACCCCTGGCCTGAGATGGAGGCACGTTTCCCATGAAAAGGTGGTTAGCAGCCTCCTGCGCCCATCAGAACCCACGCCAAGGTTGTGGGCTGCATCAAGAGCTGTATTCCATCCTCCGAGTCGGAGAAAACAAATGCCTCTCCGTGGATGATGTATGTAGATCCTCGTCTGGTTTCCAGGAATCAGAACAGTTATTGTAGAGTCTCATTTGAAGTGTGTGGTTTTATCATTCAAAAGAAATGTCTTTTTTCTCCCTTCTCTTGTTCTTTTTCCTCCTCCTTGTTCTGTCTTCTTTCTGTAGCAGATTTAATTGAGTTTTCCCCACAAGGATTCCATTGCAACTCCAGGGCTTGAATATCCTGATAGTCAATGAAGCTGAAAAAAAAAAAAAAAAGAGCTTTTGCAGCCGTGACCATAGTCAGATGAATCTCTGCATTTCCATGGAGAGGTACAATTATGTCCAAATGAAGTGGTTTTATATTAACTTCGGGGTGGGAGGTGGCAGCAGAGAATGTGAGAATGGACTGTGTGTGACTGTCCAGATGGGGCTCTGGGCTGTGGGGTGCTGCTTGTCAGGTGCTGGGCCTGGGCAGAGAATCGGGTCCGGGACCCCCTTGCCACGGGTCTTTTCCTCTCCCACTTCCCCCTCTGTCTTGCCCAGCCCAGGGGTGAAGTCGCTCTCGCAGATGGATCACCAGCTGGAGAATTCTAGCTAGCGCACCCCATCCACTCCCCCTTACTTTCCTGCCCTCTCGGGGGCAGGGGTTTTAGGGGCGAGGGTGACGTGAGAATAGGAGCCGAATCCACGACCTCCTCTGCTCTTTCATCACTTGCTTGGAAATGGTCCTCTCCGTACTGACCCCAGACTCTTTTCTTTGTATTCTCCATCTTTGATGCGGAAATGTGAACATCCAAAGGTGTTCTGTAACGTATGAGGCTCATGCAAAGTAATCAAAAATCAAATTAAATTAGAAAAAGATTTTTAAACCTTCGGAAGGAGAGCTGGTGTGGCGTGTGGAAGGATTTAGGCTGGAGTGCTGCCAGCCCAGTTCTCCTCCTTTTACTGGGAGGTCTAGGTCCCCTTGGATCAGTTTGCTCATTTCTGAAATCAGAAAACGCCCATATTGATCTCAGCGATGACACTCGAAGCCCTTTGTGTAGTGTTCGTCGTGAGCCTTCAATGAGTGTTGGCGGTGCTGTGGGGATGGGAGGGGTGGACATTATAATCCATTGCGATTGTTGTCATTGTCACTCTGGAAGCTGCGTTTCCTCTCTGACTTGGAGCTGTCCATCAGAAAGGGTGGCATTTGCAGGCCTCCCTGGTGGCCTAGGGGTTAAGTCTCAGCGATACCACCACTGCAGCACGAGTTCGATCCCCGGCCAGGGAGCTTCCCACACGGCGCAGCAGACCTCTCCTGCCTCCCCACTGCTCCCCTCAGCAGTGTACTTCAGTAGATCCACCTATTCTGCTCCCCTCTCTGTCTCTGGGGAATCGTCTCACCTCCCGCACCTATGGCCTACACCCCACTTCTTGTATGCATAAATACATCTCAAAAAAAAAGGGTAGTGTTTTCAGAGTGCAAAGTGACTCCTGTTATTTCTCCTGCCTTTCATCAGCACCAGGGGCTGCTTCCTTGAGCTGCTCGTATGCACGTGGTTTCCAGCAAACGCCCTGCAAGGACCGAGGGTGGAAAATTCCAGGTCTGGCTGCTGTCTGGGTGGCTGACCCTATTAACCATTAACAGTTTATCTTGAATCTGATTCTGATTACATCCAATTTGTTCCCTTGCCCGCCTCCTTCCCTTGCTCCCAGCTAGAATTTACGGTAGAACATGACCAGCCCGTGTGTGTGTCTCGTTTGTTAGTGTTGGCGTCCCCGGCTGGGTTCCGATGTCGCACACCTGGGCATTCTCTTGGCGTTACTAACTCGCCACACCGCCAGGCATGGAGGAGAAGGGGGCTCCTCTCTAGGCCTGTGATTCCATCTGTGAAATGACATGAGCAAATTTCAACTGTGCGCCTTCATTTTGACCTTGTCAGGAATTCAGAGGCAATGGGTTTTGGTCTCCTAAGCAGAAAGGCACTTCAAAAACAGGGCTGCTTCTTACACAGAGCTGGGTGGGTGTGAAGGACGGGTGAAAACGGTGAATGGTTGAATGACCTTTGGGGACATTGTAAATTGTCCAAAACGGGGGCATAGAGAGCAACGTGTCGCGAGGCTGACGCTAGCCATGTGGGTGTGTCTCTGGGAGCTGTGTGCAGACTCTGTGCCTTTATGGGGGTTAATCGAGCAATATGCCGAATGCAATTGTGTGCTATTTTTGAATTATATAAAGTGAAGGTACATGCAGTTGGCTAAATACATACTTGATTCTGCTCCTTTGTATCGGAACTGAATTGTTTTGCTCTTCTGGGAGAGGAGTTCTGTGAAAAGGAATTGTGTTTTACAATTCAGTGAGTTTTTCAATGACTGCATGTGCCTTATTAGAAGGGAAGCCCAGCTCTTGGGTCATCTCGTGGAAATAATGGAGAAGCCAGCCGGAGCAAGACTCCAGCCTCATTTCATCATAGGTAGGATAAGGATAAAAATACCCTCCCTGACTTACAGCAGTAGATCTCCAGACAGGTGACCATCTCACATGGGTTCGTGGAGATCCATCAGTCTTAGTCACATTTCCCAACAGCCAGGAGCCAGAGAGTAGCACTGATAATCCCGCAGTGCAAGCCAGCATGAGTGGCTCCTCTGTGTTCTGGCTTCTAGACTGCGTTCTTTGTACGGGCTATTTTATTGGAGCTAGTTACTGTTATGATCGCATTCCACTAACAGGGAAACTGACGCACGGAGATGTTAAATACCAGGGGCTGGCCCAGATTCACCCAGCTGGGGACATAGTAGTGCTCAGGGTCATGAGACAACAGTCTCATTCTAGAGCTCATGCTTTCTTCTGTGGTCTGTCCGTCTGTGACACTCCACCCCCAATTTCATATGTTGAAATTCCGGCTCCCCAAGATGATGGGTGACCCCATTGGATTTGTAGGGACAAGATCAAATCTGTGGCAGGGCCTTCCAGTCAGGCGGGGCGTTTGGAAAGGGATGATTAGGTCCTAGGAGTGGAACCCTTATTCGTGGGATGAGTAGCCTTGTAAAATAGGTCCCGTAGGGTTCCCTGACCCCTGCCACCATGTGAGGACACGGTGAGAAGGTGCCAGTTTTCAAGCAGGAAGAGGATTCTTGCTAGAACCCAACCAAGCTGGACCAAGCTGGCTCATAAGTCTTGAACTTCCACCTCCAGAAGTGTGAACTGTGAGCTGTTTATCAGCTCCCCAGGGGTCTTTTGTTACCGCAGCCCGAGTGGAAGAAGACACCCCAGAAGGACACACAAAACCAAGGCTTTTATCTTGGTCCCCCCCTTCATCCTTGGACAAACCACTTCACAGCTCAGTTCCCCAGCGTGTGCACGGAAGACAGTGACACCTGGCAGGACTGTGGAGCAGAAGCGCTGGAACAGCGTGGGGCGTTGCTGTGCAACTCTATGTTGAAAACATTTGTAGGTTGGTGCTGATTTAAAAACTAAACCTGGTGGATGATTGGACCCCGGCCTGGTGGTGACAAGGCTGCCCCTAAGTGACAGCTGGTCTAGGACACCCGTCAACCCTTCCCGGCTCCTCTAGCTCCGGCACGGCCCCTCCGTCAGAAGCTGCACGCTGGGGTGGCAGTGGGGGTGGGATGGCCTCATCCCTCTAATCCTAGAGTCTTTTTTTAGTCAGAGGTGGTTCTGACTTTTCTTCTAATCTGTGAAGACTTCAGGCAGTGCCCCGGCCTCCTATTCAGAAGAGGCTGAATCAGTAACGATTAAGGAAATGATCACTGAAACTGTTGACTTAAAAAAAGTGAGTCCCCGACTATTAGACTCATTGCTTAGATACCTATTCATCTGCGATAAATTGCCTTAATAAATCCCGTCGGGCCGGGACTGTGAGAAGGAGGCCGTGTCAGGAATAACAGCATTCTTCCAGGGGGACGAGACAGCATGATAGGCAGTGGCCTGGCGTTGTTAAAGTGCATTTATTGAAATGATGCTGGTGCTGGAAAGCTTTTGTGCAAGAAGACAAAACACTTTCCTGTATGATAGGGAGAAAGAAAACCAGCTCAGCTCGTTCATTCCTTGAAGGCTTATTTTGACACATAGTCACGGGGAACGAGAGAGGGCCTGGGTCTGACTGTGGTGAACACCCACTGAACAGGTGTTTGGAAGCCGAGTATGACTGGTGAGGTGGCTTTCCACGGTCACACTGAAGGACCGTCGTTCAAGGCCAGAGCTCTGGAGCCTGGTCTCCAGGCTCCTCTTTGCTGACTGTGTGACCTTGACTTAGTCTCTCAGTGCCTCAGTTTCCAAGCACCTCACAAGGTTGCTAGGGGCAAGATCAAATCTGTGATGGGAACTTACTGCTAAGAATTGCTCATACTGGAAAGTAGTCCTATATTTGATCAGTGTTCACTGAACACATACTCTGTGTAAGAAACTGCCTTTGTCTCTTGAGGTACCACTCTGAAAAAAGCCACCTGGTCCCCATTCTTTGGAATTTGCATCCAGGTGGGAGACAGACAATAAGCAAATAAATGTATAATGAGGGGGAGGGAAGATCTGAGCAGGAGAGTGATAGCATCTTATCTGAGCTTTAATTTTTTTCAAGATTTATTTATGCCACAAGTACTGGGGTGTAGGCCAGAGGCACAGGGGGTGAGATGATTCACCAGAGACAGAGTGGGGAGCAGAACAGGCGGATCTACCGAAATACACTGCTGAGGGGGGCAGCAGGCGAGGCAGGAGAGGTCTGCTGTGCCATGTGGGCCAGCTCCCTGGCTGGGGATTGAACTCATGTTGCAGTGGCTGCAGACAGCTTCACAGTGCTGTGTCTTTAACCCCTGCACCACCAGGGAGGCCCTGATCTGAGCTTTAAAAGAATGGGACTTAATGGAGAACACTGAAGAATAAGCAAAGGCTTTCCTCCTCGTTTTATTTGAGGGGGAGATCTTGTCATTCCTTTGTTATTACTGTCTTTGCCAGTGCATCATACTGTGGCATGTTGCAAAAAGATTGAATACCTAAAATTCCACATGAATGTCAATTTCATAGACAATTTCATATTCGTATTTAAAGTAGTTACGCATATAGTTAATGCATCTTTATGAGAAAGTTAATTTCAGAGTGTACCTTAAATACTGAATTTGGTAGACCTGAGAAAAAGTTACAGGCAAGTTTGTGACCACCTCCTCCCCCAGCCCACCCATGTGCCCATTAGTGGCTTTTCTAGAATGCTAAGAGGCTTCGTGCTGGGCCCCTCATTGACTGAGACATGGCTTACCCTCGTGGTGGCTGTGACAATCATCCTTTCAGTCTTGTGTTAGCTCCAAAACAGTCTAAAGTTCTCTGTGTTTTTTTTTTTTAAAGATTTATTTATTTATACACACAAGCTGGGGTACAGGCCAGAGGCATGGGGCGGTGAGAGGGTCCACCAGAGACAAAGTGGGGAGCAGAACAGGCAGATCAGAAATACACTGCTGAGGGGAGCAGCAGGCGAGGTAGGAGAGGTCTGCCACACCATGTGGGATTCTCCCCGGCTGGGCGTTGAACTTGCATCTCGCGCTGCTGACAGCTCCACAGCGCAGCTCTCAACCGCTGCGCCACCAGGGAGGCCTTAAAGTTCTCTGTGTTCTTCATGCTTCTTAAGATTGTTGAGACTGGAGGTAGCCAAGTTCAAGGTTTGGCTCTGGAAACTGAACTTAGACGTAACGCAGATAAAAGTGACTGGCTGCAGGGAGAGGAACTTCTAATGTCAAAACAACTGCATCTCTAAGGCAGGAAGGTAGACTGATGTTGCATTTGCTTTCTTCTGATGTAAGTTCTATACAGAATAAACACCAGGAACTCAGATTTGTGTCTCCTCCTTTTAGAGAAAAAAAAAAAATGCCCCTTTTCTTAATTTCCATGCAGAATTCCTTTGCTTTGTGTGCTTTTTCAGTTTGAGCTAATTTTACATGTGCAGAAAAGTTGGGAAAAAAAGAGTGATCCCGTGTACCCCAACCTGGTTTCCCAGGGTGTTCGTGTGTGTGTAACCACAGCGGAATGATCGACACTGGGAAATGGACCTTAGACCAGAACTAGTAACTACACGGCAGACCTGCTTTGAAACTCATCCGTCTTCCCCTGATGTGCTTTTTTTCTTCCAGAATCCAATGCATTGAATTTAGTTGTGATTTTCCCTTAGTTTTTTTCCAATCTGTGACTTTTACTTAGTCTTTTCTGGTTTGCGACCATCTCTAAGGGCTTACAGACCCCAGAGTCAAATAAGGAGTGTTAGGGTTATAGAGTTTTGCCTTGGATGGGCCGTCTCATCAAGAGCATGCAAACAGTGACGTGATTTGATCCCTTAAAAGATGGTCAAAGGGACACCCGTAGGCCCAGGAGTTGTGTGGGTGACTCGGAAGCTTTGCCCCAACTGGGCGCCATAAGACACAATGACTCTCCCTTGGCCTCTTGCTTCTGAGGTAGGCACTGTGTTGAGCCCACCTGATTTGAATTGTTTTATTTTTCTGTGCCTTCGTTTCCTGTTATGTGAAGTGGGGATAATAATAGTGCATATCTCAGGATAGTTATGAAGAACAAATGGGATAAAACATTCAAAATATCAGTGCCATATTTGGAATATGGAAAATATTCAATATTTGTTAACTGCTATTACTCTTTTATTCTTTATCATCACTGTTGTTGTTGATCACCACGTATATACCATTCGCCAGACGTGGTCCAAGGCTTTTGCCAGTGTGCCTCGCCTTATCCTCACAGCTGAACCCCTAATAAATTGGGGTTTTTGCATTTTCTGATGAGAACCCTGGAGAATCACAATGGCTTCAGAACTAATTGTCTGCATCCTAGGGCCCATGCTCTTCCAAATCCTGCCCTATGATCTCACCCAAAACAGTGGAGTTTTTTCCACATGTGGTATTTTAGAGCCCTTTATCTTTTATGGGTTTCAGCTGACCTTCAGAATATTCCTGGGAAGGTAGAGAGATGACACCCTGTCAATGGCCAGGGAAAGTGGGGGGCAGTTTTAGAAGGAAGGGAAGTGATACTTCTTACCACGTGCCTATTCCTTCTGTGACAAAGTTTTTCCAGACTTTTAAGAGACATGCACTTATTTTCACAAAGCATTTTGACTTGCCTTGCTCTCATCAGTATGAGGCTTCAAGCCTGCCCCGTGCAGAGGACAACTCTGGATGTGGTTGTGATGGCTCCTGGACCAGCTCAGCAAAGGGACATGGTCAAGAGACGTGTAAGCTTCTCCCTCAACCCGGAATATCTCTGACGAGGGCAACTTGAATTGACGCTGTAATTTAGGATTTATCGTTTCTGCCAAAGAATCACACCCCAAATCGCAAACATAAACCCCCAAACATAAGGACTCAGTTTCTTATGTCTTTGTATTTTTTGGCTTGAAAAATCCTTGCTTTTCAGGAGGAAACATTGGCTCTGATTCTAATGCTTGGAGAAAGGCATAAGAGGCCCTGAGAGGATAGAAAAGTAAGCACTGGTTTCTTTAACTCCCTTGAAAGGAGATTAGCCTAAATAGTGGGTTAGGTGGCACAAAATCTGTTTACTTGAAAACATATCCTATGATGCATATTGGGAGCTATGGACAAAATGATACCTACTATGTGCTAGGTATTATGTGTTTTTAGCCTCGTTTTGTTTCTTCAAAATAAGTCTAAAATATAATTGCTACTGATTTGATTTGATAAATGATTGGAAATCCAGAGAGATTGATGAAGAAAAACAGCAAGTTAGTACAGATATAATTGCTACTTATTTAATGATTGGAAATCTAGAGAGATTGACTTAGCAACACACTGTAATTAGTAAGTAAAGTACCTCACATTTGAACTCAGGTTCACCTGACCCCAAAGGTCATATTTATTTATTACCACCTGGCTCTTAAAGGACATACAGACCAATGTGCTTGGCAAGTAAGTATGCTAACCCTTGTGATGTCACTTGGCTTACCAATTGGGTTTCCTCATATAATTCTGTAAGAAGACAATTCTATAAGAAGACACAGGGAGATTCCAGAAACTAATTTCAGGTATACTTCCAGGGGTCTTTCCAAGGTTCCTTTAGACCCAGTCCTCCTCCCCATTGCTTGAGATGATGTATACATTTTCTTCCCTTGCAAAGCTAGCGTGTCTGCATAGCAAAGAGCATTCATTAAAACCAGGTTAAATGTGATTCACCATTTTGAAAAACAGTGGAACAGGAAGGAGTAGGCCTCATTTGATATATGTGAGTTAAATGAATTATTGGGTAAATGGCATAAATTTTAGATGCAGTGGGTTTAACAGCATGCCTACTGTGTTGTATCAGCTGATGAGTTGGCTCCAGCTCTCTTCCCTTTTTGCACATATGCGGAAAATGAAGTGAGGTGAGTTACTCCAAAATCAGTGTTACTATTTTGTCAAGGAAATATGTGCACCACTAACATGTGCACATGGACTTGTACTTTTGCTTATTACAAAAGACTGTTAATAAGAAAAGAACAATTTTAATCTCTACATACGTATTAGAATGGCCAAAATCCAAAAGACTGACAGTACCAAATGTTGACAGGGATGTAGAACAACAGGATCTCTCAGCCATAGCTGGCCTGGAATTTAAAATGGCACACCCACTTTGGAAGGCAGTTTGGTGGTTTCTTACAAAACTAAATATACCTTTATCATATGATCCAGAAATCACACTTCTTAGTATTTACCCAAAGGAGTTGAAACCTTATATCCACACGAAAACCTGCATGTGATGTCTGTGACCACTTAACCATCATTGCTAAAACTCAAGAGCGAGGAAGATGTCCTCAGCAGGTGAACAGGTAAACTGTGCTACAGCCAGATGAGGCAGTAGTATTCTGTGGAGAACTATGGAGCCATGGAAAAGCATGGAAGAACCTTAAATGCTAAAGAAAAGATGCCGGTAGCTACTAAGTAGCTACTCTCATTTTGTATGAATCCAACTATAGTAAATTCTGGAAAAGACAAAACGTGAGACAAAGTGGGAGGTGGGAGTGGGTAGGGGTGATGAGGTAGAGCTCAGAGGATTTTGGACCAGTGAAACTATTCAGATACTGTCTGGTATTCTCAAGGTGACTACAAGCCATACATTTCCTAAACCCATCAAATGAGCAGCCCCAAGACTTAACTGTGAAGTCCACTGTGGACTTGGGGTGATGGTGTCGTGTTCATGTGGGGTTAACCATTGTAACCAGCCCACTACCCGCCCTGGGCTCTGAATGAGTTGTGGAAACCTCTGCCCTCCTCTCCCCAATTTTGCTGTGGACCTAAACCTGCTGTCAAACATTTCTTTACAAATAACAAAATAGAAACAAAGAGCTGGAGCCCTAAGAGAATAGATTTCCTTCAACGTGATAAACAATTTCTCTAAAACCCTACAGTTACAGTCGTGCTTAATGGTGAGAAGCTGGAGCTTCCCCGCTGAGATCAGGAACAGGAAGAATATCCATCCCCTCTTACCAATGCTGGAGGAGGGAGGGAGGCAGCTCGGGAGAAAGGAAGGGAGAGATGCTAAAACCTGAAAAAGGATTTAGAGCAGACTCGGGAATCTTCGCTGTTAAAACGAATCCTCCGTAGCACTGTTGGCTGCCAGTTCATCTGGCCCAGGGCTCAAGACAATTGGATACAACCCTCCTTGGGCTAAACCATGGACTATTTTATACTCTTACCAAAAAACCCCAGCAATGTAGCAAATGAGGCAATGAACTTGAAAGTCAGGATGCCCATGCATTTGACGCATGTTAATAAGAGAAAATCCCGGGCAGGGCTGCCCTAGGTGGCTCTGGTTTCTTTGGTTTTCCTTTTGTCGCGAGAGTGATGGTATTTATATTATTTATCATCGGGCGGCCGATGAAATGTCTTCGCCTGTGAGCCTCAGCTGCCTTGTTCTTCAGGGAGCTGGAGCTCCCCCTGGAAGGAAGGGGAGAGGGGAAGTCGTTTGTTCTGAGCCCCCCACCTGAGGGTCCTGAGCTCGTGCATGAGCCGGCGCCACAGCGAGGGGCATGGACCTTGTTGGTGCCAACTCCGGGAGATGATCGCCAGGCTGGGCTCGCAGGCAGTCCAGACTTTTAGAAACTTGCTCTGGCACAAGAGGTAACATCTCTCCGCTGGGGAATTCGCCAGTCGTCGCTGTTATCACTGTTCATGTCTTCGGTCGTGAGAGCCAAACAAAACCCCAGACCGGCTGCTGGCGTCCAGGCGAAGACGCGTGGGCACCCCCCCGCCCCAGCCTGGCGCTCGGCGTGGCTCTCTTGCTCACAGCTGTCCCGAAGGAGGCAGATCTGCGACCAGCCCACGGCTTCTCTGTAGAAATTCACCCCTGTGTGGTGTCTGGGTGAGAAAAGAGTGAGTCACGGATCCGAACATTACTGTCTGAAGGCGAGAACCGGAATCTGGAAACCTCCGCTCGCCCCCGCCGCAGAAGTTTCTGCAGGTCCCCCCAGCCTGTCCGTTTCTCGGCTCGCCACTCGCTCCTGGGGTGGCAGAGTGGCTGGCTCTGTTGGGGGTTCTGTTACCTGCTGGATCCCCTCGACCTGTGAGGTGTGAGCCCCTCTTTGAGGCAATGGCTACCTGCATCTCAGGAAGAACCGTGCACAGCTGATTCCTTGGGAAGGGGGCCAGGAGCCAGGGTGGAGGGGGATCCTCTCGCTTCCCAGTTGGAAATTCCGCAAAGGTTTTCCATCCTACGAGATCCAACATACTCTGGGCATCCTGTCACCCGGCGGGTCCTCCATGCCCCTGAGGTTACACTTTCCAGGGCCCTGAGCCAGCCCCGCCCGGCATGTGATCTGGGACTAGACTGTGGTCCCCTTCCTCCCGTTTTTACTTGATGCGTCTAGAGCCACATGCTGCTAGAGGTAGGGATGGTTGTGGATTCTCCGGGTTACCTCCGGACTCCCCAATAGAGTGTGTGGCCCACCGCAGGGGGTCCAAAAGATTTGCCCTTTAGGACACAGCAAAGATGGTGATTGTCTGCAAGGTGGACCAGGGAAACCTTTCTAAGGGTGCAACTTTGCCGTGGACTTGCCGCGCAGACCATTGTGATAAGGCGGCCGGGCTGAGGCTTCCCTTCCTCCGCCTTCTTCTTAATCACTGCAGAAGCAGGAGGATGGAGGCGATGGGTCGTGTACGAAGAGGGGTTCCTAGGCGCCTCTGCTTCGCGTTATCCATGCCATTGCCGGGATAAAAACCCAGCCTCCCCTCCGATGGCGCGCTGGGCAAACCTCCGACTGCTGGATCCAATTCGTCAATTAAATATCAAAGCAGAGGATCTGGGTATTGTGTTCCCTGCAGCTGACCACTGCTTGCTGTCTGCAGGGCAGGCAGGGCCAGGGAGGGCGGGGGGCAGGGTGGGGGCAGGGAGGAAGCAGGAAGCAGGGGGAGCAGCTCCCGTGGACTTTTCCCTCTCGCACCCTCCGAATCGTAAATTAACAATAGTGGACCTCGTTAAGTGCAGCTTCACAAATTAATATGAAATATAGTGCTTTTTCATAAGCTTGAGAACCAGATTTAAAAGCATATTGGTGTTTGTACACAGCAGGCCGTAATGATCCATTATCCTGCAGACAGAGGAGCTTGCAGCAACACATAAAGAAGATGCAATTGGGCCATCTGCTTTGATTTCTGCAGCGTCCCTAGAGATCCCAAGCAGGAGCTGACAGTCCTCTCCATCTGCCCTTACATTATCAATTACAGTTGAATTATGCCGTGTGCTGCGGGGCTGGCAGATACGGATGGGAGATTGTGGCACCTGAAAAATATAGAAGAAAATCCATATGTTGGGAGCCAGCTGTTTATTTACAAGTCCTTGACATATTTCCTCACTTTCTCGGCTGTTGCCTTTTTTAAGGTTCCTAGAGACATTTCAGTTTAGTGTGAACTTGAGAAGAAATTAGGTGTAACAGCATAGCACCACATGAATAATATTTCAGTTTCCTTTTTTACAGTTGAAATGTGCACGGAGCAAAAAACATCAGATCGAACAGATTTTAAATTATGAAAAAAAATAAGTTGTGAAAACATCTGGGGTGACGGCTACAGCTTGTTATGTTTATAAAACATGTTGGAACACGCGGGGCAGTGCACACTGTACATTTTTGGCAGCTTAGAAATCATGTGTAAAACTGTAACTTTTATGAAATGGTAAGTGTTTATGCAAGCTCAGGGAGCGGGGAGGTGGAGTGGAGTGGCCGCCTCCTCGTCGCCTCTTACCCCAGCCTCCAGGAATGTTGCTTTGGAGCATGAAATGTTTTCTTCTGTTTGGATTTGTATTTTTGCTCTGTCGACAAGGGACTTAGGTTGTTCTTGAGACCACTGGTTCCAGGCTGGTGGGGAGGCGGGGTCCTCAGTGATTTGGGGTGCTGGGGTTTTACCGTACGGGGTCGCTTCCAGCTGTGTGGGAGTTTACACTTGGTTCTCATTTCACACCCCGTCCTTCCTCCACGTACCTTCCTCCAGACAGCTCAGGAGCGTGTAGGCTCAGCCGAGGGCTCCAGTTCAGTACGTGCTGGGGCTGGGCAAGAGTTCTCGCCGTTCAGAACTTGCGGGCGGCAGTGGCTGAGAGGACCCACTCAGAGAGAAGGTTATTTTTTGAGATGCCCTGAAGCAGAGAAGCTGGCTGCATTAGAGAGAGTCTGAGATTAGAAATCAAACCCCAATTTTCTACCCTTCCCTTGCCCCTGGGACCCCTTCAGAAGGTCTGTGCTCCATGAGACTCCCATGCGTCGTTCTGTCTCGCATTATACGTATGTTATACCTTTGAGCTGATTCACTGAGAGAGTCTCTGAAGGAAAGGGTGACTCATTCACCTTTGCTTCCTTTGTAAGATTAGCACAGCGTCTGGCCTTCCCTGAGAGTTCATAAAATGTTGGATGAAGGAACAAATGGATGAGTGAATGGTGCCTTAAGGATTATCTGTGTGAAATAGCAGACTTAGCAACAGCAAGTGCTAAGCCCAGGAGCTACATGATTCGGCTGGCCTGTGATATGGCCATGGGGCCCCCAGCTGTGCTCCTAAGGACGCTGCCTGTACTCTGCCTGCTGCAGACAGGATGCGTCTTTCTCTTTGTGATCGCTGGAGCACCCTGAGGAAAAGGGTGCCCTCCTGGGGTGTGAGATGGGGCAGAGATGGGAGCCGGCTTTGCTGGTTTGCCCTTTTCTTTATCTCACGGCCTCTTCGCCACTGGTGCCTTCTGGCTTCCCCCACCCCCTCTGAGTCTGGTGCTCCAGGCGCTCGCGTGTCCGGCCCCTCATGGAAATGCTCCGTGTGTGGGGTGGTCTCCACGGTGTTTAAAAGCAGAGCTCAGCACATGAGAGCTTCCATCCTACATCACTGAGACCGAGGGGCCCAGAGCAACTTGACAATGCGGGGCTCCTCAATCAAAAATTAAGAGTTTCAAGATGGTGACAGCAGAACATTAAACCAAGCACTGACACACACCCCCTCCCAGCATGGAGGCTGGGGCTGGGGTCCTTCAGGGGTCCGTGCAACTGTACAGGGCACAGACTGACCTGTGGGTGCCACTACGGGGCTGCTGGGGCCAGGCCCACTCCACCACTTTCCCTCTTCCTCCTTCCCTCTCTCTCTCTTTTTTTAAAAGACTTATTTTATTTATGCATACAAGAGCTGGTGGGGGGTGTGAGAGGATTCACCAGAGACAGAGCAGGGAGCAGAACAGGTGGATCTACGGAAATGCACTGCTGAGGGGAGCAACGGGTGAGACAGGAGAGGTCTGCTGTGCCCTGTTGGGAAGCTCCCTGACTGGGGATCGAACTTGTGCTGCAGTGGCTGTGCACAGCTTCATAGTGCTGCCACTTAACCCACTGCACCACCAGGGAGACTCCAAGATCTACTTTTAAATGTAAAATAGATACCAGTGTTTGCAAACTCAGTGTGAAACATGAAAAGTAGAAGGTATTACTAGTACTTTGTTCAGTATTGATTACATTTTGGAATAATCTTTAGATGTATTGGGATATGTATGTATATAAGTATTAGATGCTGCATCAAAATTAACTTCATCTGTTTCTTTTACTGTTTTGCACGTGACTGCTAAAAATCAGAAATTACATTTGTGGTCTATGTTATCTCCGTTATGATGACACGAGCTCACTAGGCCTCTTCTTGAATCACACTTGTTATTTACCAAGAGCTGGAGCTGGTGACCGAGTCAGGGCATCTAGGGCAGGGGCCCCCAAGGCGTGAATACCGGGTGGGATCAGAGGGGACCACCCGAGTAACCATCTACCACAACTTTCATGCTTCCGTTTTGCACGGTTTCCAAAGAAATAGAAAATAGAAAAACTATAAACGTCAGAGAAAAAACTTCCAGCTTCAGTACATAACAGGATACAGGTTTTTGTGTTTTGTTTCAGTCACGATTCTAACATGGGTATTAACCCCCTATTGTGTGCCAAGCCCCAGACACTGAGCACAGGAATCCAGGGTCCTCAAGGGGGTTAAGAAGGAATATTCACCACGGGTCTGCAGTGGGAGAGTGAACAGTGCACTAAGACCTGATTACGTGTCGCGGGATATGCACGATTCGTTCAGTGAGACGTTAGTGTGCATCAGGGCTGACAGCTGTAGCAGAGCATGCTTTCTGGGTGATGAAGGGAGATGGAGAGAGAAGAGGAATGAGGTTAAGGGCATTTCTGGAAAAACGGGTCTTCAGGTAGGATTCAGCCCCTGAGAGAGTTAGATGAAGCTGAGACATCACCGTGCCGTGTTGAATCGGTGACCAAACTTTGGACTGCCACCCTTGGGCATCTGGGGGGTAGGGGTGGCAGGGGGTGAGTTTCCCACTTTTGGTCTCAGTAGGAGGAGCTCGAGTTGTGATGCCACATGGGGTTAGAGGGAGACTTCAGTCATTTGCAAAGTACCACAGATGTGGTGGTTGATCTGACCAAAATTGACCTCATGGACCAGCTTGAAGTCCAAGGCCACGGTGTCAGCAAGGTTGGTGCCCCTGAGCCCATCCCCTTGGCTACAGGTGACCGCCGCCTTCCTGCGTCTTCACCTGCCTTTCCTCAGCATATCCGCCTCCTATTTCCCTCCTTCCGTGAGGACATCAGTGGTATTGGGCTAGCCCCCCACCCCGTAATTCATTTTATGTTACTCCCTTATTGAAAGACCTGTCTCCAGATGCAGTCAGAAGCAGAGGTGCCTGAAGGTAAGACTTCAACATGGGAGTGTTTGAGAAACAGTCCGGCCCACCACCAGCGCTCCCGAAGGGGGGTGCTCTCTCCGACAGCAGAGTCTCTGCTCCAAATCTAATCTGTGTTTGAAAGGTAGAAATAGTTGCCCTGTCCACAGATCCACTACAAAGTCGCCTATTTCTCACCTCTGAGGCCATCTGTCTGGGGCAAAGTGTGACCAAATGACGTAGCTGCAAAATAAAAAGGGAAGCTGTGAGTTTCAGGCGTGTCCTGTGCTTGTCTAAACCTCCTACCCAGGCTTGGTGACGTGGACACCAAGGAGGCCCTTCCCAGGCTCGTTTTCCCTAGGCCGGAATTAAAACAGAAGCACGGCCTTGGCCTTGGAACAGAGTAGCTTTCCCCGAGAATCTAGGATGGCACCGGACTGCTCACCTGAGTCCCAAACCTTACAGCAAGGGAAGTCGGGGTCCACTTCACAGCTACCTGGGACCCTTCACTCCATTGCTTCAGTGCTGGGTGCCTGCATCCAGCGGGTGGCTAATACTTGCTGTATAATCACCAATTAAACAGCTGCAACACCCTATTACGTACTCAACTCTGAAGAGTTTTCTCTTTTTATAGAGATTTTCCTATCAGGCCTTTTACAGATTTACGTTGTACTATGTTAGGTCATTTTGCAAATTGTATTCTATTGTCTTTTAAATTGACCACAGTGGAAACATTGGAAGTTGTGATATGTTGAGGATGTGTTAACCTGGTTAAGACAGAGGGAAAAGGGCCTCCCTGGTGCGCAGTGGTTAAGCACTGCGCTGTGGAGCTGTCGGCAGCGGCAACGCGAGTTCGATGCCCAGCCTGGGAGATTCCCACATATGGCGCAGCAGACCTCTCCTGCCTCGCCTGCTGCTCCCCTCAGCAGTGTTTCCCTCCATCGGCCTGTTCTGCTCCCCACTCTGTCTCTGGTGAACCCTCTCGCCACCCCACATCTCTGGCCTGTACCCCAGCTTGTATGCATAAATAAATAAATCTAAAAAAAAGAAAGAAAGAGGGAAAAGCATTCCAGAAAGAGGGAACAGCATGAGCTAGAGCTCGGAGGGGCCAGGGACTTGCAGGAGTGGAGGTGCCTGGCCTAACGGCAGCGGTGTGGGGTGTCGGGAGAGAGTGTGTCCTTGGGGGATAAGCAGAGACACAGAAGCTCCCACCTCCTTCTTGGAGGGCTTTCCACGTGGGCCAGAGTGTTTTGTTCACCTTGTTTTTCATTCCTCCCCTCCCCCCATTGGAACTTTTCAAGGATTTGGGGTAAGTGGGTGGCACCTCCGGGTCTCAGAGGTCACCAGAGCCCGCCTTTCCTCCTCATCCCACCCCGTGACACCAGCACTTTCCACCGGGGGACAGCCGTGCCCTACCCTGACCACCTCCTCACCCACTTTCTGTAGCCGCCCTTCGTACCCCGAGGGGGTCCCCTTGTCCTAGGATGATGCCCAGTCTGGCATCTGCCATTGTTTCTCCCTCTCTCTGATTCCACTTTCCAGAAAGCTCATCTGGGAGGCTACTTGGAGGTGCCCTAGAGCGGCTCCTGCTGGTGGTGCCCGGGGGCTCCTCCAGTGTTTGTGCAGAAGATCTTTATCCTGGGGGGCGAGAGTTTCTGTCCTTCCAGACCCGACTCACTCACACATTCCAGCAAGCTTGTCCTTGCAGGTGGCCTTCTCTCCGCCTGAGCTGCTCTTCTGCCTCGACTCTTCACAGCTCATGCCCTCACCTCTCAGGCTCCTGCTCAGAGGCCATCAGACAGGGCTTCCTGGCAGCCTGGGAAGAGAGCACCTCTCACTGCTTCGCTTTCTCCAGCTAACATCTTCATATATTGTTTTAAAGATTTATTTGTGCATACAAGAACTGGGGTGCAGGCCAGAGGTGTGGGGGGTGAGAGGATTCACCAGGGACAGAGTAGGGAGCAGAGCAGGTAGATTGACTGAAGTACACTGCCGAGGGGAGCAGCAGGGAGACAGGAGAGGTCTGCTGCGCCCTGTGGGAAGCTCCCTGGCTGGGAATGGAACTCGTGCTGCAGTGGTTGCCGATAGCTTTATAGAGCTGAGACTTAACCCGTTGCGCCACTAGGGAGGCCCCATCTTCATATTTTTTCAGCAAGCTTGAGCGTGTTCCCAGAATAGTTCATGTCCCCTGATGCAGCTGAAGGCGTGACTGGCCGCCATTCATTCCTTCACTGCACAAATAATGCTTTCTGAGCACCCACAGCGTGGAGCAGGGGCTGAGCTAGTTACAAAAGAGAAGAACAAAGACAAGACATTTGCCCTCATTCTCGTGAAAGACACAGCTAATAAAGAAGGGACTGAACGCACTCTATCATTCCTTGATGGGTAGAAGCCAAGGCCTATGGGGGACGCCTGCACGTGAGTGGCCACGGCACATCTTGGAGGGGAGAAAGCCACAGGGGCAGGCTCCCAGTCCCCCCTGCTGCCTGCAGCGCTCAGCCTCTGCGGGCCAAGGCTGTGTCAGTCCCTCCCTCCACTCATCTTCCTCCCTTCCCCACTTAAATCTCCCCACGCTTGGATACCGATGAGCACAAAGGGACATGATCCGGGTTCCAGAAGACCTGTGGATGCTGAGGAAGGCAGATTCGTCCCCATGTCAGTGCCCCAACCCTGGCTTAGCCCCTGCCCTGACACTTGCCCTGCTCCCCCACCCCAGCTGGGGATCACCTAATTCAGCATTCCTCCAGACCTCAGGAAACTCCGTGTTTTTCAAGGTATAAAACAACAACCTTTTCAGAATGCAAATCAGATCCTGTTTCCCTCTTCCCCTGCCCTTCCTTAAAACCTCCAAGCTCCCTATTGCTCTGGGGATAAAAGCCACTGCTGTGTTGCACCGGGGACCTGGCTGGTCTGTCTCCAGCCTCGTCAGTCCCTCCCTCCACCCATTTTCCTCCCTTCCTCACTTAAATTGGAAACAGGATCCGATTTGCATTTTGAAAAGGTTGTTGTTTTATACCTTGCTGTTTTATGCCGTCCCATTGCTGTCCGCTGTGGTCACACTGTACGTACATCTGTCTTCTGCTCGACCCTGCTCCCTCCCAGCTCTTCTGCTTGCTGTTCCTTCTTCTGGAATGCTTTTCCCTCCACCTCAACCAAGTTATCTTCTCCTTAATATTCAACTCAAGTATCATTTCCGGTCTCCTGATTCCACGTGTTTCTCCACTATAGCATGTAGCATGGGCGCGATTAACCATTGAATCAATACCTGCTCCATGTCACTTCTGTGAGGTCTGGGTTTATGGCCAATTCTGCTGAACGCTGTGCCCAGCCTTTGCACAGGAGCTGCAGAGCCACGGACCCTTGCCAGTGTCTGTTGAATCAGTGAGTGATTGAAAGAATGAATAAAAACCTGGTTCTTTGTACTCTCCTTTACACAAACAAGATCAGTAAGAGCTGTTGGAGGGATAGGGTGGTGAGTTTAGACACACAGTCCACTGCGGAGAAGACTTCGGTCAGGTTTCCTATCGCAGGTTGCTTGTGGTTTGATCATATAGGCAGAGGTCTGCTTGGAGGAGGTGACGTTTCATGTTGGAGATGGACAGGGAAGGCGGTTATCCCAGCGAGGACATTGGGTATGAGTTAGTCTGCACTTCCGCACGGCAGCTTCATGCCCCAGTGTCGTGTGCACCTGCAGATAGAGAAAGCTCCTCTACGTTTACTTTTCCATCTTCCTTTTCCTGCTGTTACTTCCTGCTCAACCTAAGTTAGCGTATTTTTCCAAAGGTTGTTGGTGTAAATGGAATAAAACCAGCGAGGATCATAAATAAGATCCAAGGGGAGTAACTGGCATCGGTTTGGGTGCAATCGCCCCTCCCTTCTCCTCTATAATTTATTGTTTTGCTTCTGCAGGAAGCCAAATGATATTTCTCTAATTAACAGACACAAGCGACTATCTTATAAATCAACATCACAGTCTTTTTAGTGATGCAATCACTTTATGATCGGGGGATATAAATTAAACATCACAAATGCATCTCAAGCAGCAAAACATAATGGAATGGAGGGGGGGGGTCTGACTCTGAGGCTGTGGGCACCAAAAGGGAGCTTCATTCTGGGAGCTGCTGGTTTCCCCCAGCACGGCTGGAGGGGTGTCCTGCCCGGGAGCAGGTGTGGCACGGTGCAGTCCAGGGTGCGCTGCCCGTGTGTGGTGGGTGCGTGCAAAGTGCCAGCCCAGGGCCTGGGCATCATCTCGCTTGCGACCTCCCCCCCTGACCTTTAGGAAGTCACTTCCCACTATGAGCTCTGCTTTTTCCCCTCTGTAAGATGGAGATATTGTCAGCGCTTACTGTGCAGCACGGTGTGAGCGGCAGCGTGTGTGTGCCTGACCTGTCCAGAAAGTCTCATTTCCACCAGCTCTTCTGAGCGGGGGTATCACAATCCACAACCTCAGATTTCACATGAGTGTGACTAATCAGCAAAAAGCACTGATTGGGGCCTACAGACCCCTGATTCCACAATTTGGGGTAGAACCTCGGACTCTGAATTGTAAAAACCTTCCAGACGCTGCTGATGGAGGGGTCTGGGAACCCCGTTTGGAAAGCAGTGCTCCGTGGCAGGCGTGGGGGACGGAGGCGTGCACTGGGGGCCTCGTTCTGTCTTAAATCTATCTGCCAGCACTCAGGCAAGGCCAGACAAGAGCCAGGGACCGCGTCAAGCTTTTCTTTTATTTCTCCTTCCAGGGCGTGGACTCTGCGGTGGAACCTTCTTTCTCCACTCCCAGCGCTCAGTACGAGGCTCCTGTCGTGTGGGAGGTGAGCAGACACGAGAGAAAGGTAAGGACATAAGCTACAGTGGCTTTTTCTGTTCACACAAGCTTGGATCTGCGCGCGCCTCCCTGTCTGCCTTTCTTTTTTCCCCAAATTTAATCATTTAATAGTTCCTCTTGACCCAGAACCTTGGGGAGGCGACACTGTGTTGTGGTTTATGAACCCATTGACTTGTGCATGATCTCGTGTAAAATTTTCAAAACTGGGAGGCCTGCAGAAAAAAAGATTGTATCGCCACTTGATCGATAAGGAAAATGGAGGTTCAGAAGTAAAAGATGGTTTTCCTGAGGTCACGTGGTTCTTAAGGGCTACGTGAGTGTTGCTTCCAGGAGTGTTCATCCGAAATCGACCACTGTTTCTTTCACTGTGACCTAGAGTCTTTGGCTGTTTTCCTTGCTTAGAAACCATTGTGTTTGTACAGTCATCTATAGACAACCATATTTTGAGAAGAGTCTGTGTGGGTTTGTGGGGTTCTAGGGGGTGACAGAGCCATACAGTGTGGCTTCTAGAGCCTTGTCCCTTTGCCCCTCCATATTCTGTGCCCCCCACCAAGGTCTCTCCCATCCACCTCAGCTTACAGGTTCCAGGTAAGTTTCCCATTTTCTAACTAAACAAATACCCTCTAGTGACTCTATGGCTGATATTTAAGCATCTTCAGTAGCCAGAGATCCTAGAAATCATGGAACATTCTGTGGAATGTGTTGAGTTTGGAAAAGTTGAAAAGATTGTGTGTCTGAGGACACAGGAGACAGCTCCTCTCCCAGGCTCAGCCAGCCCCACAGAGTCCTCTCTGCCTTTGCTAGAACATCATGGAGTTGGACTCACCCAGTATGTCGTGTTCTCAGACTGGCTTCCCTCGCGTAGTTCATACCAAGCATGTAGATTTCTCCATTCTTTCCACGGTCGATACTTCATTTCTTGGTGCTAATAGTGTTCCGTTTTCTGGATGTCGTGCAGTTTACTTACTCACATACTGAGGGAAATGTCGGTCACTCCCAATTTTGGCAATCGGGGTAAGTAAAGGTGCTAAAAACATCCTGTGCAGGTTTCTGTGTGGGAATTTTTCTCAGCGCCTTTGGGTCAAGGAGTGTAATTGCTGGATCCAACAGTAGAAGTCTGTTTTGGGAGAAACCACCAAGCCTTGCGAAGTGGTGGCACCACCCGTGTTCCCACAGTGATGAATGGTGGTGAACAGATGTCTCCCCACATCCCTGCCAGCATTTGGTGCTGTCGGTGCTGTGGATTGTGGCCATTTTAATAGGTGCAATATCATTTAAAAGAGTGGTGTCTCGTCTTGGTGGCAGTGGTGGTGAGCTTTATTAAAAAAATGTGTGTGGTTTTTAACATTGAGCATTTTTGGCACTGATTTTAATTAGATAGGTTTCAGCTGTATAATATTTTAAATCAACATGTGCATATACTACATCATATTCACCTCTGAAAGTCTAGTTTCATCCTTCAGGTACTGGGGTGCTAAAGGAAGCCCTCGGCATAGGTACAAGTGGGACCTGTGGGGGCATCTTAGAGACACCCCCTCCCATCCTGACAGCCCACACAGGGACCCCAAGCCTGGTGGCACAGAAATACTTGGGAAATAAAGCCATACAATTTTTTGCCCTGTAGATAGAATTTTATACTATAGTTCAGTAAAACGTGAATACAAGTGCCGACGACCTTAAAAAGTTAGAAGAAAAACTTGACATGAGAAGCCCGTTGGTTCTTGTTCTGTCTGCACGTTTGCTTGGTGATACCATCTCCATCGACCGTGCTGGTTGCACTGGCAGATCCGTGGAGTGTGGGCTCCAGGCGGGGGCGCTGTCAGACCCCTGCCCTTCTGGGGTAGTATCCATTTTCTTCCAGACATTCCTGGAGCCTGGCTTTGGGGTTTCAGTGGAGACGAAAGTGAGGGTGGGGGGGATGACTCGGTGTCTTTCCCAAAGCTCCCTGCCTTGCTTGACTGGAATGCCGGACTCATCCCTAGGCCCTCCCTGGCGCTTTGCTGCTCCTATCTCGGTCAGCTGAAGCTGCAAAGCTACTGCAATGTCTCAAGGAACTTGAGAGCCCATGGCTGCTAAACTTGGACTTTAGCAACCATGTCTTGGTCCCCTGCTATTCTGAATTTCGAGTTCCATCCTGTGTCAGCAGTCTTCCTGTGAAGGCCTATTGATCGGGAGATGGAGAGACTCATTTTTCTTTTCAAGGTATGGAAGTGGATGTGGTCCTGGCACTTAAGGGGGGAGGAAGTCAGCTCCCAGCCCCCCGCCCCAGCCCACCATTTCTAATTAACATGGAGTCTACCTTCTTTGATGAGTTCATAAGTGTTTCACAGACAGGCAGGTTGTAGCAACTTTGCAAGACACTGTTTAAAGATCTTCGACATCTGAGAAAGCCACAAAATCCAATAATCCTACTTTCAGAACTACAGGATGTCCACCAAGATCAATCTCATATCTAAACATCACATAAAGAGAGTGCATTGCGCTATAGACTGCTTCTATTGAACACCACCTAAGAAACAGCATTAGACAATTTTGAAAAAAAAAATGGAGTCTATACCAAAGGGAATGGAAAAAGTTGTCAAATTCTGGAACATTCCTCCCCTGATTAAAGCTGCACTTTCAAAATTGTTACATTATTAACAAAAGTCAGCTTAGCTCCAATTTATCTTTCGGACAGTTTCTTGATGGATTAGATGTTAGGAATAAACTGGAGGGACGTCCGTGGTCTGCTTTGCACATAGGCAAAGGTGCTGTTCATGCTCCCCCTGGGAACTGTGGTGGTACCTGCAGAGGGTCCTTCCAGGTAGGTGTGGAGCGTTGAAGCTGCTATTTTCTTCGGGGGTAGTGGCTAGGCCTGTGTCCAGGCTGGTGGATCTGGAATTCTCTAGCAGACAGGACCTAAGAGCCAGGAAGGAGAGGACATTGATTCCAATGTGCACTGAGCTCCCCTTTCCAGAGGGTGAAAGGGGTTCCCTTAGCAAAATCCTCCAGGAGTCCTCCTCCTTTCTGGAAAACTCGTCGTAGTGAGAGATGCTTTTCAGTTTTCTTGAGAATGGAAGTAGATTTACTAGGCTTTATATATTTTATTTAAGTCTCTACTATGTTCTTCATCATTCGATTTCCAAACCTGCTCCATGAAAAACATTTAATGCGTGTGCTTGGGAAGGAAACATCTCTGGGCTTCATTATGCTTACGAGATGCTGGTGAAATAAAACTGTAAGTCGCTGCCGTGGGACTGTCCAGAGCCTGTAATATATCAAGGTTTCCTGGGAATTTCTGAGGTTTCCAGTGAGTTTCCTAAACATATGTGATTGTGCAATTCCTTATCAACAAACCCCGTCTCTGGGCTAACTTTTAGGGATTGGGCTTTGTAAAACAGTGCGCTGGGCACATACCACTTTCACGAGCTCTGCACCGTTTAGCTTGAGGAGAAATTAAAAAAGAGAGAGAGAGAGAGAGAAAGTCAGGTGAGTTAGAGATATTTATACAATATCCTCCCATATCTCCTTTCGGCCATCTCAAGCGGGGTTTCTCAAAACTATAACAGTCACCAAAGTCTCTAAATCAAAGATCGTGACTGGGCATTTGGCTGGACCCGAACTGTCATAGATAGAAACAGTTGCTTGGAATTTCATTGTGTTTCTTGGAGCAGCTCTCATTTCCTCAGGTTGCTCTGTCCCTTTCCACTGGAGAGGTCCTGACACAAGTGTTTTGTGTGTTTCACGCTCAACATCTGGATGAAAAGTGACAAGGTCACCTCAGTGGTGCAGCATTTCTCAGACAAGATTCAAATCCACCCACTTTCTAAAATTGCGTCTAACTTTTTTTCCGAATAGTGACAAAAGGCCCTTTCTGTCAATGAAGGTCTGACGTAGACACCCCAAGTTCGGTTCCCAGAGATTTAGTCCACATTGTAATGGCTGCTCTGAACAGACTGGATTTGTCTTCAGCCCACTGTGCTCTGTCTCTTTCTCCATGTCCGTCTCTTTCAGAAGGGTCTTAATTTTGAATTTTAGGTTTGTTAAGTTGTGGGCCAACGCCCTAAAGATATGCACAGGGCCTCCCTGGTGGCCCAGCGAGTTCGATGCCCGGCCAGGGAGATTCCCACAGGGCGCTGCAGACCTCTCCTGCCTCGCCCGCTGCTCCCCGCAGCAGTGTGTTCCCATCAATCTGCCTATTCTGCCCCCGCTCCGTCTCTGGTGAACCCTCTCCCCACCCCACACCTCTGGTCTGTACCCCAGCCTGTATGTAAAAATAAATAAATCTTAAAAAAAAAAAAAAGATATGCACAGATGCAGGGTTTGGGACAAAAACACATTAGAGGATAGTTAAAAACCCGAAAACCCCAACAGGAGAACCCTAATAAATCCTCACCCTCTGCTCCATGGCCTCTTTTTTTTTTTTTTTTTTTGTACTAGATCCAACTTAAGTCAATTCCGTGGTGTTTGGTTGGTGAGACACTAACTCTTTTATGGCAAAATGAATTAGTGTGTTATTTATATATTTTAAACTTAGTTAGATACTCCCTTAAGGCTCATGGCCAAGTCAATAAAGTTATGTTTGAAGATGGAGTTTGAAATTCTATTTTCATTCATTTTAATGGTTTACAAGTAAATTGCATTTTCTACTTCATTCGGTGACATAAGTCAATAGGTATCCAATGTAAATGTAGTTCATTTATATCTGAATTGATGTTCTGTCCGCCATTACCTTATGTTTCTAATGCATTCTGATACATTAGTAAATAGGCTTGTCTGATTAATCATTAGCACATGAAAAGAATTAGCTGCCGCCTGCCAAATGGAATTATTGACATTGATAAGAGGACCAAGGATGGTATCACCTGAAATGGAATGTGCCAGTAATTCAGGGCAAAAAATGCCTCAACCAATGCAAAGACCCCTGAAGGTATTTATTCCTTCTCTTGATGCTAGGCGTTATATATCTCCATGTAAAAAACAAACACACTTTTGTAATATTCAAACTTGACCCAAGAAGGGTTTGATTTACTTGACTAACCTAAGAGAGAGATACATTTTCAGCCGAGGGAAAGAAACCTCTTAAGAGCAACCAATGGAGAATGAGGGAGGTTTCAGAACCGTGAACAAAAACGACAACACAGAGAAAGCCCGGAATTTCACAGCCTGGGTGGTGATGATGACGTCCACACCCCCCCACACAGCAGGGATGCACGGCTCTTGGGGAGACCTCACGCCGCACATTCTCCATTCACGGGCCAAGGGCGGCGGGCACAGAATACTCCGCCCGTGCAGAAGCTCCAGCGTGTTCCCTGGACGAGGCAGCGTGGCACCCCGAAAAGGGAAAGGCTCGTGCAGTTCTGCTTCCTTACTGTCTGGGCCATCCCATCTAAAAGCCCGTCTGTGTGATTGCCAAGCCCATGATGTGAGCAGATGACGAAAGTCTGGCTGTCCGAGCTGCCGAGGACCGCAGGGGTCTTGGCGCTGAGGCGGCCGGGTGGGCGCTGCGGCATCGCTGGGCGTTTTTATCCTGCGCTTTTAGGGGGGCACAGAGACACAGGCAAGAGAAACTCCGTCCTGGCCCCCTTTGCCTCAGGCCTACCTGAGCAAGGGTGCCGGGTGCTGTGGAAATGTGTGGATGGTGGGGCGCGTTCCCTTTGGGAGATTTCTTGATGGGAGGATCTGTGTCTTTAGGAATTCTCGGCTCCTGCCTCAGTTTCTCCAAGTGTCAAGCGCTGGTGGTAACTGCTGCCCAGCCCCCCTTCCAGGGTGTGTGGAGCAAAATGACTCTGCTGGGAGCTTCAGGGCGTGAGTCGTGTGGAATGTGAGCGCGGGTGTTTGGTTTTCACGCCGGTGCGTCCTCTCTCTACCACCAACACTGCGTGGGCCCCGCGGCGCCCCAGGGAGCGCGCCGCGCGCCTTCGCTCCATGCGAGGCAATTCCGATTTCATTTTTGGTTTCAAGTTTGGGACAGAAATTCTCTCCCTTTCAGTGCCACCTCGGCTTCCGCTCATCCATGTGGCCACCCCCGGGCAGCTGTGGGCTCCTTTTGGGGTTAGTGTGGCAGCAGAAGGGCGGGGAACCCTGGGACGTGTGTGGGTCCTCGCTCGCCTCCTCTAATCCCCGCCCCTGGGGGAGGTTTCCCGGTTTTCCCAAGAGGATGTATTTCCCAAGGGGTGGCCGAGGAAGCAGCACGAGCCACCAGCGGGGATGAAATGGGTTCTGAGAGGCGCGCTTGGTGCCTGGGTGCTTGGTGCCCTAGTGCAGCGCCCGGAGCCCTGCGGAATGGGAGGCGCCAACCAGAGCCGGTGGGCTGCGGCCCAGCGTGCGTGTGGCCCGGGCCTTCCCGCTTGAGTCCCGCTGCACCTGGCACATTTTTGTTGACATGGCTCTGTCCCCGCATCCTCCTTTGTACAGGGGGCAGTGATCGTGTGGCCTCGCTCAGGAGAGCAGAGGCGTGAAGGGCAAGCAGGCTTGAGCTCACGGTCTAACCCCCTGGGATGTTCCAAAAACCTTCCCATTGCGTGTACTGCAGAAGATGATGATGGTGGTGGTGGTTGTGATGAAGATGATGATGAAAATGATGATGGTGGTGGTGGTGAAGATGATGGTGATGATGATGGTGATGGGGACAATGGTGAGAGAGGAAGCAGAATTAGTGGGTGTGCATTTCACTGCTTGTGAGACAAGATGTGAAAACTCTTGCACTCCGTTCTTAGATTTCCTTGGGTGTTAACAGCCAACTGAATCCTCAGAGTGACTCATGCCTGGGATATTAAAGATCTCTCTCCCCAAACTCTGCCTTTGCTTCTTTTCTTTTTTTTTTTTTCTTTTTTTTTTCTCTCCTTCCCTCCCTCCCTGCCTGCCTTCCTTTTTTGTCCAGTAGGGCTTGTCTGGCTGGCTGACAGCCATATCCCCAGTGCCAAAACCAGTGCCCAGAGCCTCAATAAATATATGTTAAAGGTATGAATGATTCTTGCACTTAAGAAAGCAAATGCCAGCGTCACTGTAATGAGGTTCCTTTTCCTTCCCCCTAAAATTAGAGTAATAGAGGACTATTTTTCTTTAAGAAAATAGTTTGTTTGCGGGTGTCCTCAGCAGGCCCTGTAAGTCCCCGTCTCTCTGTCTGGGTGACACACACACTCGGGACCATTCAAGTCCTTCTTCATGGAGGCTGAGAAAGTCCTGGATGGGACTGGGGGTTCCACTGGCCTCGCAAACTGGGTTTCATGCGACATGGTTTCATTTTCCACAGCAGCGCCCAGAAAAGTGGCAGCAAGCCGCTGTCTGGGCAAAGAAGCCAGCAAGCCTGATATTTTATTAATTATTACAAAAATAAACCACAGGGCTGAGACTTGCTGTTGCAAAGTGCAAGTGTGAAGTCCCGCTTTGGTGAAGAAAAGACTCCCCGTTGCCTACAAAAGATCTTCCCTCAGCAACACGTAGAGCAGAGGAAGGGAGAGCTGCAGACTGGAGCAGCATTTTAAACGAATAAAAAAGCTTACCTCTGAAAGGTGATGTTGGAAATCCTGTTTCCCCCCACGATGGGGTATATTCTTAGGCATTTTCTTTTCAAATATTTCCTCCCCAAAAAGAATCTAGGTTGGCCATTGATTCATGTGGTACAATATGGTAGCTATTAATAACGTTCTCATTTCATAATTTTCCCTCTTCTGAATGCATTCCAGATGTTCACCATGCAAATGTGAATTTTAAATACTCTCTGGATCACTTTGTGTCCCAGAAGTTTTAAGCCAGCTTGTAACCCTCTATTCAGAATCTTAAAGAGATGGGAAAACAGAGAGAGCAAAGATGTGAGATGAGCATGGAAACTGAAACTTAATTTTGACTTCTTGGCCTTTTAGGATTATATAACTTAAGTCTTCTTGTATTTTTAATCAATTGATTTTCCGCTTTTGTTTTTAATAAGCAATATGTTAAAGAAGTTGACAAAGTGGATTTATCACAGGGCGAGCGACATTAAGATAAATAAAACTGAGGTTCAGTTTGTGGTTCAGATTACTATTTTGAGGGAAAAATGTGGCAACAGGAAATTTGGAAAGGGGAAATAGTTAAAGATAAATTTTTAAACACCTGAAGCTATTAATAAATTAGATTATTTCTTTCAAAATCTTTATATTTCATACCTAACAATGTGAGATAAAATGGCAGGAATGCCAGATATTAAGGATTTGAAGAGAGAGAGGGTGTGAGGGGGAGAGAGGGGGGGGTGCGGGGAACAGCAGTTGATTGTCTTTTAAAAAAATATTTTTTTTATTTTTGCACAGAAGAACTGGGGTGCAGGCCGCAGGTGTGGGCAGTCAGAGGATTCACCAGAGACAGAGTAGGGAGCAGAACAGGTGGATCTACTGAAATGTACTGCTGAGGGGAGCAGTGGGCAAGATGGGAGAGGTCTTTTTTTTTTTTTTTTTTAATGTATAGAAGAACTGGGGTGGAGACCAGAGGTGTGGAAGGTGAGAGGATTCTCTAGGGAACAGAGCCAGCGGATCTACTGAATTCCACTGCTGAGGGGAGCAGTGGGCGAGACAGGAGAGGTCTGCTGTGCCCTCTGGGAAGCTCCCTGGCCGGGGATCGAACTCAGGCTGCAGCAGTTATAGCACTGAGACTTAACCCCTAGGCCACCAGGGAGGCCTGGAGTGATTGATTCATCTTTCATTTTCTATCCATCGATAGGACTGTGGTCAGCACTGCACACACACTGTTCCATGCTCTGCATAGAGGCAGAATTCTAGAACTAATCACCCTTACGAAGTTGAGCGTGTGAACTGTTTCCCAGGTCCATTCTGCATGTCTCCTGTCAGTGGGTTTTCCCTCTTCCTGCCCTTCTGCCTGTCCCCACATCCTCTGTCTCCTTCTTCTTCCCCCAGCATGTCCTGATTTGAGCAATGACGTTAGCAGGATTAATGGGGCCCATGACTCAGCATCATCTGTGTCCCTGGATCTCAGTGGCTAAAATAACAAAGGCTTATTTTACCCGCACTGGTCCAGCACAGATGGGAAGGACAACTGCCCGTCACAGTGACCAAGGCGCCATCTGGACATTTGTTTCCATGACAGTCAACGCGAGAACATGCTCTACTCTCTGGGCTGCCCCGGGCAGGACGAATACCTTCAGTTTACATTGATTGGCCAAAGGGTGCTCTGTGGCCACATTCAGCGTAAAGTGCCCAGAGAGAAGAAAGAGGATGTTTGTGAAAAGCCCTCATTGTTCTCACTGGAGAGCACGAGTCGGAGGGAGCGCAAGCTCAGCCAAGCGCCCCGGGGGTGATACGAGCACCTCGTGGAAGGCCATGTCCTCACCAAGACCCGCTCCTCATTCGCAGCATCACCTTGGGAGAATACTGATGTCAAGGACCCAAACCTAGGTGTTTTATTTCGATACTTGCTTTGCTTTTTGTGTTAAGGCGGCCGAGTTTATTTCATTGTATCCTATGTGGGCGAGCCTCCGTTCACTCCAACTCATGCCTATAGAGCGCTTACCATAAGGTGGGCTTTGCGCTCTGCAGGGAGGAGGAGGAGGAGGAAAGACGAATCTTGTTTGTAGAAAGTCTTCCTTCTTTAGGAGAGGCGCACGAGGGAATGACAGCAACAGGGATGGAAAATCCCAGCTGCTGTAAAGTGCGGGAAGGGGACTCTGACCTGCTGTGCGGGAGTAGGTGGTCTCTGGGTCCAGGGGTGTAGGAGGCAGAGGGCACAGAGTGGGCGAAAACTTGGTGACGTGAAGAAGAAGGTGGCATTCTGGAATCTAGAAGAAGGCTGGCTGGGTGGGCAAAGAGAGAACAGAACGGTGGGGGCGCAAGACGCGGGAGGCTTACTGAAGGACGACTCTCTTCCTCTGGGTAGCAGCAAAATTAGATTCTCATTTCAAAACAAGTGCTGGAAGTCCTACAGGAAATGGAGGGGCACCGGGGAGTGTGCCTAGACTGGGGCCACGGTGTGGCAGCAGAACAGGAAAGCAGTGTGAGGTGGGTGGGTGTGGGGAGATGTTTATTTATGAATTACAAAAATTTATTAATTTAATCTTCTTAAATTGCTGTATCCCCATAATTCTCCCATATCACCTGTTACCCATCACCATCATCCCTTATGCTCATCCCTCCCCTGTTTGGACTCCTCTTCCTCCCCCTCCTCTGCTGGATGCTTCAGATCTATGGGCAGCTTGCTAGTTTTGACCTTTTGTTTGGTTTCTCTATATTCCACATGTGAGACCATCCGACATTTATCTTTCTCCTTCTGACTTATTTCCGCTTGCATAATCTCCTCCCGCTCCATCCACGTTGCAGCGAATCATATGAGTTTATCTTTTTTGATAGCTGAGTAATATTCCATCATGTAAAGATACCACAATCTTTTGATCCATTGGTCTCTTTGGGGTCATTTGGGCTGTTTCCATATCTTGGCCATTGTGAATAGTGCTGCAGTGAACATAGGAGTGCAGGCTTCCTTTGGAATTAGTTAATTGACTTCTCAAAAATCATCCAACATGAATGCTAAGAACATAATGTAGAGAACGTCTCAATACCAGTTGCTGTATCACAGGAAGAGGGTTGCCATGGTGAGCACAGAAATGAACAGTTTTCATATTGATTCAGGGGTAGAAAAATGTGGAGTAGCAGCGGGTACGAAAGGGTCAAGTATACAGCTATTAAGGAAGATTGAGTTTTCCTCTTGACCAAAGACCCTGAGTAGCAATAAGAGAACTGAGTAAGCACCACATTTTGGTCCCCTAAATATCTCTCCAGTAGTGAAGACTTTATTTCACTGTTTCTGTAGCTCCCGAAAGTGCTGTCTGAGGGGAGACTCGGGGGCCTTCTGACCCGTGGTACAGCCCCATTACGGCCCCCGCAGAGCTGTCACTTGGCTGTTTCACCTGGCTCAGTGGAGAAACTATAAATGCTTTTTATGATATAGAGCCATGTCCTAAGGTTGAACCCCAGGCATGGACATCTGGCCCAGGCGCTTAAAGCAGGCCATATGCTTAAAATAAAAATTAAAATTTCTGCATGATTTATGAGATAGGGTCACGAGAACTCGTCAATGGGTGACCCGGGATGTTAACTCTTCCCTGATCCCTCCCTCGAAGCAAAAAATTTGCTTCCAAGCAGTCTAGCCCTGTGTATATTTTCTTTCCTTCCATAGTTCATTATGCACACTGCAGTAATTTGTTGACAGTACAAGGCAAATCCCCGATAAAACCAGACAACTTCTCCAAAGTAAATATTTGGTGCCACAAAATCGGGGCTTTTTGCACATTAATCCAATAATAAAATACAGTCCGCGGGAGGAACAAGGAGCATTTGCTAATTTCCTAAATTGCTGTAGTTCACAGAAGCTTCTAATTGCTTTGAAAAATATTTTCTTTCTGGAGAAGTCATATTTTCAGGCAGGAGGCCTTGCTCCTAGATGCTGTGGGCAGCTGTGGAGGCCCCCGGGGGCGGGGGGTGGGGTGGGGTGGGGGCCTGCACCAGTGGGGTCAGGGGAAGGAAGTAGGGGTTCAGCCCGCTCTGCTCCACATCCTGCATTTGGAAGGCAACATACGAGGCACAGCTAAGAGGACAGATGTGGATGTGCTGTGAGAGGCTAAAATTCTGCCCAACAGGTTTGACCCGGAGCAGCAAACGGCCTCCCCACGTCCGCGAGGGGTGCCGTCTCATCCCGGGGAGCATTTCTGAACTCTGACTTTGCTCTAGGAGCAGCTCAGGGACAGACTGTTCCAAAGCAAAGGGTGGATTGGGGGGTGGCTGCGTGAGCTCAGCGTCAACGAGGGCACACCACCCCCACACTTGTAAGACAGCGAGAAACTCAGCATGTGGGGGAGCAGCGTGCGTGACGGAGCGTTTGTCCGGTTGTGTGACCGGATGGACGGATGGCCTCAGGGTGCGGATTTCAGGCGGAGCTTCTCAAGAGAGAGAGAGATTTTGAATTTGGAAGCAGGAGGAGGGATTTTCTGGAGAGAAATTTTATTTATAAAACTGTGAACTTGATATATGGTGCATCACTTACAACGACGGCTCCTTCGTGGCTGATGCGCAGAAGATAGACGGGGGGAAGCCAGTAGGGAGGTCGTCTTTGCTCCACACTAGGTCTCAGGCACAGCGCCAGGGGCTTCCCATACATTGTTTTAACCAAACGGTATTGCTCCCTGGTGTTCATGGGGAAAAAAAAAATTAGAGAAATTTAGAGAGATGAAGCAACTCTCCTGATCAACACTGCTCGGTAGGAATTGCCGACAGCAGCTGCATGGATACAGAAGATTATGCTTTAGCCCAAATACCACCCTGCCACATGAGCCGATTGCCAAAATGTCACGAGGCTGAATTTTCAACGGAAAAGTTTTAAAAACTAGGCAATATAAAAAACAAAATTCACTTTGGAAAATAAGGAGTCTGGAACCTCCCACAAAGTTTCCATGTCCATGGGGGGCTCTGTGATTCCGTGGCCATGAGTCCTGCCACCCCTGGATTCACAAGGACTGTTTGGAAAGAACTGATCATGGAAGGAGAATTCCAAGGTGCTCATTTAGAATGAGCCGAGGGTCTATCTAGGTCAGCCCTCACTCTTGTTAATGGCATTTGTTTTCTTGCATCTTGTAACTTCCTGCGTAGCTCTCCATAGCACTACTTCAGTGGGCATCGCAGTGGGAGAAAATCCATTAACCTGCTGGATCTTGTCAACATAGGCAAAACAGACCCTGGCTTTCTCCAGAGTCCTGGAAGACTCACAGAGCCCGGATTGCAAATGTAAGCAAATAGGACTCGGCCTGTTCAGCTCGGAGAGTTGAATCTGAGTTGACTTTCTTCCTAATTCCTGAGCTTTTTCAGAGAAGATGCTTCATTGTCTCTCAGCAGTGTTGTCTGGATTCCTTTGTATCAGGAGAAAACTAGCAGCAAGAAAAATTGAGGTTTGACAATACACGGCCAGATGCCACACCTTGTAAATAATAATAATAATAAAAAAAAAGCATGTAATACAGCCAGCTGCACCATATAAAGTCAGGTTTTTATACCACACTGTTGTGTTCTGTGTATCCTCATTTGGCTCCAACATCTGTTCATCCCTGTCCTAGCCTCCCATATATTAATTATAATTACATAAACAGGAGTTTGTTTATAGGCTGAGAAACTGACCCAATAGCAGTGCTTTGGCAGGTCTCTCACTTACTCTGTAAAGACACTGGTGATCCTTTGAAGGGGTTGGCCTTCAGCTGATTGATTCTGGAGTGGAAGGCCAACCTCAGAGGTGCTTGGCACCTCTAAACTGGAGAGGTGCCTCTTTCTTTTGTTCTTCATTTCCAAAGCAACCAGCTCTACCTCTGCCCAGGTCAATTATTCATTTTTTAGGGGGGGAAGAGATCTTTCTTTCTTTTTTTTTTTTTTTTGTTAAGATTTATTTATTTATACATACAGCTGGGGTATAGGCCAGAGGTGTGGAGTGGTGAGAGGCTTCACCAGAGACAGAGTGGGGAGCAGAACAGGCAGATCAGAAATACACTGCTGAGGGGAGCAGCGGGCGAGGCAGGAGAGGTCTGCCACACCATGTGGGATTCTCCCCGGCTGGGCGTCGAACTCGCATCGCTACTGCCAACAGCTCCACAGCGCAGTGCTTAACCACTGCGCCACCAGGGAGGCCCGAGATCTTTCTTTTTTCTAATTTTCCATTGAATTTCCTACCTGGGATGCATTTTGAGTACTTAGTGATATTTTTTCTCGAATATATTACTTATTGTGAATTCTGGAACTGAAATGCTACCCCTCCTAGATCTCCTCTTAAACCTAGCACAGATTTCTAGAAATAATTTTGATTTAAAAATAATGATGTGGTCTCTTTAAAAACAGATTTTTCAAAAAATAAATATTTAAAGAGCTTGTCAACTACAAGTTTATGGCTGGAGATAGTCTGTACATACATTTCCACTTCCAGGTTGAAAAATATTTTTGAAGTTAATAATATTTAAATCTCAGAAGATTGCACATAAATCTCTACGTTTTTGGCTTGAGCTGGTAAGTCCAAAGATGAGTAACACATAATACTTCCCTGCACAGGCGAAGATGTGTGACTTGTGTTTGGACGGTCCTTACCTGACATCTGCCCCTCATTTACTTTATCTGCTTAATCTCTGTAGAAATTTGAGTTTGTCATTCTTGCAATGAGATTACAGATTTTTATGATACACGAGCATTATTATAAACAACTTCCTTTAGTCTAGTTTGTGTTACACTAACCCACCCACGGAGAACAATTAGTAGAACAGGATAAATGTTTTAGAAATCCATTTGAAGGTACTAGACAGCTAAGAGGCCACCAGAATTTAAAGGCCCATGGTCTTGGAGGAAAGAGAAATTCACTGAATTAAATCTGAATGTCTGTACCACTACTCCACTCGAAGCGTGTGCTGATTCACAAGCGACCAGGGGTGAGAATATAAACTGGAAAATAGCGGCTATAAGAAGAAAGTGAGCAAAAGTTTTGACTTAGAATTCTTAGGGTAGCTCAGTAATGAGAGTGAAAAAGTCTAGAGAGCAAAGTGCAGGGAACCCAGTTTAGTGCTCCCCAGGACCTTTTCAGTGGAGGCGGGTGACAATTAATAAGTAGCAGCCCCGAGGCCACAGTGCTCGACAGAGCTTGTGACAGTGTCGAGGTAGCAGAGAGACCAAATTGGAGTTTGGAGCCTTCCAGGTAGAAAGAGCTTCTGGCAAACATCCCAGACTTTGAACTGGCACCACTGAATGGGCGCATTCTGGGAATAAGGGCAGTGCAGAGAAGTCGTCTCAATTTCGAGTGTGCTTCATTTGAGACTGAACTAAGGTGAACTACCTGTTTTCTAATTTGCTGACAAGGCCAAGTAGGACTCCTTTGAATGTACATACCACCACCCTGTGTCTTTAATGGCTTCATACACAGTGAGTGACACTCAGTAAAATATTACCAGGCAATAAGAACACAGGGGAAAAGAGGCAAGATAAGAGGAAAAAATGGAAAGTAAAACAGACCCACAGGTAACCCAGATATTGGTGTGTTCAGACACAGAATTAAACATTATTGTGATTAAAAATGTTCAGTAAAGTAGATCACAGGATGAGGAATTTCATCCAGAGAATTGGAATCTGTAATAAAAGAATCACATATAAAAATTCCGTTAGTAAAAAATAATTGGAATTTGTGAAAATAAATGAGAATTGAAAGGCTACAGTTGAATCCATATGAATATGGACAGCTCATTTTTGACAAAAGAATTTAGACCACACAGTGGAGAAAAGATAGCCTTTTTAATAACTGGTGCTGGAAACATGAAGAGTTACATGCAAATAAAAATAATAATAACAGTAAAGCAGGACCCACATTTAACATTTTGCACAAAAATCCACTCATAACGGACTGAAGATTTGGATATAAGAACCAAAACCATAAAGTACTTGAAAGAAAATATAGAGGACACCCCACAGGCTGCCCACCACAATGATGCAACCCCAGTATCTAGGAAAAAATAAGCACAAACAAACAAGTGGAACTATATCAAACTATACCAATCTATTGAGGTCCTGTTGACATCTCTAAAATGGATATCCGGGGCCATTTAAGAGAAATGCAAATTAAAATCACTCCTGTGAGAATGGCCCATATAAAAAAGGACAGAATTAACAAATGTTGGGGAGGTTGCAGTGTGAAAGGAACCCTCTTCCGCTGTTGGGGCGATGCAAGTTCTTCAGCCCCTGTGGAAAACAGGACTCAGCTCAAGTGATGTCACCAGGACTTTGCCTCATCTCTTGGTTCCTGTTTTCTGGGTGCTTCATTCGCAGACAGGCCCTCCAGAGGTGGGGGTTCAGAGAAGCTTCAAGCTTGCTTCATGCCCACAGCAGACCCTTCCAACTACAACGAAAGCTCAGGTGTTTCCTCACCCCCTTGTCATCCGCCTCCCTTGAGTGACGTGACTCTCTGTCAACTGAGATCATTACTAGACAGAAGAATGAAAGTGTCTGCTTTAGGAATTTCACCTTCTAGAAAGTCGATTTGACATCCCCCATGGAGGAGTTTGCAAGTCCAATTTGGATTATTACATCACACTTCTGAAAACTAATCTTTTTTTTTTTTTGATGGATATTCTCCAGTGAAACTCTTCTTGGACACAACCCACCATCATTTCGCTATTCCAGGCCAGGCTGGGTCCTGCCACAGGTGTGGCTTTGACTTGTACAAACTGCTGCTTCTCCTCTTCCAGAAGCCAGAGGGAGGGATGGTCGTGGCGTTTTGGTGACGACAGTTAACAACACTAGAAGCGTGGGAAGCTAACACGTGTGGCTGAGGGGTGGGCTCTCTCTCTGGAGTTTCCAGCAGGTGTATCGTTTACTTAGCTCTCTGCAGGCCTTTTGGTGTAGGGACAACATGTGGGCTGAGAATTAAGATGGACTTTTCTTTGTGTGTCAGTTTTATGAACTAATATAAGTTACTTAACATATCTATGAAATCAAGGTATAATGAGACCTGTCCCATAGGTGTAATCAATAACTCAGGACTCACTGTTCTCCCTGTACCCAGTATTTCCCCGTGACTAGCACCATCCCCCTTTCCATGAGTGTATGATTCTCAAAAAGAAGTTTCCTTCTCCCAACTTCTAGACTTTACTCTTCCCACACTTCTCAGCCCTATAAAATAACTTCACAGACAACCCTGAGTCCAAACTCTTGCTCTTCTGCTTACTAGCTATGAGACACTAACCATGATGGAAATTCTGAGTTTCAATCTCCTCATCTTTAAAATAGTACAAATGTATTATTTAGACATACCTCGGAAGGATATAGTGAAGCCTAAAGTGGTTAATGTATGTAAGATGCCAAATAATTTTACTTTTATTTGTTGATTACTTGCATAATATATGCAGTCCTTATTTAAGCACTTCCTAAGTTTAATCCATTTCATTAGAATCAACCCTTACCATTATCCTCATTTTACTGTCGAGGAAAGATTGTGTCAGGAGATTAGCAAGTTGTCCAAGGTTATACTGCTGGCCCATGGAGAAAGTGGATTTGAACCTAGGTATTTGAAGCCCAGGATCCATTGCCTTAATTACTTTCTCCTCTCCTGCCTGCCTCTTACCAGAAAATGATAGAATGGTGGTAAGAATTGAATGGGAGGGTGGGGGGGCCATCCCACAGCTACTTAGTGGAGGTTGAGTACATCCTAGTATTCGTCATTGTATTTGTTCTCGGAGGTATTTAATTATGGACAATAGCTACATTTTCTCTGAGTCACCATTACCCTTTATGCCTTGTGCTTGGTGTTAAAGACATCAGTTCCTCTTCATGAAGGGATCATTCGGGGGTATTGTTGCTCACACAATTGTCTAGGGAGGCAGCCTTGACCTCCAGGGTTACTCATCTAGAACACAGCACACCCATGATTTGAACACAGGAGTCTCTGTTCTTCGAGGGCTACTCCCCTGGACCTTCCATCTCTCATCAGTATAACAGGAACACTGAGACTAGAGTAAACATCTTCCGTATGTCCGCGATGGCCTTTGCCTTTATAAGCCAGGTGTAGTCCTGAGCTAGATGAATGATCTTTACTCATTTTCTCCAAACCACGTTGAGTGTTTACCAGGGTCCAGGCAGGAACAAGGTGAACCTTGAATGAACCATCATTTTTGATCTATACCCGACTCTGAGACATCACTAGGTCACACATACTTGCTTTAACTCCTGTCTAGTTTAATTCCTGCCCAGATGGGAAACACTGACCTGACTTTATGTCATCAGCAATCTCAGTTGCGGAACTGAAAAGAGGTCCTTGTTTAAGTTCTCACATGAGTAGGACAAAAGAGCAAAAAGGAATGAAAGGAGTAAAGGAATTTTAGACTTACTTCCCTAGTCACTTTGTTGTACTCATAAGACTTTTTGCAAGTAGGGTGAGGATGATGACGGTTAACCTTACAAGTATTAGACCACACACCGTCCTCAACATCACACCCTTAAATAAAATACTAGGCCTAACGGGAGGAAATTAAAGTTTCCACGGATTTGAGAGTGTGCATAGCTAATACAGGATTAAGGCCTTATAACTCAGACTGAGAGTTAGAAGGTAAATATTGTACCGATCCGATTTGCCAACATTAATGAGCTACATGTACCGATGCAGCAAGAGGAGACTACCTTCCCCCTACTCCTCATGCCTGAGCTTTATTTGTTTCTTAGCCTATGTGGGCAACAGCATGTAAATTTGGGGAAGAGAATCAATAAAAGCTTGCCAGAACAAATGGTTACAGTTTACTAATTTCCCCCGTGACCCTGGGTAGCATTATTCTGAAGTTTCTCCCCATTGAAATCTGGGCTATGCTGTGTCCGGAGTGACCCGTTTGGCTGAGAAGACCATCAAGAATATGCGGCATCTCAACCATCTCCCGCCCGCAGACTGGCCTGATTAATCCCGATCGAGTCTGCGGAAAGCACACAAATATAAACTATTCATTTATTTCAAATCAGTGGGCGCCGTGGGGAAGTTATCACATATAATCTAGTGTTAGTCTATCCACTGCATCATAAAAATTAATTTGTCTAATTAATGACATTAGTACTTTTATACATGCATAATTCATATTAATTGATAGGTCTGCCTAAAAAGAATACCTTTTGGAAGAAAAATGATCCCATTAGCGCAAGTTTAATCCAAATCAGGGCTGACAAAGCTGGAGCCTTCAAGGCGTATCTTCAGCTTTGTTAATTGTCATAAGCATTCTAAATTGATTATTCTTACATTAGCATGAGACATTTCATTCATCAATGCTTTGCTGTAAAGGAAATTTGTCTAATGGATTTGGGGAGCTCAACTAAATAAGTAGTATTTTTTTTTTCCAGGGTAGCTAGAGGGGCATTGGAAGCATATTAATTCACTAATACTGGAGGGAAGAAAAATTAGCAGTGGAAATATATAGAAATATCATACAAAATTAGATTTCTGACACTGAATAATTTTTGTGATATCTATTTCAATGGTAATTGAGCGAGTATGCCTGCACTTTTATTGCTTTTCTGTTTTGCAAGCTCCATGATAAACAGCGAATGTTAATATTTCTTATGAGTTATGTCCCTGCACCTGGTAGGGCCACAGGGGTATGAAGTAGAGGATGAATGAGATGAATATGCATTTTCGGGGCACTGCTAGGAGGCACCGGGAATTGACAAGGACCGGCCGTAGCGCCATCTACCTTGGCTTTCTGGGAAAGCGGTTCCCATAGGCTCCTACAGTCAGCTAAGCCAGGGAAAGACAATAAACAGATGTGATCGTGTCCCCACGCCGACACACACAGCTGTTAAGTGTGGGCCACCTCTTCATCTCTTTGGTGTCATTGAAGAATAATCATTAATAGCAAAAGCAGGGTTATATTAATCTGTGGGCAAATATGCACACTTTGGTTGGGATTTCCTGTTTGGCAGAGGGAAGCAATATGTTAGTAATAAGATAGGCTCATTGTATTTTTTTTTTGTGTGTGTGCATATTTTATTTTTTAAATATATATATTTATTATTATTTATATCTTTTACATTATTGTGTATCCCCCATAAGTTTCCCACCACCAATTCACCCGTGAACCGTCACCATAGTCCCTTGTGCTCTTTTCTCCCCCGTTTTAGGCTCATAATATTTATCAGTTGCTTCTATTTTCCTTTTTGACTTTGTAGACAGCGCCACCGATGGGTCCTGGGCACAGCTAAGGATAGTTCAGGATGTGTCGTTAGGACCCTGGGCAGCCTGGCACGTTATCGTGACAGTCTCCTTCTGCTTCTCTGCCCTTTGTCTTCACCAGAAGAGACCTGAGGTACTTTCCGATACTTGTTACTATCACGGACTGATACAGAGAGCACCCCTGTATTAGCATCTTAGCAAGCCACTCAGAAATGGTGCGGTCCTCGGAGAAGTAGTTCCAGGTCTTTGGGCTTCAGTGTCTCACTGTGGTAGCTCAGTTGTGACGGTCACGTAAACGAGATGGTGCGGTCACGAAGTGTTTAGCCCTGTGTGTGGCGCATCACAACTGTCTGAGAAATGGGAACAAGTATTCCTGGCTAAATTTGGCTGAATTAACTGGAGAAAAAGGTAGATTTCCTTGTGTTCTTACTCCTGGTTTTATAATAGATTTCCCTTTTCATTTTTCCCTGGGGGGATTTTATTTTCTGTACGAAACATTTTTTCATAAATATCAATTTCCCTTAAATTTCAGCAAGGACTGTTTGGTCACTTGGCACTGACAGAAATCCTGTGCAAGGACAAGGAACTAACCTCCCCCTCACCCTCAACACACACACACACACACACCTTTCGGAATATGGTAACTGCAGTTGTTCTGAGTATATCACTCACTTCAAAGCTCTGTGCTTTTGTCAAAGGGGCCAGCCGGGTGGAGACGGTTAAGCTCAGGTTTCAGGTTTAGATAATGTTAAGCTGGAAAGATCTCTCATTCATTCCTTCACTCACTGATTCAATAAAGGTTGAGTGGGTCTAATCCAGCTGACAGACATCTCACCAGTGGTGACGCAAAGCCCAAGAGAGATGCACAGAGAAGGGCAGTAGAGAAGGATTGGGGTGCAGAGTGGCTGGGTGGGGGCAGAGGTCTTGGGGAGACCACTTTAGCAGGATGGACAGGGAGGACACATGAGGTGGAGCCGTTCCTCAAGGCAGAGCAAGCATTAAGTGAAGGGGGGTTCCCCGCACAACCAGGAGTGCGTGACCCTGGCGTGGTTGTCTGGGGAGAGAGGTAGGAGATGAATCTCAGGACAGCTGGGGATCTGAATGGTAACTTTTGGGGGGAAGATTCCACAGACTTTTCCCAGCCTCGATTTCCTCATGTGTTAGAGGCAGGTACTGGGGGTGGCTTGCTGACCAGTTCTCCATGAGGAAACAAGTATCTCAAGCTTACAGGTAAACCCAGACCCCTAAGACGTTAACCTCTTGGGTCCTTCCCCTCCTTGAGTACCACTTGGTGGCAAATCCTGACATACTCCCCTTCTGTCAAGTGGCACTTCAGTATCTGTTTTGGGGTTTTCACACGCTCTGGTAACAGTAACCTGTTGCCTTCGACATAGGACAGCCTGCCCCTCCGTGGCGACCTTATGTCCCATTCAGCACGGCTGTGAACATCTAGAAGAAGCAATGAGGACCCAGAGGAAAGCAGACCCCCTTCCGCTGTAGAGGTGTTGCCGCCATCTCAGGCGGGTGCATCCCCTGCACCCCCCCACTCATCACTGACCCCATCCTCACATGTCTGGTAAACTCCCTTCAGAAGCCACGCACCCTAAGATGTACTCCCCCACGCTTCGGAACCAGGATCTTTTCTTCCCGAGGCTCCCACCTCTAATCTGCTGGTTCCAATAGCTATTGATTTGTCACATCCATTTTTAATCCATTCACCATGCTTTCTGTTTAGGCCTCAGGTTTCAACAGAAAGGGAACACTTCCTAAAGTTGTTCATTTTGGTTTCCAGTAAACAGAATTGGGGAAGGACAGAGATATTACATATCCCACAACTAAAATATACCAGATGTGTAGCTTTATTCTGGTTTTGAACATATAATATTCCTGTTTTCCTAAATGTAACTTAATATTGCTTTCAACATGGAATGTGATCCTCTAATTAGACAAAACATAAGCCATACCACTCCCCAAATATATATTTATATGTAGACTAATGGAAGGGACGAGGACAAATGATCTGTGTTAGATATTCTAAATGTGAAAAAATGAGGTTTGTAGACATAGAGTTAATAGCTATTGGGGGAGTGCTTACAATAATTGGTTATTGTTGAAAAGAAATGTCAGATATCATTATTGGCATTTACAATTTTAATTAGCTTGATCTCTAAGCCCTATAAGTTATATTTTCCTCTCTTCAATTTTTTTTCTGGAAGAAATAAATCCAATAGGCTTTCACAGTTATTTAAGGAAATGTTATTAAGACCCACAATGCTGGGATGTACTAATAGTTTAATGGATAAAGAATACGGGTCATTTTTCATGTTAAAACACAGCCCTGAAATGAAATACTTCTCCCATTTCCTATAGAGCCAGAACAGCAGAATGCACTGTTTCCTCAAAGACCCTGGTTTGCTCAGGGCTTTCTGTAGTTTTTGATCTTGGTGCCATCCATTCTGCAAGCCCCCACCTTTGTTTGGAGGGAGTACGAGAATGGGGGTGGACAGGAGATTATGAGTGGAAGAACTGAACTCGGGGTGAGCCATCTTTCTTTCCAGGCCTTTCTGGACTTAGAAGTTTCTTACTGATCTTCAGGGGGTGCTAGACAGATTTTGGTGACACCCTACACCTGCCATTTCATCCTCAAGGCCTTTGTCGGAGCTCTTGGTGCTCTCTAGTATCTCCACAGAGAGGATTTTTCTGGTTTGTGTAATAGACTTTCTCTGGGTCTCCAGCGCTCCTACCTCCCGCATTACAAGTGACCACAGAATCAACTCTTTCCAGAAGCAGAGTTTGGAACACAGATGATTTTCAAAGACCATTCAATCTTTTACCTGTTGTAATAAGAAACATGTATTTTGCTGTTTATTCCAACTTCTGGCAAGAGCTCCTGAAATCTTTGAAATGCCCTAAGCAATAAAGGTACTAGAAGCCTCTCTTGTTTCAGTATTTGAACTCTGACCTTGGTTCCTGACACAGAGCTCTTAAACCCTGGGTGTCTTTTGTTCTAACAAATTGATTCTTAGTTCGCTCTGGATTCAGGTTGGGGACTGGTTCCTAAAAGACTGAGTCATGATTAGAAGTTTGGAACTTCTGCCCCATTCACGCATGTGGGCTGAGTCTTTTGCTGTGGGGTCTGTGCTGATGGCGTCGGAACTGAAGGGGAGACTCGATTCCCATTGTGGGGTGGCAGTGTGGGGAAACACTTATCAATATGGTGACCAGAGTAGATGAGTGTTCTGAGAGTAGACAGCAAGTGAAAAATTGAGTTTTTCCTTTTATACACACCTCCACGTGAACACACACATGCACATACAAATCTACATAGATCACCCAACTATATACTTCAATACTTTATCAAAAAATCATGCTATGTGGGATTTTATTTTATTTATTTTGTAAGATTTATTTATTTACTTATGCATAGAAGAATAGGGGTGTGGGCCAGAGATACAAGGGATGAGAGGATTCACCAGGACAGAGTGGGGAGCAGAACAGACGGATTGACTGAAACACACTGCTGAGGGGAGCAGCGGGTGAGATAGTAGAGGTCTGCTGCACCATGTGGGTCAGCTTCCTGGCTGGGTGTTGAACTCAGGCCACAGTGGTGATAACACTGAAACTTAACCCCTAGGTCACCAGGGAGGCCCTATTTTATTTTTTAAACAGTTTCTTTAACAGTTCTTTTTTGGTTAAAGAGTAGGTATAAGTCAGGATTTTTACTTGTTGGGGGTCTGTGTTTGTGAGTTCCAAGTTGAAGCTACTCCATCCCGTCAAAAAGAAAAAGAAAAGTTCTTTAAGTAATAAACCAGAAGTTCACGCAGAGCGGGACCAGCATTGAGATTAGTCAGGAAACATCTGTCATCCCTACGTCTGTTCCAGAAGACTGCAGGGACATCCACGACGCTCGAGCTGACCGTGCGTCTCTCCCGTGCAGTCTCCTCGCTTTTCCTTCAGCTCTCCTCCCAGGTCACAGTCATTTCCTGGATTAACTTCTCTGACTCTCCCAGCCGGTCTCTTAGCTCTGGAGATTTCCTTGCCTTTGCTTTGCTTCTCTTAGAGTTTTTCCACTTCTTCGCGCAGATTCCAGATAATTCAAGCCCCAGGATCCTCGCTGACCTCAGCCTGGTTCACGATATTCTTGGCCCGGTCTTGTACCGCAGAGATGAACATCTTTCATCATAGTTACCTAGTGCTGAGCTGACGGCAGCTACCGTAGCTGTCTCGCTCCTACCCCCAGGACTGTCTTTGCGAAGCCAAGTGAGCACGGAGTCACGATAAGGAACAAACGTGCGCCTGGCTTTGCCAGCACTGCGGTCCACTAGGGCTCGGGTGGACACTGCAAGGGGCGTGGTGACGTCACTCCACTCCTCCAGCCTCTCCCCTCTCTCGCTCACTGCCAGCTAACTCGACGAGGCTGTTTGCTCACTTTCAGTCCAGGCATTCCAGGCTCACGCCTGCAAAGAACGTGGAAGGCGATTTTGAAGACTGCGGGACTGGCTCCTCTTGGCTGTTGAAGAGAAGACTGTTCCAGGCTTGCCGTTCAGACACCCTAGTTTTGTAGCCTCTGCCAGCCAGTTTGGAAGTTCGTCCTAGGATCCAACCCGCTGTGCTCCCTGACTTTGAAAGTTTGATGACTTCCCTGGAGGTCAAGAGGGTCTGACTTTTTCACTTTAAACCTCTGGTCTTTGTTATATTCTTCCTGAGTTCTTTCAAGGAGTCCATTGCCACATCTTGGGGTTAAGCAGGCTGCTCAGCTGTGCCCACCATGGTGTGTGATTTTCCCACCCAGCCCGGGTGTGGGCACAGACACACACCTGTGGCATCGGAAGTGTTCTGGAGACTTCTCCCCAAGGCCCTGGAGAGCATCCCTTGGCCTGCATCCGGCCCACTGCGGATTCATTCACGGACCAGAGGCAGTGGCCAGAGCAAACTCCTTTGGCAGATCGATTCTCTTCAGTTTGTGGCTGGACCCAGCGCCCAGATGCCTCTTTACTTGGGGGTCGCCCATGCTGCCACCACCCCTATTCTGGCTCAGCTCTGCCAACATGTAAAATTTTGAACATGAAACAGAAAACTTTTGATTCCCTCTTGTTTGGGGATTGTCACCATGGAGGCGATGAAGGACGATGTGACTAGCATCAACACTTCAGGCTCACCTGTGATGTTTGCCGGGGAAAGGAGACAGAGGGGGCCGATATTCCACACGTTGAAACATTGAAAATTATAAGTCAGTGTGTTCTGTGTCCACCTGGGGTTGGTGAAGGAGGCATCTGGACACTTCTTCAAAGTCCCCTCCACCCTCCTGGACAGCAGCTGCAGTGGCCTGGACCCCTGGTTGGACTAGGTGTCTGAGGGGAGGTGGCAGCAGTGGGGGGCACGTGCTGGGTCCAGGAGTGGGGGGCCAGGAGCGGCCTGAGGCCGCAGTGCAGCGAGCGGTAGGCCGGCGGCTAAGCATCCGTTGCTTCAGAGCAGAAAAACTACAGACGCTCTCTTGATGGATTGTCTGGGCTGTGTTCTTCCTCGAGGAGACCTGGACAGAGGCGGATTACTCACCCTTCCTGCCGCCCTCAAGGTCCCGCTGTCTGGCTGAGTCAGGGCACGCAGGGAAGTCCTGAGCACTTCACATGTCATAAACCAGGGGCCCGCGGGCGTCTTAGGTCTGTAGGGCCCTGTGTGGTTCCTCCCCGGCCTGTCTTCCAGCACTTCCTCCGTTTTCTTCTTTCCAGGCATGTGAGCCCCTGTCACAGGCTCGCGGGCGTGTCACACCCCCTCCCCCAGCATTCGCACACACGCTGTTGTCTCTGGAATGAGCTCTCGACCCCAGTGGCCTTCTCCCACACTTCACCTTTCCCTTCGAACTCCCTTTCACCCCTCAGGTCTGCATGTAAGAGCAGCTTCCTCGGGGCCCTTTCACGCCCCCCACGTCACCTTAGCTCCCTGTCACGTGCCGGGATGAGGTGACAAGACTTGCACTTGTCTGTGTCCGTGCGGCTGTCCACACCAGCCAGCGCCACGGGACCCCCCTCGCAGCCGGCCCCGACTGACATAGTGTGTGCCCCACACCCCGGTGTGGGCTCCGGACCCACAGCCAAAGAGAGGTGACTGCCGCTCTTTGGGCCAGGCAACCGCGATGGCGGGAAGGGCTTTGGTCTGGGAGTCTGGGAGTCAGTCTGTAGTCCGAGGGCTAGTCCCAGCCCTGATGCTCGTTTCTAGAGTGACTCCGCAAGGATTATAAGAAGGAAGAGTGGTTCGAGGTTCCTAATATCTTGGCTAAGGAATATAAGGAAAGAGAAGAGTATTTAGTTCAACCATAGAAAATTGCGGATATATGACTTTTTAAAAACCTACCAAAGGGGCAGTTTCATGTGGTTTAAATTAATTGAATAGAAGTTCTTCCTGTGAGTCCATTTCAGCTACGCCCCGGGACCCCAAGCTTCCCCTACAAGGCGTGGGGTGCCAGGCGAAGTGAGCTTTTTTCCACGGTGGCTGGTTCAGACAAGAGGGAAGAAAATCTATCCTGTGCAGGGCACAAAGCTGGCCCTCGCTAGTTCTTTTGGCTAAAGAAGGTGGGCTGGGGGAGCCACTGCCCCCACTCATAAACCCCAAATCTTCACTTTTAACATGCTTTGAAAAGATTATCTTTTTCCATGTTCTCACGCCTGCCCCTCGGCCTTTGTGAAGCAATTTCCGCAGAAACGATGGTCTGCCACCAAATAAGAGTTTACTAAGAATAAAAATTGAATTTCGTCTGCCTGTTGACAAGCTGATTGATCTGGGGGATCTCGTGACTGAATCCTCTCCTAAGCACATTCTCATTTATCATGTGCGAGATTGGTTCAGAATCAATAGCGGCCTGTGCAGGGCCTGTCTGCTGGGCACCCGCCGGAGCCCGCAGCCTTCTCTGGAACACCACTGATTTTTTTGACAGAATTATTTCAACACTTAAATCTTTCTGTGTCTGTCATGCCCAGATTTTCACTGGGCTGCTTGTTGAGGTCATAATTTTTAATATACTTCTTGTAAACACTGAGCCGTTAGGCGTCATTTACCCTTTTTGTCATGGGGTTAGTTTCTTGCCCCTGCGATTCTGCCTCCAAAATTGGTGTTTGAGAGGTAGGTTCTCTTTCAGGATGTCATTCAGGTTCAGCTCTGGGCACAATCTGCATTAAATGGCATGGAGAGCGCCTCCCTGGTGGCACAGGGGTTAAGTCTCAGCACTACGAAGCTATTGAAGCTATCGGCAGCCACTGCAGCACGAGTTCGATCCCCAGCCAGGGAGCTGACCCACATGGTGCAGCAGACCTCTCCTGTCTCCCCGCTGCTCCCCTCAGCAGTGTGTTTTAGTAGATCCACCTGTTCTGCTCCCCACTCTGTCTCTGGTGAATCCTCTCACCCCCCACACCTCTGGCCTACACCCCAGTTCCTGTATGCATAAGTAAATATATCTTTAAAAAAAAAGTCATGGAGAGATGGAAGTAAGGCAGCTTGAAATGGGCGCTAGCACAGCACGAACTAGCTGTATGACTTTGGCCATTACCTCGCCCTCTCTGGGCCTCCTTGTAAAAATGTTGCAGTAGCCTCTATCTTGGTCACTCCTTGCCAAGTCAGGAGCTGTGTACGGAAGGCTCAGACAGGTTACAGTTGGCCTGAAAAATATCCGTTTGTTTAAGTTGATTAATTTTTCCCTACTTCATTTGAAAATGAATGTGTTAATATTTTAAATTTACATACAGTATAATTCACTCTTTTTGGTGTACAGTGCGAGGACTTTTGACACCTGGATACCTTCTTACACTGGTGTTGGGCAGGGTACAGGGCAACCTCAACAGCCCAAAGGCTCGCTTCATGCTTCCGTTTTGAATTCCAGCTCTCCTCACGCTCCTGGCTCTTTGTCCTTACAGTTTTCAGTTCTCTGTTCTTACCTTTTCCAGGATGTCACAGCAGCGAAATGATGGCATTCTGTAAGCTGGGGAGGGGAGCCCTTTTATTTGGCATGATGCATTTGAGCTGAACCTGTGTTGACATGTGAACAGTTTGCCCCATTTTATTTCTGAGTGGCATCCCCCAGAAGAAGCTCCCAGTTTGCTTATTCATCCCACCCATTGTGGGATCTGGGACATTTCGAATAAGACCACTCGAAACATTTGTGTACAGTTTCTGCTAAGAACTATGCTTTTGTGCCTTTAGTGTAAATATCAAGAAATAGGATTGCTGGTTCCGATGGCCAATGTGTTTTGGACATTTTAAAGAACTTCTAGAACATTCCAGAAGGACTGTGCCATCTGCACGCTCTCTGGCAGTGTGTGAGAATACCTGTGTGGCCGCCTTTGATGTTGCCCATTTTTAAAAATGTTAACAATTCCAGTAGGTGTGTGGTCTCATATGTCATTATTTTAATATTTACATTCCCCTACCGACTCATAATGTTGAATGTCTTTTGTGTTTACTTGGCATCATGTAACATTTTTGGTGAAGTGTTAGTTCAAGTATTTCTCCTGTTTATAAAAATTGGGTTGTTTATTTCCTTGCTGTATTTTCAGAGGTCTTTATGTATCCTGGCTACACGTCCTTTGTTACCTGTGTGAGTTGCAAATAATTTCTCCCAGTCTGTGGCTTGTCTTCTTATCCTCTCAATGATCTTCATGGGAAAAAAAATGCTTCATTTTTATAAAGTTCTTAATGTTTTTTCTATTTTTTTTCTTTTCTGTATCATGTTTTTGATATATCTCAGAAGTCTTTGCCTAACTAGTAGTCATGAAGGTTTAGTTGTGTTTCATTTTGAGAGATTTACGCTATTATCTTTAGGCCTGTGATCCATTTTGAGTTAATATTTTAACAAGTGTGAAGTTGTGGGTCAAGGTTCTGTGTGTGTGTGTGTGTGTGTGTGTATACAGTTTTCTCCAATATCATTTGCTGAAAAAACTATCCCATTTCTGTTGAATTTTTGTGAAAAATTCTAAAATCAACTCATTTACGCCCACCATCACATTTCTGGATTTTCTGTTTTGTTCTTGGCGAACGTCAGTCTTTCAACTTCTCTATTTTCTAAAATTATCGCAACTCTTCTAGTTCCTTTGTCTTTCCCACATGCATTTTAGACTTACACAGTATAGATCTACAGAGAATCTTGCTAGGATTCCGATTGAGATGACATTAACTTTATGCAACTTTCTGACATGGTAACCATATCTACTCTTGCTTCAGGGACACAGTTTGTCTCTTGTTTACGCAGATCTCTGACACATTCATTGGCATTGCATAGTTTTCAGCACATAGATCCTGCATGTTTTTTTTTCTTTTTAAGATTTATAGCTATGGTTTCAGTCTATGAAACTATTGTAAATGGTACAACGTCAAAATATTTACAGTTGTTAGTTTGTTTGCTAGTACATAGGAATATAACCAATTACTTGTATGTTAACTTTCTATTCTGCAACCTAGCTAAACTTACTCTTTAGATCTAGGAGTTTTTTAATAGACTCCCTGATTTTTCTATGTAAAATTTCATACTTTGGGACCTCCCTGGTAGTGCAGCAGGTTGAACGCAGTGCTGTGGAGCTATTGGCAGTTGTGGCACCAGTTCGATGCCCAGCCGGGGAGATTCCCACATGGCGCAGCAGACCTCTCCTGCCTCACCCGCTGCTCCCCTCAGTAGTTTATTTCCATCGATCTGCCTGTTCTGCTCCCCATTCTGTCTCTGGGGAATCCTTTAGCCCCTGCACCTCTGACAGACACACACACACACACACACACACGCGCACGGTACAATGCTGCACCAGGAGAAACAATGGCCGGTGTGCATTTCCCGGTCACCTGCAAGATTTCTCGAGGTGAGAGATTATGTCCTGGATACCTTTGAATTTCCGTGTTTTGGGTCTGGACACGTGACCACTCAGAACTGCCAGCGAGCAGGCAGATCCAAGCCGGGGTTTCCTGCCGCCCCACCAGCTCCCAGTCTCCCTGCCTGCCTGCGCCCACAGCCGTCCCTGGGAGCTCCAGCTAAGGTGTCTGAGCTTGTCTTGGGAACCTGCCGAGCACCAAACATGAGCAGTCTCCTCTGTGTGTCAAGCGGTGAACAGTACTTTTTTCTCTCGGCATAGGATGGACACTTGGTCCTTGGGGTGTTAAGCCGCGAAGGCTCATTCCCGAGGACAGAAGGAATGATTCATTCCCCATTCTTAAGCACTTCCAAACATGTAAGTTTCTCCTTCTAAAGCCCTTTCTTTGGTCTTTCCAAAGGAGTCTACAATGTTCAAGGTCAAGGTAACTGAGAGAATTGGCATCCTTTAGGGGCTATTGAGTGTCTCAAGTTAAAATCAGCCGAGTTTAGGGAAAGCGAAAACAGAGACGCTTCCAGGAGGACATGATGGATATGTAGCAGCTTGGAGCCCTGATAATATTTTCAGAGGCTGCTGGAACAGTCACAATTATTCAGTGCTCAGAGCTCATCTGCTCCCTGGCATTATCTTCGCTGGTCATAGAGCGAAGCGTCCTTGAAGCAGGTAAGGAAAGGTCATCTCATAATTATGATCAGCAAGCTCTCTGCTCTTAGTTTGCTTGAAGAAGTAGGAAGAAAATATACAAATAAGCTGACTCTGAACAACCCTTTACCCGAAGCACAGACGGTCTCGCCAGGCTGGGCCTGGTGTTCCAGGTAGAGCAACAAGAAGTGATTTCTATTAAACCCTCATATCTTATTATTTTTATAACATAAATTGCCGTTAGGCCTTTCTGTGGAATAGACGATGATGATAATTTACACATGCTGGACAGATAAATGATTCAATTCTTAGTTACAAGAGAGTGTTGACAGTGATTACTGACGCTCATTTCTTTCACGCATATTATGGGGGTGGGGGCCTGGAAACTCCAGGTTTCGAGGCCTTTCATGTTTTTTCAAAGTAAATCAGTCACTCACGTAATAATTATTTATTATTCCTTTTTGGCAGACGGTTGGACGCATTTATGACAGTTAAGAGCTTTAGCCAAAATGCTGCAAAGTGGAGCAACCGATAAAATATTTTACAGCAGCAGGGGAGAGAGCAACAATAATTAGGAGGCCTCGGTACACAACAGAGAAAATGCTGTGAGGGTCCCAGAGACTGCAGACTTGTTTTCTCCTAGACAGTCCTTGTCTAGGATAGAGGGGCTGGCATTCCCCTGAGATTTGGATTCAGATCACCTGGGAGCTTTCCTAAGCACCGTCTACCCTAAATGTCAGCCATCGCCCAAACGTGTATTCTACTTTCCACTCCATTTTTATTAAGCATTTTCTCAGTGCAGCATCCTAAGTCCTTTCTATATAATTTTCTCTCACTAGAAGGACTCTTCACCTGGAACCACGTGAAATCTAGTTTCAGTTGTCAGTGGTCTACCTCTTCCTGTCTTCCAGAGATTCAGCTGAGTTAGGTTTCTATGAAAATAGAAAATTTCAAATTTGGGTTCTTTTATGACAGTGCTAGGTTAACATTAGGTCACTTCTCAGATCTGTTTCTCCTGGAAACACATCACAAAAGAAAATGCAGCGAAAAGCAAGTTTCCCTCCTATCGCTGACTTTCAGCTGCCTCTCCAAGGGACGCGTTTCCTGGGCTATCGCTCAGGGGCATTGCTGGGTCTGGCCACAATATTGCACACGGCTTCCTAAAAATCACCCCACTGCACAATCACAGTAAAAACTACAGGCCGTCGGGGGAATATGGGGTAGGCATGTCACACTCAGAAACTATCAGTAACATGATATTTTCAAAAAGTAAATGCCACACAAAACGAGTAACATGTGTGACGCTACAGTCAATGGTTAAGAAATCCATAAATACTACAATCAGTATTCATCAGGACAGTTGAAAGAGAGCCAGACTTTGCTCGTAGAAATGAATGTCGGAAGGATTGTAACTCCTGGTGTCTGCGACAGTGTGGAAAGGGGTTTATCCGAAATCTGCCTTGAAGTTTAAACACCAGAGGTGGCTGGGGGTGGCGGGGCACAGGAGGGATCAGAGGAAGCTCTTGGAGGCCTGATGTGGGCCATGCATGTGCTGTGAGCTCCTACCTGGCTTCTGTCAGGGGCTATGCTCACCTAGAACCTCTCAAAGGAGAAATTGAGTGCAAGCAACGTTCCCATAATTTGCAAATTGTTCCCTAATTGATCAGTCACACTGGGAAAAACTTGTATTTCCAAAACAAATATTGCAGTTGAACTAATAGTGCGTAGGAATGTGGTCTTGGACTGTCCATATAAACTGTGATGTTTATATAGGTAGCCTCTCTTTTAAATGTTTAAAATACACAAAAATAGAAAAGTGGTGTCTTCTTTAATGCCCAAGCAACCACAGTGATTGTTTTACCTTTCTCTGTTTTGAAGATATTTTATCTGCATGTATAATTAACCTTGCCTGTGAGAAGGTGTCTACCGGAAGAATTTATTGCCTCTAAGCAAGGTTTTCCATGACAACCGGTATTCTCCATGCCTATAATCTCTGAATGGAAGCCAAAGGAGAGTCATTCACAAGAGTGGAGGGAAATGATCCACAATTGTAATTGTTTCAACTCCAAAACAATCAAGGAAGTCAAGAGCCAGAAGTTTCCCGATTTGGGTCATCTTTGGGGATTCTGGTCCTCAAAGCTGCAAAATGGGACACTGAGTCCCCTAGCCCATGGGTTCTTCAATCTGGTGGTATTGCTCTGTGCCATGAAATTTTCTCTAGATTCTATTTGTTGGCAAGCTTATTTCTTAGTGGTGGAGTTTTGTCTTCTCCCATGCCACCACTATTTGAAACTAGAAAGCCTCTTCCTTATTTTTAAGAGATTTGGTGTTTTGCTTAAATTCATGGCAACTTGGACATGTGTGCGATCAGATCCTCTGGTGATGTTGAAGTCTGGGCGCTCTGCTGAGAGGTTGATTGTCTGACTCAATGTCTCACCAAGGCTGTTCGGCTCAAATCATGAAATTTCAGCCGGACCGGACAGTAGAATCTAGAGCGCCTCCAGCACTGCCTGGTAGTCAGCTTCTCTCCACGATACCCTGTCATATGGTTCGGCCACCGCTTCGGGATCTCCTTCCTGTGATAACAAGCTCAGCAGCCGTTAGTGCGGTCTGTCTCACCAGTGGATGGCTTCCTTAGCCAAACGCAAATCCACCCCCATGTGTGGTCTTGGGAGTTAGGGGCACCGTGATTGTCCTGGTGAGGGCCCTGTGTACTCTAGATCACAATCAGAGACATATTCAGTAAAGGAAACGAGGGCCTTCAAAATGATTGAAAAGTGGGTGGGTCACAAGTCGGGGGATTGACACTGGCTCGCTGTCCCTGAATTTTAAGTCTTATTGAACTACGGCGTACAAATAGCAAAGGGCATTGAGGTTGTACTTGGAGGTTGTGCTTTGGGAGTTAGGGGTGCCATGATTGTCCTGCTGAGGGACCTGTGTACTCGCTACATGCTGCGCGTCGCCCAGTCTGGCCCAAGAAAGGCACCACCATGTAATTTCTGTCTTCCGAATCTCCCAGAATGCATCCCCTGCACAAAACCCAAGTGGCATTAAAGTTCTGACTGCAAAGTCATCTTGGAAAAGCTCTCTGTAAGCTTACCAACCTCTTCAGAATGCGTGCCAAGGGGCAGAAGAAAGCTAAGTGCTGGCCGGACCTAGGTCTCTTACCAAAGTTTGTTCTAATGTCTTACCCATATAATCTACAGTGGTGGGTGAGAAAATGACCCGCAATAAGTGATCGGTGAGTTCTCGTGGCAGAAATGTGTCGCCATTGAAGACGTTAACATTTGAGTTCAAAATACTTTTACAGATTTGCGTGATCCATTATTAAAATCTGATGAGTACACGCTACTGTCAGTGTCCTGAGATTCAGTTAAGGGAACTGGGGAAGAGCCAGGGAAGCAGAATTAAATAGTAATGAATACAAATGAGGGCTTGTTCCTTTAAACAGCTCCTGCGCTTCGCTCTAGGAACCTGCAGGAAAATGAAGGCAAAGGAGCTCAAAGTGGGGGGCCACCGTGCAACCACACAGGAGCAACCTGGGGTGTCTGCAGCTTGGCCCTCGCAAGCAGGAGAGCCCCCCACGAGCATCCTGCCATGAGGGCCAGTGAAAAAGGGAGTGAAGCTTGGGGAATGTCAAGAACCGTTGTCTGTTCCCCTCCATCTCCCTGGAGAGGAGCAGGGAGATCAGGAAGTTTATTCACTTGTAAACACACCTTATTTTTAACATCTTAGTCATATTCAGCTGAGTTATCATTGCTTATGTTGCTCAAATGACTCATTTCCTCTCCCAGCTTGCAAATATTAGACAATATCATATCCCATATCTGTCTTATTTTCTGTGTCCCTGAGGATTACCATTTAGTTTATCCAAAAGAAGAGTTTTAGAGGGACACCATGCCAAAAACCAACAAGAGGGAAGAAAGGAAAAAGTAAATTGCCCATGTAGCTTTTTATTTGAAGCCTCAGCATACTAGGTTCATACTAGGAAGGTCCTCCTAGTGTTTGTTGGAGAATGTGGATGGATGGCAGCAATAAAATCAGATATAGGAAAAAAGCAATCAAATCACCAAGGAGGCCACATTCAAAATATATTATATCAGGATCGGAGGGCTCTTCCTTAGGGCATATGTTCCCTCCCACAAAAGGTTTCTGAAAATTGTCCGTGGAGCCCACCTATGTGTGCCTGATTCAATACAACGTGTCACATATTTCTCTCGACTCAGTCTGTTTGCCTAGTGTTGCATGAAAAGCTTGTGTTGATTTATACATATCTGTCTTTGCTATTCATAGTAGATACTGGTGAAGCTGCACCCACATCCTCTACCTGGCCTGTGTATCTGTTTTCAGCAGTGATCCTCCTTGCCCATGAGGGCGCCCCCCACCCCCGCCCAGGTCAACAATTAACCAGTGCAGGTTTCAAAAGGCACGCTCCCCTGACTCGAAGGAGGGAAGTTCTGGGGTGCAATTCATGCATCTAAGTTCATATTCCACATTCCAGGAAGCTGACCTAGTAACTGCTACGGTAGTTTTTTTTTTTTCCCCTTCTTTGCTTGAAGTTATGAGTCCAGGCCCTTTCTGCTTCTCCCTGCTAGTCAAGGTCTCCCTTATTTTCTACTTCCTCCTGGAAGTCTTCCCTGATGTTGCCCCTTCTCTGTGCTACTGCATCATTCCCAGACAAGGATACTCAGTCGAATGTTCTCCTGGACCCTGGCTTGCGGGGTTTGCTGCCAGATTGTCCCATATATAAATTGTTAGTCCCTCCAGATGCCGAGGTGCCCAGCGTGTGGTCAGGGATGGCATCCGCTGTTTCACCTGCAACAGAGTCCCTGGGGTGGAACCTTCAAAACAAACATCCGGGACTTGAGACATTAAGCCTGTGAAACTGGATCTGGGGTTGAAAGCAAACTAGGCCTGGGGGACCCCTCTCTCCGTGTATTGGTTGGTCCTTTTAAAAGCAGGGCAGGGTAGCCTCTTGTCAGCACAGAAATGGTTTTACCAAGGGATTCACAGGCTATACTTTTTGACACATAATTTTTTCTAGGTAAACTTAGAACAAAAGAGTCAGTCTTCAAATGACTTTGGAAATACACAAACTATGGCCAATGGAAATTTCCAGTATACACGAAAGCCCCTGAAAAGTCCCTTAAGTTAAAAAAAAACATCTGTCTAATGTTGCTCGATGTAGCATTTTCCAGTTTTATGTGACTGTGGAACCATAGCATTCCTATGAATAGAACAGAAATTATCCCAAGGACCTCTTCTTCCATGGAAACCCTTAGGGAAATGCTACCGATGGTAGTAGTTGGGGTATAACCCAGTGAGGGTCCCAGCCTCCTGGGAACACAGAAAATTTGTACAAAGCCATTCTCGACTATTGGATTGGCAGGGAAGCCATCTTGCTTTTCTGTTTGACTTATTTGGTGAAAAGGAACGTGGGCTATCTCGGCCTGTCTGTCATCCTGTAAGTGAAGCACCTGCAAGACTGAGGTGTGTGAGGATTCAGGAGACCTGTGGTAACTTGGCTTTAGACGGGCAGACTTGTTCCTCCCTGAATTATTGAAGGATGCAGGTTGGTTGGCCTCTAGCTGACCTTGGGAGACAGGAGCTGGAGAGTTGTAAGAGCAAAACTCTTGTCACTCATGGTCCTTCCATCCATTCCTCAAAATGTCATTTCAAGAATTACATCATTCATTGCTCACCAGATCCCCAAGGTATGACAGGGCAGGTATTAGCATCAGCCCTACTTTCTAAGGGGGGCAAGTGAGCTCAGAGAGTTTGCCTGAGTTTCCCATCCCTCCATTCATCCACTTGGGAAATGCTCACCAAGCCCCATCTCTGGTCAGCTCTCCTGCCCCTCATTCTGCCCATATTTGCTTTGTCTTGCACAGAAATGGACAGGCCTCACATGGCAGGCAGGGCACTTGGTCTTGTTACAGCAACAAGATGGTGTTCAAATCAATAATCGAGACAAAATCCCTCTTCTGGGCAGGCTCCTGCTGGGTCCAGGCCATTTTGTGTGTGGTGGGGGGGGGGGGATTTTGAAGATCTGCAGAATCTAGAAAACAGATTCCTGGTTCTGTTTTGGTGGACTGTTGTTCTAACCAAATTTGACTTAGGTTTGAGTACAGTTATTATTAAGCCTTAAAGAGCTTCACATTCTTCAAGATGATCAGGTTTAGATCAGGAAACTTAAGCTCAAGAGAAAAAAATTGGGGTAACACCAAATAGTCTCTCTGTCAAACTCCACATCATGGTGCAACTTCTTGAATTAAAGAATTTGTGTCTCAGTCCAAATAACATTGTAATAACTATAATAAGTACCTACTTATAATAATAATTTCTTGTACAGTGGCTGCCATAGAGGAGGCTATTACTTGCTGAATAAATGAATGAGCGTGTGGGTCTTCTTCCCATGCGGAATTTCCCTGCACTGGTATTATTGACATTTTGGGCTAAATAACTCCTGCTTGCGGGGGCCTGTTTTATGCACTGGAGGTTTTTAAGAGCATCCCTGTGCTCTGCTCGCTAAATGCCAACAGACTGCCCAAAGTTGCAAGAGCCAGAAATATCTCCAGGCAGTGCCAAGTGTCTTCTGATGGAGTGCGGAGGAAACCAGGGAGGCAAAATTCTCCCCAGTTGAGAACCACTGCCCTCGGCCGTGTGCAGTGTGCCTGAGATCTTTAGTGGCATGGCCTGGAGCTGGCATGGTACATAAGGCAGCTGAACAAAATGCAGTGAGTTGTAGGGCAACTTGGAGACGGTCCATCTTGGTGACTTAGGCGGTGGAGGTCAGACCGGGACTTCAGACTGCAGCCCCGAGCCAGGCCACTTACTCCACACTGACAGTGACCTTCACGGGTGTGGTTTCGGCCTAAGCCTGTGTCCTCTGCAGCCAGAGAAAAGAGGACAAATGTTGGACAATGTCCTCATCCCAAAGCAGAGAGGACCCGAGGAAGGCATCTCCAGGGGCCAGAAGGCTGTGAAATGTGCTCCTGCTTTCATCTGGAATTGGGGTCCCCCTGCACACAAACAGCTAAAGCCCCTAGCGTATCCCCAGGGGCCACACTCACCCATCATGGGGTTTGGGGGTAAGGGTGCCGGGCTAACAAGTCCCACACTGCCCCCTCTCCAGACTCCAGATCCAAGATGGCAGCGGACTCTGACGGGCAGTGGATGCTCCCTTTCCTCTCAGGCTTCCTGTCTGTGTGCATCCTGCCTTGCGTTCAAAAACACAGGCTGGGCAGGACTTGGGGTTGGTAGGGAGCCACGGGGCCTAAGCCTCTGTTTATGACACATGTCATATCTCATGGACCCCGTCTGGACCCCACCTGCCCCCCTAATCTCCCTGGAATGCCGGGGCGCCCTCCCTGAGTGATGTTATTCCGATGCCTCCAGCGCACAGTGCGGTTTCCAGTTTCCTAACCTTTCTATTAAAATTAATATTTAGATTTTATAACTTTAAAACTGGAAGAATGATGGGAGCAGTATTTGATGTTTATGTCTCTCAGTCACGAAAATGCTCCCCATTTCACTCATGCCGGGCCACACACATGTAGTCACAATAAATAGCATTTAACGTGTTTACAGTACGGAGGGACGAGGAGGACTTCTGTTTTTATATTGATGGGCTCAGCTGGGCCGGGGATACTATTGTTTACAATGAGCTACATTTTTTGTTGTTCTGATTTACCCTCAAATTAAATCTTTATTTCAGAAACCAACCCCAGGGAGTCCCCGTAAGGAGGGAATGTAATAAACAGCATTAGGAGAGGGCCCTAGCCACTGCGCCCCGGTAATTAGTCCAAATGTCTCAATCAGAGTGGTTTTCAAAGTTTTACGGCCACAGTTTGGTCACAGGTTTATTTGTAAAAAGGTGGTTTGGCATTTTGCTCAGCGTGGCCTTTGCCCTTTGGGGAGGGACGTTGGGGGGTTGGCGACAGAGAACGCGAGGGAGTCAGACTCTCAGGCTCGCGGGAGGTGATGCCCACGTTTCTTCTTAACATCTGTTTCCAAATTAAAAGTTGTCCAGATTTAAAGAAACCGGGGAAGGGAAACAAATATCTGGCCTGTTTCTGAGGGCACGCGAAGGAAGGGCCGCGCTGGGACCGGGCGGGCGGGAGCGTTCCCACCCCGCGGGGAGACTGTCCTATAAACCCCGGCAGGAGGGGAAAGGGCTTTAAAAGGCCTGCGTTTCTGGGGTGGGGCCTGTGGCCTGCTCAGCACGCAGCCCCCCGCCCCTTCCCAGCGTGGTGGGAAGAAGGAAGCCTGGATATGAGCTGACCCCCACCCAGAAGTTCCCCGGGGACCCGTAAGCTGAGGAGACCGCCAGTCTGCCCAGAAAAGGGCCCGCACGGCGCACAGAGGCAGGGCCAGCTCTGGACAGCCTCCCATCTCACCCTTCTGGGAAGGCCAAGCAGGAAATGCAGAGGCCGAGCTCACTCTCCCATCCTCCTGAATGGCTCCGTGACGCCGGCCGCTTCCCGCAGGCCGCTTCCCGCCATGATTCGCATGGCGCCAACTTGTTTTCTGGGCCAACTGGCGAGGCATGTGTGCGGACGGGCGGGAGGCGCCTCCTGCATGGTGGACGGACAGTTGCAATCAGGAAACCCAGAAAGCACAGTGTCTGTGTTGCAGGCCGCCCTGCCTGCCGGCCTCTAGGTCGTGTGGCCTGGTGGGGGACGGGCGCGTCGGGTATAACGGTCAGAGGTGTGGGCCATGCGGGCTGACCGCTCCTCCCACACACCGCCGGGTTATGAATTTAAGTAACATTTTGGTAAGATTCGTCTCCCAGCCTAAGGAACCATCGATCATTGAGTCCTGGGATCTGCAAACTTTTTCTGTAAAGGGCCAGTTGGTAAATACTTGAGGCTTTGTGAACCACCCAGTCTGTCACAAGCACTCTGCTGCAGGGGGGAAGCAGCCGTAAGCCATACTTACACAGATGGGCGTTGCTGTGTTGCAATAAAGCTTTATTTACAAAGGCAAATGGTGGGCAGGATTTGTTCTATAATTTGCAAAATAATTTAATCACTTATTGCACCTGTGTTAACTTTGGCTCGTTCTTTAATTCCGCCTTCATTTCTCTCTTCCTCTCTCTCTTCCTCCCTTCTCCTCTCCTCCTTATTTCTTCCCTTTCCTCCTTTTGTCATGTGTTTCTGTCATACTCTGTGCCCTGTGAAGGCCCAGAGAACATAATGATGAACAAGACAGGTGTGGGCCTATCTCTCATAGAGCTGCATGAGAGATAATTAATCACTATATTGTCATATTGTAGCTGATGCTAGTTACCCAACATTAATCTTCATTTCTTTCTTACTATGAGACTTTCAATTTTGTTCAGAGTGGCAAAGGCTCAGCTAAAAAAAAAAAAAAAAAAAAAAAAACACTTCTGCTCCCCATGTAGCTTGGGTGGCCACATGACAATGTTCTCGTCCATGAGACATAGGAGATAGCATTCCTTCCCAGAGGAAAAGGCAATTTCCTTTCACCACTTTGACTCTGAGCCCTTTTATTTTCTTTCCACCTGGACTGCAGCTATGATTCCTGGAAGCGCGGCAGCTTTGTTGTGCACATGAGTATAAAAGCTATGTGCTAAAAATGGAAGGCAGGAGACGGAACAAACCTGGGTGGGTCCCTTACAGCCTTGTGGATTCTTAGGAACAGCTCTGGACAACCTATGTCTAAACTTGTTGCATGAACAAGTAAACCTATTGTTTAAGCGATATAATAGACTTTTCTCTTACATAGAGCCCAAGGAAATAGTAATTGACTAAATTATAATTCACATCAAGATAACAGAGGCATGTATGACAACCTAGTGCTCAATAATTATTTGCAAAACCTATAAAGGAAAGTAAGCATAACTGCTCTCAATTATTGAGGTATGGTCTCTACACCTCAACACTTACCGATGCCCTCCTAAGACTAAATGAGGAAAGAGTGACACCTTTCTGGCAATCCAGCCCTAGCATTGTTTTAAAAAGTGATTTAAGATGATTGAGTTATTTGCTAAGTCTGGGAAGCCAGTGCAGTAAATTTAGATAAGAGGTAAGGGGCCAGGTCTTACCTCCATTCTGGAACCTTCTTATTACCAAAAGTTTCTTTCCTCAAGCAGGTCAAGACTCAAAGCAGTTTATTCATAGACTTAATCTGAATTCTCCACAGGTCCATTGCCCTGACCACGTCTGTTGCCCATCAGGCATGCTACACACAAGGAGACAGGAATAGAACATGATGGGTGTGTGAGGGCGTTTGTGTGCACACACGATCACATGGATAAAGGTCACCCTGGCCCCAGCAGCAGATTAACCTTCACCAGCTTCAGAAATGCCACTGGGCATCCCCCAGTAAAGACCTCAGTCCTCAGCCGAAGCCTCTGCATGAGGCCCCCATCCAGGCTTAGCAATCTGCAGATCTCCGGATTGCTAGTGGACATCCGCGGGCTGATAAGCTGTTGGCGTGATGCTCCATCCCCAGACCTTCAGCATACACCTCCAATTCTTACATCCTGGGGAGGTGGGGAAGAGTGACTTGATGTAGGAGCTGGTGAAATGGAACACTGGCTAAAAATTTCCTGAAGGAGTTTCTAGACTCTCTTCTGTCCTTCCAAAGCAATACTGTAGAAGTCTCTTCCTTTCTTTTTTCTTTTTTTTTTTTTTTAAGATTTATTTATTTATACATACAAGCTGGGGTACAGGCCAGAGGCATGGGGCGGCGAGAGGGTTCACCAGAGACAGAGTGGGGAGCAGAACAGGCAGATCAGAAATACACTGCTGAGGGGAGCAGCGGGCGAGGCAGGAGAGGTCTGCCGCACCATGTAGGACTCTCCCGGGCCGGGCGTCAAACTCGCATCATGCTCGCATCTCACGCTGCCGACAGCTCCACAGTGCAGCGCTCAACCGCTGCGCCACCAGGGAGGCCCAAAAGTCTCTTCCTTTCTAATGCTTCTTATGACATGGGTGAAGTTCTCCGATCAATGTAGACACCAGTGATAGTAAGTATATTAAAATACTAGGTCATTCTGGATTTGGGTCTATGAATCTCTTATGTTTTGTACTTCTCTGTATTTTAACTTTTCTCGAAATTAATGAGAATGGGATGAGGATGGGAACATTGTACCTGTAATAACCATGTCCTGGTAGATTCACCCCCAAATACTAAATTTTATAGGCATTGTTTCTAAAATTTTATCAGTATTGAATAGACGGACATTCTCTTTATGGAATATAAAACTACCTCTATTATTAAAATTAAAAATGATGGCATAATCCAGAAAACAGAAAAAAAATTCTTTGAAGTTTGTGCACAGATTTCTTCCGAGCAGGAGAGTATTACTCTGCCTTTTCTGATTGATGCTAAATTACACTGGTAACATTTCTAGATATTCACTCACTCGATTCCTTCTTGATACTAACTTCTATCCAAATTCAGAAATAGGGGCTCTGACTTAAATGCCCAAGCTCCAGGCACCCTGACTCTGGGGGGGGCCCAGTCTGTGGTGGCCGTTAGTCTCGTCTGTCCGCTTCATCTCCTTCTGCCTCCTCTCATGGTTTCCAGAGAGGGGAGCACATCTTAGCTGCTGGAAATTACCAGGATTCTTTTTTGTTTCTTTCAGAGAAACGTTGCCTAATGCCACACCTGGACTACATTCAGAAACTTTCTAGGAAATTTCACTGAGCTTTGCAGAAGTCCTCTGTTTTGGGGTCAGCATTTTGGAAGGAAAGACAATTGATTCTTACAATTACGGCTGCAATTCTTTTTGATGTGTATCAAGTGTGTTTTGACACCCTCCCCTGGGTCACTGCCGTTTTCAATATTCTTGGGCCTGTAATGAAAGTCAAAGGGAGAGAGATCTTCACTTAATGTTGATTTCTGATATTGATGGCGCATTACCCCAGTCGTGGTTCAGAAGCTTCAAGGGATAGAGTTAACCCCTTGGGTGTCAGGTTAAGAGCATCTCTTGTGGAGCTAGGACTATAAAGCTCATCCTGACACAGGAGACAAAAGGACTTGAGGATCACATGCCATTCTTCTGCAGGTAACAATTTTTTTCTATAATTATCAATTTTATGGTAAATACAACAGCTGCAGAAGAATTTCTTTTTTTTTTTTTTTTTTTTTTTTTTTGGCTGTAAGGCATCTTAGAGTGTTTGCCAATTTTCTGTCTCAAAAAAGGTGTCTTCGCATCTTGATTTAGCCCTGAATAATTCAACAGAATCTCTAATAACAGACTTGCATGTCGCAAAGCCCCAAACATGTTGTAAGCTTAAAGAGGCAGCAAGAAATTTAGCATCACAAACAGAAGTCAAAGCGAGGAGGTCTTTAAAGGGAAGGAGTCAGTGCTTCACACATGTGCTGGGTGCTTATTTTTGCTGACAGTTTCCTTGTTTTTCATAGAGCAGTGGCTCCTAAAAGGGACAAAGAACATTCCTGGAGCTTGGCTGTTGACTTAATTCCCTTTTTATGAGCATTTCCTTCTTGTGGCTTGTCCATTCCTTTCTCCCTCCCCTCCTTCTCTCCTTCTCCCCCTTTCTCTCTCTCTTCCTCCCTCCCTTCCTTTATTCCCTCCCTCCCTCTTCCTCCCAGCACCCACCCTCTTTCTCTCCCTCCCTCCCTCCCTTCAATAAATAATTATTGAATACCTAAAACTTTCCAACCTTTGCTTTAGGCTTAAAGCTTTAATAGTTAGTAAACACAGATCTAACTCCTTATATAGAGTCAAACTTGTGCCCTCTTCCAAGTGCCAGGTAGTTTGGGCGTCTCTTGAATTCCGAGATAAACCAATATTTTCCCTCTCATCCTACAGTACTTTGATTTTTCCCTTAATTGTCTTCCCATCATCATCTGTCCCCTAATCAGCTTTTATTGTTTTGTGATTTTCCACCCAAATCGTGAAGAATGTACTGGAAATTCAAGTGTTCAGAGGAACATGGAGATGAACTTGGGTGCCTAGTTTAGGAGGTTATACTGTGAAAGAGGTCGTCGTGTCCTTGCTTCATGTATTTGAAGGCTATCATAAGAAGAGAGATGAAACTGAATTTCTGTCTTTCCAAGGAGCAGATCTAAGGCTAAATGGGAAATAGATTTTGGCTTAAGGGAACATACATTTTCTATGAGGGGAGAAGGAACTCTATCTGACACTGTGCTAACATGCATTGTAGACGCTCTGTGTGTATAAATGCATACACATCCATGTAGCTGAACCGCAGCACTGTGATTACTTGGGAAGATAGTGGGAACTTCCCCAAAGACTGTCTGGTGGGTTGTAATATATTTATTATAGTCTTTGGCTTCTCCCTGGGAGATGCCAATTGAACCCTCACTCGTGACAACTAAAATTCATTTAATTTTTGTCAGATGTGCCCCTGGCATGGGAGGTGGTGTGAAACTCCCCTCGATGATGAGCCTTTGTGTGTATCTCAACTGCATAATGACATGGCCCCTTAGATTGCTGAGGTTCTCAATATTCTTGGTCCTATAATGAAAGTCAAAGGGAAATCTTTTCACCTCATGTTGATTTACTCACACACGTGCACAGAGGGGAAGAGAGAGGGAGAGAGAGAGAGGGAGGTCCTTATGGATAGAGGATAGAGACAGAACTCTGCCTTAAAACCCACAGATGCCCTGGCAAACCACATCGCTTCCTTGGCTTAGGAGGATTTCTCAGAACTACCCGTATTAAAGTAAATGCCCACATGCCAGTGGCATAGAGGGACGCGGCCCCAGACAGCAGCTTGCGATCTGCAAGCCGCCCCCTTCCCACTAACGGATTTTATAATTTCATAAGACCAGATCTGGGTTAATAAAATGGGCATCAGCTTCTAAGGGATTCTACCGAATCAAGGTTATGTCAGTGAGTCCCGCCGTGCTGTTTGAAATAGGATGCAAAAACGGGGGGTGGCAGGGGGGAAACGCATGGAAATGGTTGAGCTTATTTGGGGCTTAATTGGCAATCAAAAATTTGCTTCCTCGATGCAGGCATGTCACTGCAAAAGCACACCCAGGACGGAACTTTCTCTGGCTGAAGTTATTAATATGTGTTGATTGATGTCAAAATGGGAATTAAATCATAACCGAGCCTCGGCGCCCCAGGCCGGTGGCTCGGCGGCTTCTTTAGCCCTGTCACTTTGGAGAGACAGCTCACATGACCCTGCCTCGTTTTTCTGATGATTTCCTAAAGATTTCACTTTATCATCATTTGTCTCGCCTTCCCATTAGTATTGCCTCCGCCATGGCACCATCCGAACAAAGTTATTACCTACAAAGGGATCCTGGATGAATTTCATACTGGCACAAAACAATGGGATGTTGGACGCTACCAGGAAAACAAAACAAAATAAAATGTTCCCAATTAGTGCTGCTTCCAGACATGTAACACCGTGGCTGCTGATGGGGAGCGTGTGTTCCTTTCCCGCGAGAGCCCCAAAACTCCCAGCACCCGCTCACAGGCATAAAAATGTATGGTCTTTCTCATTTCCAAGTTAATCCAATTTGAGTGTGGGCTGAGAGGGACCAGAGCTTCCCGAAGGCCTGGCAGAACCGGGCAGCTTAGCGTCATTACCAGACCACACACATTATGTTTAATAGCCAGGCTCTGTTGCCCTGGACCGGAGAGGAGAAAATTCAATGAATTAAAAATTCCTGGGGAACAGCCACTCTCTTCCTCCTTGCTGTGGAGGCCACTCAGCTGAACTCCAGCTGCCTCCGAAAGGCTCACCCAGCGGACGTGGCTGTTGCAGTTCACGCGCCGCGATATTGGGGAACCAAGATCTGGAGTCCTCATAGAGTCTGGTCATTGCTCTCACTTAAAAGCAAAGTTGGTTCTTCTGTGCTGAAAGGAAAAAATTCAAAATCCAGGTAATTGGGGCCTCCCTGGTGGCGCAACAGGTTAAGCGCAGCGCTGCGGAGCTGTCGCTGCAGCGCGAGTTCGATGCCCGACCTGGGAGATTCCCACATGGCGTGGCAGGCCTCTCCTGCCTCGCCCGCGGCTCCCCTCAGCAGTGTGTTTCGGTCAGTCTGCCTGTTCTGCTCCGCACTTTGTCTCTGGTGAAGCCTCTCACTGCCCACCCCTCTGGCCTGCACCCCAGCTTGTATGCAAAAATAAAATAAATCTTAAAAAAAAATCCAGATGATTGGCATAAAATACCCTTCATCCCGTTTGTCCCCCTCAGCCCAGCCTCTGCCCCTGGGCCATCCTGTCCTCCATGGAGAGTCGCTGTGCTTGACCTTGGTCTGAGGGCGGCCCGAGGTTCTGCTCCAAGGTCTCCTGTGCTGTAGAAGCTGCTCAGCCCCCGCTGGGAACATTCGCTTCATTCTCCAGGCGCCGGCCGTCCTGTGACAGCTCCGTCTGTCTGCTCATGTATGTCTGTCTGTGACCCTGTTTTCCCTGCCTTGGTCAATACATTGTAGCCCCCTCAAGGCCTGGAGCATCACGAGTTACTCATGAAAGACTTCAGAACAAGCCTCCCCAAACATGCCATCTTGGCGTGTAGGTTGTTGCTCGAAGGCTACCGCGACCCCGCAGATTGCACGAAGCGCGTTTGTGCCCCCTGAGCTGTAGAGAGGGTTGAGGTCTCAGGCCTGCTCTGAGAGAGAAGCACCACCAGACAGGACTGCAGAGAGCGGGGGCAGACAGGGCGCACGGGGGCTCCGAGGCCTGGCTGGTCCGAGTCCTCTCGTGTCCCTGTCTCTGCGTGATGTGAAGCACGTGCTGAGTGACCCCTGCTCTTCCGTCTCCCTGGCAACCCTCGGCCCTTTGAGTTCCCAGACCCGCCTCCTTCGCCCTCGGGATGGCACGGAGACCTGCCTTCCTCAGACTTATCTTTGGGTCTCATGTCTCAGAGATTTCCATGGACGGAGGAGTTAAATTTATTGGTTTTTTTTTTTTCCTGTTACTCCCCCTTTATCATAGGGGGTATCTCAACCAAGATCCTAGAAAGGCAGAGAGGAAAAAGTTTTTCTCCCCCACACTCATTAAAATGTTTCGGGATGGATGAACGCATGATGTAATCCACTGTAAGTGCAAATCAACAGGCCGGTTCTCCTGGCTTCCAAATCGTTCCTTCTAATAAACTGGCAAGCCTCATGCTCGGCCAGCACAGAGTAGTGCTGAGGAGGCCAGGCTCCGGGCTAAAACTAGCTTTACTGCTTCCTAGTTGTGTGACCTTAGCAAAGCACTTCTTTCTGCTCTCCTGTTTTCTCTGTAAAATGGGGACCACAAGAACGTCTATTTCTTTGAGTTCATCTGAGGACAAAACATACCAGCATATTAAATTTAGAGCCTTTACCGTATTACGCAATCATTGGTTTGGGAGACACCAGCTCTTCCTGGCAACACTGGTGCAAGGGGGTCGGCCTGATGCGGGAGCAGCATCAGAAGTGACTTTGAAAATTACAGATGCTGGGCTCTCCCCCCAGCTGGTGGAACGAGGATCTCTGGAGGGAGGTCCAGGCACGAATTCCCGATCAGAGATCGAGTGAAGAAGCACTGGTGATGCACTGGCGTGGGGCGCAGAGAGCTGGGACAGGGCGACGGGCGCAGTGAGGTACCCAGAGGCCAGCACCACTGAGTGGAAGGAGTGACAGCTAGGGCGGGGGACGGACTGCCCCGGGGATGGTGGCCACACGAGACACGGACTCTGGGCCGGCCACGGCGCCAAGGAGGGGACAACCAGGAAAGCACCGCCTGTCCCGGCCCTGCTCCTGCCTCTCCATCTCCAGGCGGTGCCCCTGGGGCAGAACCCTCACAGCCACTGGCTAGGGGCCCAGCTGCCAGGGATCCGCCTCTGTGGCCCCAAAGCAGACGAGGAGGACCAGGAGTGGGTCTGAGGACACAGAGGTGTGTGGGGAGACCACACTTCCACTTTCCATGGGGCAAAGATCCCAGGGACTTGTGCTTCGCCGTGAGGAGTAAGAGCCGCGGCCTGGAAGGGGCTTCCTCAAGACCTTCATCCCAAGCCCTCCACGGAAGAGGGTCTTCAAGCCCGGAAAGTGCACAGCGAGCTTCCTGTGCCGGCTCTCAGGGGTGCTTCCCACTGCAGCCCCTCCTGCAAGACCCGGAGCCCTGGGGGACAGGTCCGCAGGAGGTGTCCTCACCGGCCATCCAAGAAGACGGTCTTGCGTCCACGGTGACAGCGGCCTTTCCTTCCGGGGGCCGGATACTGAACACTCGGGCGCCTCCGCCCCTGGGAATTTGTTCTGAAGCCCCTTCGATGTGAGGAGCCTCCTGCTTTCTTGCCTTTTTGTTTCTCTCCAAGCAAATGTGCCACGGGAGACCCCTGAGATTTCTACCATATGTCAGATCATCTGACTCGGCCTGATTTACATAACCCCATGGTGGAATTTGCCAGTGGAGGGGAGCGGCGCGCCCCAGACCAACCGCCTCAGTTTGCGTGGAGCCCACCAGCTTGTCCGCCCGCCACGACGTCGGCATGTTTCCGAAGACTTCATCTCCGCCGCTTCCTTTCCAAAAGGAGGAAGATTTAAATCACAGGCGCAGAAGTAACTAGCAGTTGTGACATTTTGTTACAGAGTTTAATTACATGAATCATAAAATATTGCTACAATTTTCCAAACTGTTAAACCTTAATTAATATGAACCCACAGGGACCACCTTGATGGTTCTAAATATTCTGAATCACAACTCCTACAGTCGCGCTTCCATCCGCCTGAAGTGCTTTGTAATTTGCAAAAAGTGATTAATTATTAGAAATGAAACCAGACAAATTAATTTAATATAAATGAGGCAGTACATGATTTGATTAATTCTTTTTAATTACCTATATGTTATTTTTTCAATAGTTGAACAAAGGACCCTATTCTTCTCCCGCGTGTTCATATTCATTAATCTCATTAGCACAGAGTATTAATATAATTTTATCGCACGTTCCAGAAGTAGGGCACATTGACAAACCATAATGAATGTGGCATTAGTGTCCTATCACTACATTAATTTCAAGACATGCCTGGCTCATCTGCAATTTACTTTGAGACTTAGTCTAAAATGAGCTGAATAAGCGTGTAATTATGACATCTGCTTCTTTTCAGGTACCTCCTTTGTAAATCAGTGACAAAGGAATAGCAGGTTTAAATATGTGTTAACACTTGGATAGCATGTATAATTGCAATATGGCGATGTGTAATGAAGATTAAATTAGACTGTACTATACCTGACATATGCAAGAACATAATTGAACTATACTCATTGTTACCGTAGTAGCAGCTGCAAAATACCAATATTTGAAACGCGGAAAATGAAACCAAGTTAGAAAAGAGGTGAAGGAGGTAGTCCCGCTAAGTCCCCGAGGAAAGAGCCATATCCTGAGAGGATGCTGCAGACCGAGCCCTTCCAGCCCTTCCTCCTCTATGCCTCATGACAGTTGGTCATGAATTTCATGAAATTTTCCAGAAGGGTCCATTTCGGATGTCACTGGGGCATGACCTCACGCTGCATATCTTGTTCGTGCGGCACTTCTGCTCGGGGCCACGGGGTGGGCACCATGCCCACATCTCCCATCTTGAGCCTCAGGCGGGGAATTGGAATCCTGGGATTGAAATCTAGACTCTGCTCGGTTAACCCTAGATCTCCCTGAGCACGGCTCCCGGATGACACAACCATTTGAGGTTGCCTGAGATTCCAAGGTAACCCTGGAACTGGCTTCTAGGGTAGGAAAGGATTTAGGGAGACCCATGCAACGTTGGGAAAGAAAACAAAATTGCACCGTGGATCCCAAATCCTCCCCCATCGTTTCTGAAAGCTACCTCTTATGCAAACCCTTAGGAGGCATTCAGTTTCTGGAGAGGATTTAGCACACGTCACAGCTACTGTGCGCCTCAGGTGATGCTGGGCAAAGTGGGGGCTGCCTGTCGTTTTGCTCTCTCAGAAGTCGTCAAATGCTTGCATGTAGCTTGCAAGGGCTTGACAGTGGCCCCAAAGTATTGCTTTGGAGGTTAGCAAGTACTGCAGAAGAACTGGGGGCTGTATCTCAAAAGCATTTGAAGAAATTGACTACCTGATGAAATTCCCATGTCAGCCTTTTTGAGTTAATGGTAAGAAAATGTGAAGAGGAACTAAGAGGAGATGAAAGGACGCCCGCTGGATGTGGAGAGGCTGTCGGGGAAGTGCTGACACAGGCTTTCCTGGCAGAGTGGACAGGAGCGGGGAGCAGCATCCCTCGTGCAGGTTAAGATGATCCGAGTGTCTCAGAGTATCAGAGATCGACTTAGCTTATTTCACTGCTAGGTCTGCCTTACGCTTTGCATGGTTGCCGTGATAGAATAATGCTAGGCTTTGAAAGCAGCTTAACGATCCTCTGTTTCGATGATGTGTAAAGTGTGGCTTCAGAAAACCTGACCCTGGCTCCACCACCCTCAGGGAGGTTTGTTAAAATGTGGGTTCCCAGAACTCACCCCAAAACTCAAGGATCAAGCTGCTCCTTCATCACCAGGCCCTCTGACCTGCTCCCCCAGATTGGGCGCGCAGACATTATGATGTTAACTGACAAGGGCAGCAGCTACGGGAGCTGTGCTGGTGCATGCTGGCTGGGAGATGGCTGGGCTGGGAGGCGTGTGCACAGCTCTGGCGCAAGAGAGAGAAGGGTGGCTTCCCGTTTGCAGCAAGGGTAGTTCGGCATCAGCCTTTCCCCCACGCATGCATCACTCCTTAGTGTATGCCCTCATTTCACAGCCCTTACCACGCTCGGCCTGTGGGCCAGGTATGACATTCCGCACCCAGGTTACGGCGGCGAGCGGGGTAGACACAGGGGTCCCACTCAGGGGCCCCCTAGCGTGCTGGGGGCCTGTCGGTGGGCGTGGTGGGTGTGGTCACACTCTTCTCCAGAGGTAAGTCACGGAGAGAATGAACAAAACTTGCGTGACAGCAATAAAAAAGTCACAAAAGTTTTTAAGGTGATTTGAAATAAAACAAGACTACTCCAGGGGTGGGTTTCCCTGTTCCCGGGCTCCCGGCGGCGGGTACCCAGGGTCCTTAGTCTAAGAAGCTCATCCTCGCCTCATTCTCTTTTTCCCTACATTCTCCCATAATGTGAGTGAGGAGTCAGCTTTTATATCCGTGTCGACACTTGATCCTGTGTCTTAGAAGTGCTCCCCACGGCCCTCGTCCACTCCCGCGCCGAGCCCTGGCTGGCATGCACCGCGGGCATCTTCAGAGCGGCCGTGCCCCTGCGTTTCCTTCCCTTCCCCTCCACGCTTCCTCTCCGGTCCCCTCGTGCCCGCTCACTGAGCAAATCGCACTACTCATCCTTCCTCTGTGAGCTACTGCGTGGTGAACTAGTGCAGCGTTCAGCACCACACGCTTTTCATTCTGTCTTCGAGCTCCTGGTTGAAAACAAAGCCAATTTTAGCGTCTCCCATGCCTGGCAGATTGAAAGGAAGCCAGCCCGGCACGTGTTGAACCAGGATGTAGGCTGAATGAGAGAGGCTGTGACCTTGAGGACTGGCTGGGCGAGGTTGCAGTGACAGAAATACCAAAATCACAATGATGGTGAACGAGGGTTCTGTCCCACAGGTTCGGGGCAGCCTCATGAGCTTTGGGGGGTCAGGGGGTTCAGATGTGGCCCTGTCACTTCTGCTCACAGCTCGTTGGCCCAGACACCGGGGCCAGATTCTGTCCTCCCTAGTGCTCAGAGAGAGAGGGACGGAGAGAAATGGCAGTTTCACTGATGATGACACAGGGGTCGTCTGACATCTTTGTGAAGTTTCACATCTGCTTGCTAGAATGAGGCTCTGAATTGGGTAAATGCGTAGCCCCAACCTGACGTTTTTGGCTAAAAACTGTGTTCCTCGCCTACCAATAGAAATCTACTCTGTGGACTTGCTCTCTGGCCTTGGGTAGAAGTGGGGTTTCTTGGAAGTTTGCAAAGAAAAAGCAGGTCCAGCGCGTTGCTAACTATGAATTATAGTGAAGTGTGGGCAGCAAGTTGGAAATGTCTCTAAGTCATCTCTTCCTGTGCATGAAGGAGAGGGAGGGAGGCCTGTCTTCTTCGGTGCCGGGCACTTCCTGCGTGGCTACTCTTGCCTTGAAGATTTAGGTGAGAAATAGGCAGGGCAAATGATGTAAAAATGGTTCGATGAGCACATGATTTTTTCTTACTCTTTGGAACTTTAAAAATTCTTTTGAAACCACAGGGTTCGCTAAACAAGGCACCCCCTGACAGCAAGAGCTATTTCTGCCCAGAAGAGGAAAGGTTAATGTTTTTCATAATAATGGGTTTCACCCTCATGACACAGATGAAGCCTGCAATTGTTTTCCATCTCCTCTGGGCTTGCCTGGCTCTGTGAAAGAGTAGTGGGAGGGGGCCCCTGAGAAATCACCACCTAACCCAGAGCCAAAGCTGCTGGTCTGGGCTCTTGTGCGCTTGGCTTGAAAGGTCTGACATTGCTCTGGTGGGGTATCCCCGTCCACTAGGCAGTTTAATATCAAATCGCCTAGTTCCTAAATGGGTTGGATACAAAAGGAGACACCAGAATCTCATCTGCTACCAGCCGGGGACATAGCTTGCACAGAGATTCTGGAGCGCTGTAGCAGTGTATGCTGGGGCCAAACAGGCTGTATTTTTGACTCAGCAACTCTGCTTCTAGGTATTGACTCCATAGAACCGAGTTACATGCTCACCAGTAAACACGGATGAAAAGTGTACATAGCAACAAAAGGCAGAACTGCCCCCAGACAGGAGATAATGCACAGTCCGCAATGGTTGAACCAAGGAGATGTGGTCTGTCTGTATAATGGTATGCGGCAATACAGATACTCAGCTGCTACTGGGTGAACCCCCATATAAGGTAGGGCGTCTAAGCCATACAAAATAAAAGAATGCCTGTAGTATGAGTCTCTGCAGGTAAAATCCCAAATCAGGGGAAACTAATGTGTAGTGATACAGGTCACAAAAGTAGTCCCCTTTGGGGAGAAGGAGGAAGCAGGCAGAAGGCTTCTGGGGTGCTGAGATGTTCTCTGTCTTCCTCTGGGTGGGGATGACGTGCCTGTGAAGTGCACCAAGATACCTGCTTTTACTGCTCTCTATTCTACTTCAAATAAAAATATAGAGTTTAGTCTGCAAGAAGCTATAGGCACACGTGTGTGTGTGTGCATGTATGCATACTTCAGTTAGCTATGTGACCTAGAGATTAAATAAATGAACCAGTGAGTTATTTGCTCCACTTCCTTCACTGTAAAATGTTGATAATAATTTCTGCCATGGGACTGTTGAGATACGTATATATGGTACACGTGGAAAGCTAAGATAGATCCGTTTGTGTGTTTGTGTATATATTTACTTATGGGCGTGTATACACAGACATCCACACAAACAGCTTTCCTGTATGGAAGGAAGAAAACATTAATCGGTTACTCGTTCATTCCATTCACTCGCTTCTGCCAGTTACGTATCCAGAGCCCACTCTGCTGGTTCTATTTTGAAGGCTGGTTATGGAATGGTGAATAGGACAGGAGGGTCGCTGGTCCTCAGAGGGCTGACACTCTAATCTGGGGAGACGGGTGATAAAGCAATCGCACAAAGGGAGAGGCCAGCTCTCCTCCGCCGGTGATGACCAGATGACAGGAGACAATAGCTGGGGGCGTGCCAACTTGAGCAGTGGCATCAGAGGTAACTCTCTCAGGTCACCTGGAGCCAAGGACAAAGGAGGAGTCTACATAGAATAGGAAGAGGAAGCAGCAACTCAGAGCTCTTGTCCAGGGGAGAGCATGGCATGTGTGAGGAGCAGAGGGGGAGAGAATGGAATCCTGGGGACTAAGACGTAGGCAGGGGAAGCCCCTGCATAGTATTGAAGGAAAGAACTTTAATTTTATTCTAAGTCCACCTGGAAACAATCTAAGACTCTTTATGCTCTGACTTAGTGTTTTAAATAGATCGCTCTGCCTTGGTGAATTGCTCTAAATATATTATCTCCGCAAGAAGGTAGGCTTTTATACCCTAACGGTGGTAGAACTGGGGCTCCAGGGGGCGACTGGATTGATCTGTAAAAAGAAATCCTTCTAGAAGGAACGGAGTAGGACAAGGAGTGTGTGTGTTCACAGGAATCGGGCGAGAACAGCCTGGTTTGTGTTTGTGTGTCGGAAGAGTGCGCCCCTGAGGCTTCTGACCAGGGGCCAGAGCCCTCGAAGGCTGGTGAGACGGTGGGCATTGGCCACAAGGTGTGGGGCGGGTGTAAATTTCAAGAGTGAAACTGTCAAATGCTTTATAGCAAGCATGGTTTATTGTGGTACAACTACATCTTCCCCGCTCCCTACCCCCATTCAGAAAAATCTATTCTCGGGAGTGTTTGCCTGACTTGGAAGTGTGTGGAATTTAAGAAGAGGCTGAAATTCACACTAAGGCGGCATGTTCTAGAATAAAGTAGGGTGCACAGATGAAGTGTAGCCGTGAGACTCTGAGTCCCCAGCTCCTTCCAGGGGGTGTCACCAGTGGTAACTCAGGTTTCAGCCTGGGACAGAGTCTGGCACAGAAGATAGAGCAATCTCATCTCAACTCCAAGGTCCAAATGCACATAACGTTTGGGTCGCATCTCTTCTCAGCCAAACTCACAAGAAATATGTCTCTCGTGGCCTGACAATTCCTAGCGGGCCATGGGGCACATCTTATCCTCACTACCAAAATGAACAGCCGATTCCTTAGCGCTCTTCCCAGTATCACGATTGCTGGGAAGCGTGACAAGCAGTTACTCTGGGCAAAGTTAGGAAAATGTTACCCTGGGCCCCTGTCTGGGTCCCTATAACGGACAGGGGCCCTGTGCAGAGTCAGCCCCTTCAGGAGGCGTGGAGACACTGGGGGCACCCTGAGGACCCCCTCCCCCCGCTAGCAGAGCTCGTCACCCGGACTGGAATTCGCCAAAGCGCGACCAGAGATCACACCCGCTGGCAGATGACAAACCCCGTGCCCCATGCCCCCACGCCCATTTACAGTGGGATGCTCCAGGCTCAAGCCAGCTGGGCGGCCTCGGGCTGATGGACCCTGCTCTGTGCCTCGGCTTCTCGTCTGGGATGGGGGGACGATTACAGTCGCGACCTCCTGGGGCTTCTGTAGAGATCAAATCAAAATACTTACATAAAGTAGCTCTCACATATATTACAACATTTATAAAGTCCATTTACTATATATTTATACCATTAAAATAGTGACTTCATAAAGTTATAAAGAATAGATGAATTTATAGCAATTCCTCTATCTGCCTTCTATATTAATTTATGTATCTATAGTGTATGTATCTATTTGGTGGCACATAGAATCATTAGTGTGTATGACCATAATACATGTATATCATCCGTAGGAACTAGAGCGCCAGAGACCTCCACACATAGCACCTAGAAGGTTCTCCCCTAGATAAATACTGTGTAAATTTACACAATTAATTATTGTTACTTCTAGGCCACATGGATGTATTCTAATGACGAACAATGGCTGATTATATCCAGTTTTATGGGCAGAGCTCAGAAAACAACCCCATTTCACTCATTTTCACTTTGGCAGGGCTCTGAGGTTGTACCTGATGGAACTTTGGGTCCCTGTCTTGCTTCTCTTGCACAACCTGCAGATAGAGGCCAGAGTAAGAGAGGACCGATGTTGGGCCTGCCTGAGGCCTAGGGGTTAAGTCTCAGCGCTATCACCGCTATGGCCTGAGTTCGATTCCCAGCTAACCCTAGTAGATCCGCCTGTTGTGCCCCCCACTCTGTCTCTGGGGATCCTCTCACTCCCCTGTACCCCTGGCGTACACCCCAGTTCTTCTACGCAAAACAAAAGACCCATGTCAAAGCACAATCGCCTTTCACTGACTGTTGACTGTGAAATATAGACACTTGAGGTCCTTGAATAGTCAAAAAAAAACCCAAAGCCCAACAAAGTCACCAACATTCTAAACCAGAACAGAGAGGGAAGGGGCGCGGCCCTGGGCCTGGCCTGCGCTGTGTGGCGGGCCCGTGAGGGCGACGGGGAACACTGCATAGCATTGAACAAGTTTAATAGACTCCGGGGACCCCACATGGGGGTTAGAACACATTTTAAAAAGGGAGAGAAAATGAAACTCTGATAGACTGTAGAGGGGATTGTTGCTGCTTCAGATTTTATTTGAAAGAACTGAAAGACAGGGTCCAGAAACCCTGGGCTTGGACCGATGAACAAACAATCAAACGAAACATTTATTTTCACTAATTTAAAGAGACTTCCAAGGCTCCGAGGCTGAGAGGCAGCCAGCAGCTGGGGCGTGGGGCGCCGAGCCTGGGCAGAGGACGGGCGCGGAGCTGGCACCCAGATGAGATAAGCCAGCTGCCCCCAGATGCAGGAGGTGGTGGAGGCCACTGACTGTCCGTCAGGCCACGCCCGAGGGTCCCCGAGCTTCCTCCGGAAGGGGTGGGCGTTCCCACTCCCCATCACCAGGTGGAAGGAACCAGGCCATGACATGGAGAATCAAAATCCAGCAGCCTGGAGTCGGAGGCCGAGGCTGCCTCCTGCTCCGTGTCGGCCCTGAGTGCCGGGGCTTGGGGCCTTAAGAAAAAGCCTTTGCCAGCAGCGCTGTGTTGGCGGCGCCCTGTGGCTGAGCCCAGAGGGCAGCAGGGATCATCTCCCAAGCCAGCCAGCTGGCCTGAGGGTGCTCTCTGTGCTTCCTTCCTTTCACAAACCAAGCTGGAAACTGCAGCAGGTCTCCAGGTCCCCTACCCCCACCCCCGCCCCAAAGGCCGGCTCCATGGGCCTGTGGCCTGTGTCTCACAGAGGGCCGGGCGCTGAGAAGACGGTGCTGGGGTCGTGCCCTGGGTCGCCATCTTGAATTCTCAGTCTTTTTTTGAAAGATTTATTTTTATTTATTTATACATACAAGAGCCGGGGTGCAGGACAGAGGTACAGGGGCTGAGAGGGTTCACCAGAGACAGAGTGGGGAGCAGAACAGGCGGATCCACTGAAATCCACTGCTGAGGGGAACAGCAGGAAGACAGGAGGGGTCTAATGCGCCATGTGGGTATGTGGGTCAGCTTCCTGGCCGGGATCGAACTCTTGCCGCAGTGGCTGGTGATAGCTTCATAGTGCTGAGACTTAACCCCGACGCCACCAGGGAGACCCAAATTCTCAGTCATTTTTAGCCAGCTCCCCAAAGCATGTCACTGCCCTGCCTCCTGCTCCCAGCCCTGGGCCCTGCCTTCCCAGGAGAGGCGAGTGGGCTAAGGACAGCTCACAGCTGAGGCACCACCCTCGTGAGGAGAGAGCTGCCTTGCCCCAGGTGCACCCCTTTTCCCAGGGGCAGTGCGATGCGGGGGACACTCGAGGACACAACACCCAGGCCCTCTGCTGCAGTGGGCCAGCTGCAGCGCCCGCGGTCAGGCTGAAGCCTCTGATGCCACAGCCCGCAGCTCCCGGCACCCCTGCCCAGCTCTGCCTTCACTGCTCCTCACGAGTGTTACTCAGGAGAGGACGCCCCGATGAACCTCCGGCGTGCCATCTCCACCCCGACTCCCGCTCCACAGCCAGGCCAGGTCAGAGGCTTTGGGTGCTCGCCCGGGGTTCCATTCGCAGCTCAGGTGTGCCGCAGGGCACCGGGCGAGCCGTGGGCCCCGCGTGGATGGCGTGGGACGCGCATGGTGGCAATGGCAATAATCAGTAAAAAGTCCCCCAGGGTAAGGCAGAGAAAATGGGGTCAGAGAGGTTAATGAATTGCCCCCCAAGGCCACACAGATGGTAAGAGTCTTAGGCAGGACTCAACTTAGGCTTCCTGAGCCCTCATTAGAGTCCTTTACAAGGCGCTGTCACACTCCCTAACCCCGCGGGGAGCCGCAGCGCCCATTTAGCGCCGGGCAAGGGGCCCCGCACCCGCCCGCTTTGAACTTCCAGAAGCCATTGTTGGCGACTTGCTGTTGGCTCTTTGTGTGTGGCTCGTTTCTAACCTAGAAATTATCCTTTCCTTTGAGACTCAGACAAAAGTGGGTCATTTCCTCGCAGGAAGAAACTCAGCAGTCCCCCCACTATCTCTCTAGGTCTCTCAGGGTGAACCCACAGCAGCAGCAGCGCGCCTGAGGGGTGTCGGAAGGCCGGCTCTCAGGCTGGGTGGAGCCACGGAGGGGCGTCCCGCAAGCCGGGCTGGCGACCCCCCAGCCCGCCCCCCGGGCCTGACAGCTTGGTTCGGAGGCTGGGGTTCTGCGTCTGCGTGCCCCCACAAACCCGCCTCTGAGACCCCGCGTCCGCTTCCCGTCTGTCTCTCAGGCCTGCTCCTGGAGCCCCCGCCTGCCGCTCGCAGGCCCAGGCAAGCAGCTCGGCGTCGTTGCCTTCATTTCCCCGAAAGACCTCTCGCACAGTTCAGTCGAGTGTAGTGCGTATTACCAAAAAAGAGAAGAAAAACCGGGGTGATCACCTTGCTGCACAGCTATACACCCCATAAAAACTGAAACTGTCGATTCAGCAGCCCAGCTCCTCAGCGCCCCGAGCGTCTCCATCTCCTCTCTCCTCCCGGTTGGTCTTCCCCCTGGTCCTCTCTCTCTGTCACCCCGACTGTCCGCTCTTCTCTCCTGCCGCCGCTCTCCCGCCACTCCATCCCCCCTTGTCTTTCTGGGTCCACCTTCATCTCCCTCAAGGGTTCTCTTTTCTAAACCAGAGTGACCATCAAGAGAAGTCCGACGTCACTGCTTCCGGGGTGTGTCCGTGGCCAAGCTGGGAGATGCGTTAGGCAGGTCTGTCTTTGCCTGCCCTTCCCCCTTCCCCCTTCCCCTGTCCGTAATCCTACTCCAGAGCCTTCGCTTCCCTCTCTGTGCCCGCACTCACTCTCTGCACTCACGGATTCCTCTTCCCAGAGATCGCGTCTCAAGAGAAAAACAACAAAGCAGCTTGTCCTGACCTCCTTTGGCGTGGTGAAGGGCCGATCCAGTGCAGCAAACGCTGGCAAGAGTTTCAGGAGGTCCCTTTGGGGGGTTTCCCTGGAAGACCTTAGCTAGCCCCTGGGGTCCTTTCGCGGTCCCGCTGATTTGGTGCTCCCTGTTCAAGTGTGTCTCCCTGGGAGGCGCACAGCATAGAGCTGGAGTCTTCAGGCTCAGCATCCCCCTTGGCAGGATTTGAATCCAGTTCCGCCACCTCCTGCTAGCTGAGCAAACCGGGATAACCCTTCCTGTCTTTTGGTGCTCTATTCTCTGGCCTCAGAAACGAATACAGTAATGGTCAAGTGAAGCAGTGACAAAGAAGAGCTGTGGGTCGCCAAGGAGACAGGCTGCCATTGCTGCTGCGTGCACGGATGGCCTGCTTGTCGAGGTCAACACTGTAGGGTCATCTCAAGGTGACCACAGACATCCGGTAGCTTCTCCGGAAAGAACCCCATCCAGGGCCCCCTGCGTAGCCGCAGCAGCACTGCGCTGTTTCAGAAAGCAAAGGGCAGATCTTCGCTGTGCATGGCAGGTGCCGCGTGACCTTCGGAGCCTGCGTCTGCCGCTGGCCGCTGGCCGCCGGCCCTCCTGCCTCTCAGCGCTCCGCGGGCATCTCTCCCTCAGCCCTGCAGTGATGCGGTGTGACCCAGCGCGTCGGCTGAGAAATGAGTGGTTAGTTGTGATGACAACCCAAACCGCAGTGCTGTCAGTAGCCCTCGCCGAAGGAGCCCCTGGGAACCGGGGGGAAGCCACAATCTTCCTCTCGTTTATGCCACCCCAGGGCAGGGTAGGGAAGCTCCCGCAGGAGTAAGAGCCCTCTGTTCACACACCCACAGCCCATGGGCAGAAGTCATCCAGGAGACGCCCACTGCAAATGTTTCCCAGGGAAATGATTAATAGGGACAGGGTGGAACGCTTAAGAACCTAGCTTCACACCCTGCGGGCCAAAATCCACGCCCTGAAGTGGCAAGTGAATTATATTCCATGGCTGAGTCAGACCAGCTGCCCTGTTCCGGCCAAAGTAACTGAGGTTGAGAAACTGTTTGTCCATGCTACTGCTGGAGGCCCCGACCCAGGGGAGTGCGTCCTTTGGTCCTTTGTAGGGACGGATCCACCCGCGCTCGCTCGCTGGGTGGCCTTAAACCAAGCAGGGTTTGGTTAGAGATGCACACTCGAGGGGAGGGAGCCAGCGCGGGAAAGGAGAACCTAGCTGGCTTCTCGAATCCTGGTAGGGAGCTGGGAGGAGGGATTTAAAGGTAGGTCCAGGACGAGCAGAGACAGGAGCCTCAGAGCTTGCTCGGGGCTGGGCTCGGCCGGGCATGCGCAGACATTACGTTCCAAGTACACACGTGGGCGCTCGGCTTCTCTCTCCTGGAAACGGTGGCGCCCCTTGGTCAGGGTGGTGGCCGAATTATTTGGGCAGGATTTTGGAACAGGGTTCACGAGCCCATGGCTCAGTTCACCTGTTCAAGAGGACTCGGGGCTACTCACCCTACTGGCTTGCAGTTTTCTCCCCAAGCCTGTTAGTACATAGACACCTTTTATTTAACTGGAACTAGATGCCAGGTGCTGTGCTAAAGTCAGCTCGGGCACTTCTAGAACCCCAACAACTTGTCTCATGAGGAGCGTTGCTTTCCCCTTTTACAGACAAGGAAGTCGCTCTTTAGAAGTTAAATAACTTGCCCCATGCTACTCACTTCCTGCTGGAGCTGGGACTGGAACCCACCTCTGAAGTAATGTTCTCAACCCCTGTGCCATCTTGTCTCCTAATAGCCAGCGTTTTAGAACCTGTTTATTCAAGGTCTATGTAACTGTTTGGGAGACAAACCTACTGTCCCAAGAAGAACCAGGGATGTCTTTGTTCATACTTCTCAATATCCTTTTCTATCACTGTTCTAAACACTGGACTATACACTGGACTATAATCACGTGGCTGTGTCCTTGGCTGCCTACCACAGCTCAAGCACCATAGTGCTTGGACAAGTTTACATTCCCAAAGCTCAAGGTGTGTCAGACACCACAGGAATGAATGAATGAATGAATGAGTGACTGGGTGAATGGATGATGAATGAATGGATGAATGAATGAATGAATGGGTGGGTGAATGGGTGAATGAATGAATGAATGAATTAGTTAATCAGTGAATACAAATCTTCCTGACTTCCAGGATTGTGGTTCACCCACCATTTTCTTTAGGCTAACATTTTGGGGCCCTGAAATGTCTTTCTTTTGGGATTTTCAGTAAGCTCAACTAGAATTAACATCCCTCACGCTATTTAGGACTAATAAAAATTACTTCCCTCGTGATCTCACAAGAGACTGACCAAGTTTACAAAACAAACAGATGCCTCCTATTTTATTCTCATTCCCTGAGATCCTTGCCGCTCTCTCTTGTAATGCAATTGATAGAAAGAAAAAAAAAAAAAAGATGGTGATGCTTTCAGGCTATTTGAAAATATTGGCCAAAATGTCATCCTCTCAAATGATTTTGAACTAGACATATAACTCTAGGACTGACATCCCCAGTGTTTTATACAATTAGGGATTGTTTTCCCAGAGCAACTACTTAATATTTATCCTGTAATGACCTGAGTGAGCGCACTTTGGGGAACTGCTTCCGAAAACCACGTAAACCACTTCAGCCTATTGGGTGTGTCTCTTTATCTTTGTTCTTTTTCTGATCATTTTCATATAATTGTACTCAGAGTATTCCATTAATTTTCTGTTCGGTGCTTTTCAATTACCATTGTAATATAAGCACTTTCAGGGGTACTGTCAAGTGCTAGCTGCCACAATTTTGGTGGTTCCTGATATTTTCAAGTGCATGTATCATCATTTATTTAGCACTTTTCCTATCATAGGGTATTTATGTTGTAGCCAGTGTTACAGTCTTAGGAAACAGCAATGTGATAAATAACTCCAAGGAGGGAGCTTTCTTTACGCTTGCTACTTGGACTATTTCCTTAGGGTCAATTCCCAGCAGTCTGCCATTTATTCTTGATAACTGGATTTGTGAACAAGAGATGAGCTCACCAGGGGACGTAGAGCAGGAGAAAGTTAACTCGCTCATCGCTGCACACTATGAAAATTATTATGCCGGGGGATAAAAGCCCTATTCCTGGGAAAATGCTGCATTCTGTTTTAATCCTTATTTTCTAATATATATTTCAACCATAAAGATTAAGGTGGTGTCAATAGGTATAAAGGAAAAGTCAGTTACCACTTTCGACCACAAATTCTCTCTTCCGCACCACTATGGTAACAGATTTTAACAGCTTGGTGTGTATCCTTCCACACATTTCTCCACACTCATACAAATAAACATATGGTGGTAGACTCGAGTTCTTAAAAATAAATAGGCTCACATATAGTACATTGCATTCTAGATAGTCCATTATTTTTTTGTTTGTTTACTTATTTATTGGCATTTCGCAGTGTGCCATGGAAATCCTTAAATAAAGACCTAGCTCGTTTTTATAAGGACTGAGTAATACCCCTGGTAGCCGTGTGCCATAATTTATTTAGCTATTTTTAAATTATGAAAATTCAGTTTAGTTTCTAGACAAAACTTCTACCAGTGATTAGAAACATATTTAGGTAAATCATTTCTAAATAGCACTAGAATTATTTCCTCTCTAGCCTCAATTCTTCTTAACAGCTCCCAGTTATTTTCTTAACTGAACAACTTGGTGCTCGTGTCTGAAGCTGCCGTGGAATGCAGAACCCAGAACAATCCTTCTTGGGTTTCCAAGCTTTTAAAAAATTGTATCACAGGACAGGCCATATTGTGGTGGCAAGAAACATTTGCTGAGTGTTCACTGTGTTCTTCTAGCATAGCAGGTGGAAACAGAAAATTTATACACACACACACACACACACATATCAGATACATTATATATCAGACATGAATGAATGAATTCATATGCATGAATGACTGAGTGGGTGGGTGGATGGATGGATGGTTGGATGCATGCAAGATTTCCTGACTTCCAGGCTTGTGATTTGCAAGTGCAGTCGAAGTTAGAAGGCAGGCTGGGAAGCCAGCGGTGGCTGCTCGTGTGCCAGGCGTCAGAGTCAGCTGCACAGCAGTCACCATCTCAGACACCTATGGTCAATGCCACATGCCATTGGCCCCTCTGCTCTTTCATTCAGTAAGCAGCAACTTAGACAAGGCACCCTGGACACAGAGCAAGACCGAGTTCCCAGCCCGGTGAAATATTTATTTTTTATTTTTTTTTAAGATTTAATTATTTATGCATACAAGCTGGGTATAGGCCAGAGGTGTGGGGTGGTGAGAGGACCCACCAGAGACAGAGCGGGGAGCAGAACAGGCAGATCGACAGAAATACACTGCTGAGGGGAGCAGCGGGGAGACAGCAGAGGTCTGCTGCGCCATGTGGGAAGCTCCCTGGCCGGGGATCAAACTCATGCTGCAGTGCCTCTGGACAGCTTCATAGTGCTGCGCTTAACCCATTGTGCCACCTGGGAGGCCCCCCAGTGGAATATTTAACTTGGAGGAGAAGAGAACATGATCCAGCAATCTCAGAGAGTCCAGAGACCTGCAAACAAGACAGGCTGTGATGGCTCAGAGGGTTAGTCTGGACTGGACAGTGAGAAAGGTCCAGCGGGGCTGGAAGTCCAAATCATGCTTGCGTGAAGAGAGGGAACCAGAAGCAGCAGGACACACTCACCCCTACACATCCATGCAGGGAGAACTTTGAAGCAGGAGACTGTGTGTCTCCTGCTAGACGCACAGAAATCTCCTGAGTGACCAGAACGTGAGAGGGAAGAGAAGATAGCTACGAGGAGCTAAGAGGCCAGATCAGACAGAAGAGTCAGGATTTTAAGCACCGAGAAAAATCCATGGGAAGTACTAAGCAAGGAGTGACCATCAGGCTGAACCTCACACTCACACTCTGCTTGATTGCTGCGTGGGAGATGCGTCCTGGAGAGGCAGCTGTGTACAACTGGGGAGCAAACGCTCTGGATCAGGTAAGAGATGATGGTGGACTTGCCCAGGTAGTGGCGGAGAGAAGAATATTCCTGAAGCTTCCACTCGGAAGCACTGAAGCTCCTACAGGCCAGCGACTTTGCCTTTCAAAGTCTGAGTGTTTTCATCTGATAAATGGGGATACAGATACTGGCTTGCTGAGGTTGCTGGGACAGAGAATCTCCCACTTAGCACAGCGCCTGCCACCTCACTCGCCCTGCTTACTCTCCCTTTGGCTAGATTGTGATAGACCAATACAGAACCAAAAAGGCGAATGCATTAAAATGTGATGAAAACACAGGAGGGAATAAAAGAGAAAAAGAAGGCAATTCACATCCATGTGTCTAAGGACATGCTTAGAGGTGTATTGAAGAAGTTCAGCGAGGCAGATAAAAGCTTGGATCCTTCGATACAATCCTCCCCTCTCAAGGGGCTCTGGCCACAAAATTTAGGGAATCCTTTTACCAGGGCAGAGAGATAGCGGACAGAATGGGGCTTTGTGTTTTTATTCCTTCGAACGGTCTGTGAGTGGGAGAGGCCCTTTATGTCCCCGGTAAACATGAGCCCTACTGCAGGTGTTTGAGTTTATCACAGAGAGGAAATGACTTTTTTTACACCTAATTTAATCTGAAGCTATTCACAGTTTAAAATGTTTAGTAACGGTGACCTTTTTAATGGCTAACACATTGCAGGTGGTCCTGTTGTGGCCGGCGGTTAATGTTTGCCATCAGAAAGGGGGGGAGGGAGAATTAAATGACCACTCCGTGGCATTGTCTCTGCCTCGCGGGGTTCAAAGGACAGCTGGTTCTGAATGGAGCCAGAGCTGAGAATTTGCAATAAGAAAGAGACAGAAAAGAAAAGGAGAAGAAAGGTTGGAATCCTCTGTCCTCCCTGGGAGAGCTGTTTTCCTTTTCAAGGTATTTTCTGAAACTGGGGCGTGGGCAGAACATCGCAGAGAGGATTGTGAAGCAGATACCATCAGCCGGCCCAGCTCGGGGCCTGCTTTCTCTTTTGAAGGACAGATGAGCTGCTGATGTGTCAACGGCCCAGAGTGGATGAGGAATTGGTCTGGTTCCTGGCCCTGGCTGGGTTTCCGGGCTTTAACACCACGTTGCGCCGAGACTTGGGGTGTCACAGAAGGTCCGGGTAAAATCCAGGATTTCAGTGAGGGCCAGAGTCCCAGGGAGAGGGGACGGGACTGGCTCAGTGGGGAACAGCACCCTCCCACCACACCCCAGATCTCGGGACCGTGCTTGTCCATGACACCCCCACACACGAGGCCAAGCTGGGGGGTGCATCAGCAGCCAAGTGTCCCAGACAAGGGCCCACGGGCTTCTAGTCACCTTCCAGAACTGTGTGTCTCTGCCCTGCCCTGAAGCTTTGCCTTGGCGGCCTGTGGAAGTTCAACCATGCGGGCCGACGCTACCCAGAGTGTGCACTTGACTTTCAGCCACGGGCTCGGCAGATGCCGGTCTAAGTGTGTGACGGTCAGGTGGGTGCTTCTCGGCTGTCCTGGGCCCCAGCAGCCCTCAGGGGGCCCTGCCTGTGTCCTTGGAACTCCTTAATGACTCAAGGCAACACGCTTGTGCTTCATCCTTTCCTTTCGCCCGATAGTACTCTTGGAGCCCTTCCCCCAAGTACTCTTGGAGGCTGCACATTCCCTCCTTTGGTGAGAACAGAACCCAGGAAGGAGGGACTCAAAGAGCCACTGTCTTCAAGGACAACTGCTCTTTGGCGCAGCCCTGCGATTTTGCTGTGCAGTCGTTAGCCTCTCCCTGTCGTCTTTAAGGAGTTAGACGTCGAGATCTGTGCTCCCAGAACTGATTCTGGGTTCACCGTCCCCCTGGGATCACAGGGCAATCGTAGCAGCAGCCTTCTTGCTCTTCACACCCAAAGAAATGCAGAGACCCTGGGACACCAGGTCTGCCACCGCCTTGTAGTTGTAGCGACCTCGCGGCCTTTACTTCTTCTTCAGCCGCATCTACAGCCTCCCAAGTCGCCCCAGGCCACATCCCAAGCACACACCATCATAGGGGTTCTCCTGCATCTCCCCGCACTAACTGGGACAGTATCACTAAAAGTCATCATTCAGTTCTAAAGTTCCTGGGATGGGGGTCGCCCAGCTCAGACTAGACATAGGGAAATTCTCTGCTGCAAACGTCTAGGGGGTGTGGATGTCGGTTCTTCCAATTCTATGCAGTGACAGTTTATGAATTTGGCTCTGTGTCCTACTTCAGGAAGAGAGTCGATAGCATCACGAAGTTAACCTAAAAGAAAAGGGCGCTGGAAGAGCAAATCTCTCTTTTGTGTCTCACTAAGTTCCCACCTCCTGCTAGAACAGCCGAGAAAGATCTGTCTGACTTGTCCAGCAGTTTTGCACGTCCGTCTAGTTAGGACAGGATCTTCAAGCTATTAGATGCATCCAATCCTTTAATATAGCCTATTTCTAGATGGAAGGCAATAAAATAAAACCATAAATTTCAAAATACAAGGAATTAAGTTTTTTCCTTTAAGAATGTGCAAGTGCTTCCTCAGGCTATATTAGGGCTCGGTGTACATCCCCCCCACGTGTAAATATTTACACTCCAAGTTTAAATATTCATATTTAAATATTTCAAATATTTATATTTGGCATATAAAATATTTGAATTCACTCTCATTCTAGTGCATACTCACCCTGAAACTTTTCTCTGAACTCAAGAATAGTTAAAGCGGGTACCTATATTAATGTGAGTACTTTATTGTCCTGAAATTACGGCTTTTGAAGTTTCTTCCTTTCTGAAACAAAAAAGAAAAGCCACGCTTGACATCAAAGAGGAGGCATTGTCCTCACTAGCAATTACGGTCGCTTAATGTTACTCTATATCTACCCGGCTGCAAAATGCCTTTGCTTTTTGTAACATATACTTATTTTGATCAACACCTTTAGAAAAAAAGTACCTAAAAGTACCCAGCTACCTATAAAATTCTCACTGGGTTCTTCCTGGTGGTTGTTGTGAATCAAAATACTCCTTTAATAATGTATTCTGCCATCTATGATTGCGGGTGTTTTTTTTTTTTCTTTTAAAGAAAACATTTAATTACTATTGGAGAGCTGTAACTGTGAGCTGTGAGTTACCAGATGTGAAACCAGACACAAGGGTGAGATTTTACAATTTCAGCACAGCTGCTTACGACCAAATCTGGTTTAGGACACCGTCGATGGATTTAAAAACATTACATTTATATTAAAAATAGCAGGGTCTCATATGCAGCCCAGCTGAAGGTCTTCTTGGCACACTTGTTAAAATCAGAACAAGTCCGCCAATCAAAGTCCCAACACCGGCTGTAAGCACCCCGACATGCGCTGTCCCCCGCCCAGCCCACCCCAGCCCAGCTTTCTCCTCAAAAAAACACGTATCTGGGCCTTTTGTCTGAATTCTAAATTAAACTCGATTCCTTTCATTTGTGTATTATGTGTGCTAAATGCCAGAATGGAAGGACTTTAAAAGCATCACCAGCGAAGAGGCTTGAACACCCAATTTTCTGCCCTGCAGGCTGACCAAAAAGTGAGGTTCTGTGTCCCTGCCCGCACCAACCCCTGGCATGGGCGTCTTATAGCGTGGGGAGCAATCGCTCTATGGCGCTTACTTGTTCCTCCTTCCCCCTCGCGCCCCCCCCCCCCCCCCAGTCCTGGACTCTGCAGCTATTCCATGGAGCCAAATCTTGGCCACGCTCAGCGGAGCATGCAGACTGGGCAGAACAGCTGAAATAACTGAGGTGGGGGTACAGTGACCCCCCCCACCCCAGGATGGTGAGAACCGGCCCCGGCCTCCCCTCCATTCCTGCCATAATTTTAACTAGAGTTCTGAGAGTTTCCAAAAATGTATCTGATGAAAGAGTTTCCCATCTTAAGCCCGGGGAGTGGGAAGAAGTGGCAGGCTTCTGTCTATTACTAAGTCTGGGGCACACCACAAGAACCGCCGCTGTCAAAAACCTGCTCTCAGTAACACCTGGGCACATATAATCCGGTTCTGCAGCCCAAAGTAATTCTGCAGTCTTCCAATTTTTTCCCAACAGATAAGGAAGCAAGTGTGTGTACATAAATCGAAGCCAGCTGTATATACTATTCCACACCTCCCTGTCACTTCATAATATATCTTGGCGGTCTTTCCATACCAAATCAAGCAGTTTCCTTATATATATTTTTAAAGTGGTAAAGTTTTGAATCATCTGGGCATTTAGGCCATATTCATGCTAAAAATGAACATTCCTGTCTACAGGTCTCTGTTTATATCTGGCCCGTCCGAGGGGCGGTTCCCAGCCGGGGATCTGTGGCTTCAGCCCCTTGTGAAGCATCTTTAACACTTTGTGGTCCGCTCACGTATTAGTACGTGTTTTTGTCACCAGTATCAGGTGGCCGCTCACGTATTAATACGTGTTCGTCTAGTCTCCGGTTTTTCATGCCACGGTGGATTTATGTGGAACTATTAGGAGCTATTCTTTGATCGTCCTCAGTCTAGAAGCCTTACACATTGTTTTGGTGAAAGTGTAAGGTGTTTTATAAGAGATATTACAGTTTTTTTCATATCCAGTCGTTCAGAAGTTTTGTGTGTTTTAGTGAATGCTTCTACCATTCATGCGGTGGCACAGAAAATGGCCGGCCCCAAGGGCTGGTAAATTTAAAGGGCACCGGCACACAAAGTGTTAAGAGCTTCATGGGTCAGTGCGCGTGTCCGCCTGTTCCCTGCAGTCTTTGCGGTGGTTTGGTTTAAGAGTGGCAGGTCCGAGTTGAGATTCCCCTAGCAGAATGTGGCCTCTGCTCTGGTTACAGGCTTTTGGAGCCCGTCCACATTAATGTGCCCTACACAAACACGTGCACATTCACCTGACTCTCACTCCTATGTTGGGGTTCTTGATTTAACACACGTGAGAGGTCTGCCTCGTGGCGTCAGCCCAGGGCGTAAGAACTGCACTAACACCATCAGGGCCAGCAACGTCCACCGGTCACAGACATTTCCTAATCTGGGCGCGTATTTCAGGCCCCGCCACTTCCTACTGACTCCCCAATTTTGCAGGTGCTGCTTCACCTCCCATTTTCCTGTCGTTGCAACACATCACAGAGGGCCTGGGGAAGCACCACCAGGGGTCTCCAGCTTAGCACTGTGGCCTGATACATATCAGTGGAGTCCTTTTTTTTTTTTTTTAAGATTTATTTATTTATGCATACAAGCTGGGGTGCAGGCCAGAGGTGTGGGGTGGTGAGAGGGTTCACCAGAGACAGAGTGGGGAGCAGAACAGGCAGATCAATGGAATTACAGTGCTGAGGGGAGCAGCGGGCAAGGCAGGAGAGGTCTGCTGCGCCATGTGGGAATCTCCCCTGCTGGGCGTCGAACTCGTGTCGCCAGCTCCACAGCACAGCGCTTAACCTCTGCACCACCAGGGAGGCCCTGGTGGAGTCCCATTTTTGCTCGAAGTTGGATTTAGCAGCTAAGGTGGAAAAATATCAAACCTCTAGCCGTGAGTGGGGAGAAGATAAGCTTTACCCCCCCCCCCCACACACACACACCGTAGCCTTCCCTTCATTCTGTTTTATTATTAACTTTCTGGGTAATTTCATTTATAGTATTGAGGCTTAAAGGGAGCTGATGGCAGGGAAGAGGTGGAGGGGGCTGAGTGATGATGAAAGGGGGTCCTTGGACTCTGTATCTCCCAGGCCACAGAGTCAACTAACCTGCAGGTCAGAAATATGTACCATGGGTCCTCTCCAGTGGCCTAGGGGTTAAGTCTCGGCGCTATCACCGCTGAGGCCAGAGTTCGATCCCCAGCCAGGGAGCTTCCCACATGGCGCAGCAGACCTCTCCTGTCTTACCCGCTGCTCCCCTCAGCAGTGGATTTCAGTAGATCCACCTGTTCTGTTTCCCACTCTGTCTCTGGGGAATCCTGTCACCTCCTTCCCCACACCTCAGGCCTATATCCCATTTCTCCTACACAAAAAAAAATGAAAAAAAAATACATACCGTGCAGTTAGGCTTAACATGTTTGCGTCTGTACCGAACATGCAGACTTTTTCTTTGCATCATTCCCTAAACAATGTGCTGTAATGACTGCATGCAGCATCCTCACTGTACGAGGTACTGTATCTGGAGATGGTGTGAAATCTGTGGGGAGGTGTGCCTGGCTCTGTACAGATACTCCACCATTTTATATAAGGGACTTGAGCATTTTTCATAGATAAATTCTAAAAATTCTTTATAGATTTTAGTATCCAACCTTGGGGGGCCTAGAATTCCCTGTGGATACCAAGGAATGACTGGATCTCATTTTGGTCCAAAGATAAGCCTTTAATGTCTGTCCAGCCGATAAATCTGAGGTTTCTCCATATCTGTAGGTAAGTTCTAGGGTGAACTCGCCCCTCTTTACCTCAGTTTCCCCACTTGGACAACACGTGAGTTGGCTCAGATCTGCAGTTCTCAAAGTGTGTCCTATGTGTATGTAGCAGAAGCATTTTCTCTGGGAATAGAATTTTATAGTAAAATAGTTTAATCTCATGCCTTCCTAGAGGTTCCTAAAGTTTCGAAACGTAAAGGCTCAGAGAAATCCTTTGAAAGAACCATCAACTTTTTTTAGCTCACTGTTTCTTAGTTGTACTTGGGGAAAAAAATGTGGATTTTTTTTTTTACTATTAATTTTGTTCAGTCGTGTTGGAAAATGCTGGATTCTCCATGGGAACCCCCAGTTCAAATGTTCTGTGGAGAACGGAGCAGCCAAAGAGCTGTCACCAGGCCTTACACCCCCTCACCCCCACAGGCCTCTCTGTCCCCCTTCTCACCCTAAATCCTGCAGTGGCCGCCTCAGCTGGCCTCTGGGGGGCTACGCATGGTGACTGCCTGATGTTGGGCAGAAATGACCCCTTAAGTCTGTGGGCTTGCCTGCCTGATGGCTTCTAGGGGCCACCAAATGACTGAAAGGTTTTGCCTTCCTTGGATATATGCAGATTTAGGGGGATCTGATAAAGAGGAGAAAAATAATGTGGACAGGAGAAAGTAGGGGGGCTAGAAGAGGGGTGAGGGGAAAAACAGAACAGAGAGAAGGGAAAGAAGGAAGAAGGAGAGGAGACGTGGTTATGCTTGGGGAGGCGAGGCCCGGAGGGAGTGCGTGCGCCGTCTCACCGTGGACCGACCGGGGTGCTGGATGAGGGGGGGCCCGCCCTGCTTTCTCCAGCACGATCGCCTCCGACCCGGGGCATTACTTACAAATGTCGGCCCAGGGAGCCAGCACTGACCGTGACGGATGGCTGCACGCTCGGAGATGCGGGTGGCCGAGCTTTTAGGTGCGTTGTCCTATTTAAGTTAGATGATAACCCATTTCTCAGATGTGGAGACTGTGTCTCAGAGACGTCAAGTTTCCTGCCCATGCACTTGAACCCAAGCTGGCCTGGCTCTGTGACCCCTGGCCCCGTAACCCCTGGCCCCAACTCTTCCTGTCTGCCCGCTCTAGGGCGTCCGCACCTCCCCTAGGGCCACAGAGTCTGGTCAGCCGCTTCCTCGGCGCCAAGGAGAACTGGGCTTGCGGCAAGGAAACTTGAAGCCCCTCGCTCCCCGGGCCGCCGGCGTCCTCCCAGGGCTACAATGTCAGGGCCAGCGGCAGGGGAGCGGGAAAAGACGCTTTTGCTGGCGGTTTCCACTCTCTGCTTCTCAGAGGCGCTCCGGGGGCTGTGGTGCGCGCAGGCAGCACCCGGCTGTCCCGGAGCCGCTGGGGACATGGTGTCCACACCGACTGCTGGCAGCGCCCTTATTTCCTGAGAAAGATCCAGCTGGGGCTGCCCGCGCTGCAGATGGTCTGCCCCTCTCCCTCCACCCACCTTGACTCCTCCTCCGAGCCTACAGCTTCTGTGGTGATGGTTCTGGGTGGGGGACCCCTCCAAGGGAGGTTTATTTAGTAAAAAAAATCACAGATTCGGGGGGAAGATAGGAGCATCTCAAAGCAAAGTGCCCCTTCGCATGCGTGTGCTGAGGCCCCTGGGCTCCCCTCGGCGCCCTGAGCTGCCACCAGCTCCCTTGAGCAGCCGGAATCCCTCCCCTGCCCCGCAGCCCTCCGGGGTGCCCGCCTCCGCCCATAGGCGCCGGAGCTTTCAGGCGCCCCGGCACCCCCCTCGTGCACGCTGCAGAGGAGAAGCGGAGGGGCTGGAGCCGACAGAGAGGGGCTGCACCGACAGAGAAGCGGGGAGCACAGGCAGGGGCGCACAGACTCCCTGGGGGACAGGCGCGAGGCCAGGGCTCTGCCAAGCTGACCTGGGCACAGAGGCGCAGGGGTCGCGAGGAGGTCGCTGGCTGAGCGCCGTGCGCGGTCCCCTTGGTCGTGTGTTCAGGCGCCGCTGTGGTCACTGAAATCGCTTCTTTGCTGTTCGATCCTTTGTGAAGTGTCATCGCTATAGACCAGCCTAGGCAGCGCCTTTTACTGGAGACGCATCTGACTTGCTTGGGGTCTCCCCCAAGTCCTCCTTGGTCTGCCTCGGCCTCCCCCCAGTGCTGCAGGTTGCGCAGGATGCGGAAGGTCTGCGCGTGCGGAGGGAGCACTTCGGGAGGACCTGGTCAGGTGCTCTCGCCTGTCCCCCTTATGTGGTCTCTCTTCACCCCCTTCTTGCTCTGCCACTCTCTGATCTCTTCCTAATTAATCACTTTTACGTTCTTTCCTCTTGTTCTCCTCCACCCCCTTTTTCTTCCCGTAGGTCTCCTGCCTTTTCTTCCCCTCCATTTTCTCTCTTCTTTTCCACATTTTTCCTCTAGCCCGAGAGCCCACAAGGGCCAGGCCTTTGCTCAGCGGTGGTGTCAAGGCTAAAGTGGTTAGAAAACAAAAACGGAGTTATTCATTAAGTAAGCATTCGCCATCACAAAATCCCCCCGATGAAGCTTAGAGGTTCAGAGACTTAATCACCTCTGCGTCTGACCCAAACGCATTCCTGCCGGGATGCCGTTGCCAGAAAAAAATGATTGATGGGCGAGGAAGTCGATATGAAGTAGAACGGAGTCTCCGTTTTACAAAGCAAACATTTTGGAACTCTCAGCACACTCAGGATATGCTAAACCCCACTTCGGCCTGGCTTGAGTAATTGGGCAGGAGCTCCTGAAAAAGCCATCATTCTGGAAACACCAGCAGATGGAGAGGGAGGATGTCAGAAACTCAGGAGTGAGTGAGAAGAGGGAGCCACGAAGTGTGGCTCCTGGGGTCCCCCGACCACACAGAGCAGCTGGCCCCAAGCTAGGAAGGGGTGACTGCTGCACGCCTCACATCTGCTCACGTTGATGAGGCTTCACGTTCTTCCCGGGATCCTTCCATGTTCTGCGACCTTAGGAGCATTAACTATAGTCAGTTCCTCCTAAAAGAAGGATGGACAAGCGTGAGGCTGCTGCTCGCCAGGCTTCGTCCTTGGTTCTGTCCAGCACACAGTCACTCTTGCACTTTAGAAGTTGTCTATGTGGTGTTGATGGGGTGAGAGGTTTGAACAGTGAGGAAAGAGTGATTTTCAGCTATTTTTATTTTTGTGTACAAGAAGTGGGGTGTAGGTCAGGGGTGCAGGGCATGAGGATCCCCCAGAGACAGAGTCGGGAGCAGAACAGGCAGATCTACTGAAATCCGCTGCTGAGGGGAGCAGCAGGGAGACAGGAGAGGTCTGCTGCGCCATGTGGGTCAGCTCCCTGGCCGGGGAGCCAACTCAGGCCACAGCAGTTAGAACACTGAGACTTAACCCCTAGGCCACCAGGGAGGCCCTAAAAAATGATTTTAACTCAGTGTCTTAAAAGCAACAAGAACATGAAATTGAGAAGAGAGCAAAAGGCAGCAGTAGTTAAGTTTCAGTCGAATGGATGAGACACATATAACTGCTTCCCTGTGAGGGTGAGGGCAAGACTAGGGATGGGGGTAAGAAGGGAGGATCCCTGACTGGTTCAGAGTGAGGCTGGGAGCCTTTCCAGGGTAATGGAGTTGTCAGGAGAAAAAAATTAAAAACAAAACTCAAACTACAGCCATAAAAAGAATTGTAGGCCTCGGAGATGCCTGGGAACTTTAGGAGAATTTGCTAAATGGTGCTAGGATTTACAGGTGGATATACCCAGAAGCCTCTGCCTTGGTCTCTAGACAGTTGAGGGAAGCCACAGGCCTGAGGGCCCTTCCTAGCCCTGCCCCCTCTGGAAGGTGAGAATTTCTTCAGTAAAGGCCTCTTTGATATGCGCAAGGGCCAATGATGCCTGCAGAAATTCCCCTGCGCTTATTGGAGCTCTGTTATGAAAGAAGCAGGTAAACCTCTAAGTTATATCCATGGCCAATGCAAAAACAGCCCAGTGGAAATTTCATGCTTGAGCTTAATTAACATTTTAAATTATATATTGAATTATTTTAACTGCTGGCTTTTGTGAGGGGTTAGATAATAAGGACAAGAAGGCAACTTTCTCCAGCAATATGGAATAAAATTGGCAAACTTTGTGGTTAAAATGGAGCCCTGACTTTCGCTGTGAGGGCATGAATAAATTACTTAAGCCCTCTAAGCATTAATTTTCTATAGTACTTACCTTGGAGAGTTTTGTGGGGGCGGTGTGGGACAAAATGTGTTAAGCACTTACCACAGTGCTATTTCATCATGTTTCAGTTTTCTTCTGTTGTGATAAATGATCACCAACTTGGTGACTTAAAACAACACACATTTATTATTTTATCACTCTGGAGGTTAGACGTCTAATACCGGGGGAAATTTAAAATGTTGGCAGGACCGTGTCTATCTTTTTCTGTCTATTGTGGGGAAGAATGTGTCTCCGCCTTTTTATTGAATTAGTATACACATTACAAGGATGCATGTTCACCCCTATATAAGTACTAGCCTCACCTCGCCCACCTCCCAAGTTCTGTTCCATTCATTCCCACTCTCAGGTGTATGCCCTCCCACCTCTTCACTCCCCTTCCCTTGGGCAAGGACTATATTTGCCATAGTGTCTAACATTATTTTTGTTGTGAATTACTAATTCATTTGCTTTGGTCACTTAAGTCAGAACGTAAAAGATAATTACCGGATGATTTCTCTGGTAGGTGGAATGTAAATATCCAAAGCAAACAAACAAACAAACCGATCTTTGCCTTTTCCAGCTTTGCGGCTGCCCATTCTCCTTGGCTTCTAGCCCCATCCTTCATCTTCAGTGCAGCAACATTGTATCCCTCTGGCCAGTCCCTCCTAGGTATCTCTCCCTGTGACTATAATTGGGAAAGGAGATAGGATTTCAAAGATCTGTATGATGAGAGATTGGGTCCACCTGGGTATGTCAGAATAGTCTCATCATTTCACAGGTGTTCAATTGATCACACCTACCAGGTCCCTTTGACATTACAGTAACACATTCACAGACATCCAGAGATATCATTGAGGTTCCATTAGTCTGCATACAACACATAGTGTGTGCTCAGTTCATTTATTATTATTATGAAGTGACTTTCCAAACACCGTAACAAATGAAGTCTTTTTCAGGATTACAAACTACCTTGAAGAATTCACCTTTCTGGGCCTCCCCGGTGGCACAGTGGTTGGGCGCTGCGCTGTGGAGCTGTTGGCAGCAGCAACGCAAGTTCGACGCCCGGCCGGGGAGAATCCCACATAGTGCGGCAGACCTCTCCTGCCTTGCCCACTGCTCCCCTCAGCAGTGTATTAAAAAAAAAAAAAAAAAAGAAGAAGAATTCACCTTTCTATTGAGCACAAGAGAACATTCTGATTATTGTGCTGCAGTCAGAGAGGAGACATGGGCCTAATGGCCCCTCAATATGGGGAAAGCCATCAGCACAACCCTCCCATGTGAAATAACTGCTCCCAGTACAGGCCAGGGTGTTCCTGTCCCGAAGGCCCGTGGCGTCCCCAGTCAGCATTCGGTTTACATTCCCACCTTCCTCTCTGAGCAGAAGGCAGAATTGTTTGTGACTTGCTACTTTTCTGCAAGACCATATAAAATTTCACACTTATGATGAATGCCTTGGACTAGGGTTTCATAAAACTATTTAGTGTATTAGAGTCTATTAACCAGCTTGAAATCATGACCCTCGTTTAACAGCTATAGACTGTGGCAGCATTTAATCCATACTGGTTGATTTGTATAACATTTATGATCTGAACCAGATCCCTTAATGCCTAAATTCATAGCTGTTGGCTTGAAATATGAGAGCTGGCAAGCACACTGGCAGAGCCCCTGCAATATTGGTGGGACAGAGCTTCTGAGCTAACACATTTCCCAAAGAAAAGATCAGTTTACGTGCACCGCTTTCTATAGAAGGCTCTTGGTTGGCGATGTCCATTACCTCTTCCTCCTTCCTAACAGAGTCTAGATTTTCTCTAGTCCCTATGCACCCCATGTGACTCAAGAGAAGCTGACTTGGCCAAGGGTTGGTTCAAGAGCCCAGACTTCAGCAAGGAACGCTTGAATTTCACCCAATGACTTTTTTGTTCCAGGGATAAGCTCATGATCTAGATTGACCTAATCAGAATGAAGACTAGGGCTAATGTTCTAGAATTAAGGGAGAAGATTTCCTGTCTCTCCTGCAGACTTTAGACAAGAAAGATCATCGCCTCAGCGGTCATGGTGGGTCCATCATGTCCATGCCAGAATCCACCTGGGGAAAAAGTGGGTCCACTGATATGACGTAGGTTCTGATATCTTAACCCATTTGCAAGCTCAGATGTTAGACTGCCATGGGTTCATGGGTGCTGGAAGTACCCATGGGGCTCCTAGGTCAGAGACAAAGGGCGTTATTGCTCATGACTAAGCAGACAGCCTGGGTTCAGCTTATTTGCATCTGGCTCCCTAGGGAAATTCCTAGGGTAATACAGTCAGGTCCAGGTAATGCACGTGCACCAGAAATCCTGAATCCAGGGAGCGTGCAGCTCTCCTGATGGACGGTTAGGAGGCCTGCCCTCTGCTCTAGAGGGCACTACTCTCCCTGCCTTCCAAGGCTAGTCCCTATAAAACATCCTTGTTAATAGAGTCTAGAGCAAAGACAGCCAGGGCTTCCGCTTGCAAGATGTACTGAAATGCCAGAGACTGGCAAGGAATGAACTCTTGATGGAAAGCTGGCATGATAAAGAGGGTAGCGCCAAGTAAATGGCTGGAGAACAGAGCTGGAGACTGACTGTAGCTCACCTTCCATCTTGCCTTGTTATTATTTTTTAAAAAGATCTATTTATGCATACAAGAACTGGGGTGCAGGCCAGAGGTGTGGGGTGGTGGGAGGATTCGCAAGAGACAGAGTGGGGAGCAGAACAGGCGGAGCTACTGAAACACACTGCTGAGGGGAGCAGCGGGGAGACAGGAGAGGTCTGCTGTGCCATGTGGGAAGCTCCCTGGCTGGGGATGGAACTCGTGCTGCAGTGGCTCTGGATAGCTTCATAGTGCTGAGACTTAACCCGTTGCACCACCAGGGAGGCCCCGCTCTTGCCTTGTTATTAAATGAGATAAATACTTCCTTTTTGCTTAAGGTGCTTTGAAAAAGTATTTAACTCTTGGTTGAAGTATAATAACTGCTAAAATAACCAATGATCTGAATTCTACTGGAAAATCTAGGACTCTTAATTTTTCAAAGAGAACAGGTCCCAACCAAAAGTAGGGCATTTCATTAAGTTGCATTTCTCTTTATGCTGAAAATTAGCTTTGTTCTCTCTACTTGAATTATCTGATGCCTCAATTAATAATAGGGTGATTACCTCCAAAGGGTGATTTTTCTCAGCATGTGGAAGGTGGGGGGCACCACTGTAGTTCTCAACTTGAAGACCGATGACCCGGTTATGTCAGATATGTACCAAGGGCAAGGTGTCGGCGCCCCTTTGACAGCATTAGACATTGGGGCGCTTGCCCATCTTGGGTGCTTCTCCATCACAGAGCTCCTGGTGCTGCTTGGAAGAATATTTCTCCCTATCTAAGCTCGAGGTGGCCCGAGACAGCCCCTGTGAGGTTTGGCACAGCAAGACATGCCTTCTGGTGCCAGCAAAGGAGGGTCGCCACCTTGGAGTGACCTCTCGCCATGGAACAAGGGACCGCGTGGCGTGGGGCTTCCCCATGTACGGGAGTCTCCAATTTGGACTCCCCGTCACTAAGACACACTAACAGGCTGGAAAGGAAAGGCCTGAGGACTCACCGCTGCGTGCTCCTGACTGCGCCATGCCACCTATAAAGCTTTATAAATGATTATTTTTAATTTTCGGTCATGATCTTCATAGCACAGTAAGAAAGAAGGGCATTGATGGTGGGGGGGGGTGTGCATGCGTGTGTACGTATGTGCGTGCGTGTGTGCTCCTGGCCCTCATTGGTTAGGTGTAAACAGTCAAAATATGTCATAATTATAAAATCGATTTCAAATTTATACAATTTTAAATGCAGTTGAAGCCCCCAAAATAGGAAGGGCCTGGCCCCTCTGTCGCAGAAGCCTGCCTTGTAATGAGTATGTAAAAGCGCTTGTAAACTGTGAAAACTTCTCCATGTGTTACCTATTATTTAGCTCATCTGTTATTCAGGCTGCGGAGGGCTGTGGGGTGAGCCCTCCCGGAGGGGCGCCTGCCCCCCGAGAGCAGGGTCAGCTCATTGTATGAGCAGTCCTTCCTTGGACTTGCCTGTGCCCCTGGACTTCAGAGGTCAGTTTCAGGGGGACAGCCCTTCTCCCCACCCCCCAAACACCCGCTCCAGCTGGAGACTCGAGACCCAGGCTCTTCTCTGAGAGAGGCAGGCATCTCCAGCCATGCAGTCTTCGCAAAGTGCCAAGGTGAACCGGGGTGCCCCTCTCTCTTCCCTCTGCTTTTCATACCCATAATATGCTGCCTTCTCCGAATGCCATTAAGACTGCCGCAGCGGAAGGAGGGGGTGCGGAAAGAATGTCTGTCCCTGCAGTAAATGAGATGCACTGGCATAAAAGCTCTGCGTTGGGGCATTCTTCCTACACGCTGCTCATCGGGTAATTTTTAAAATCAGTTTTGAAGAATCGATGTGACTAAGTCAGGCTGCTCTGACTTCACGCGCGACGGTGTCGGCGCTATTAGAACTCACAGGCAGCTCAAAGAACCTGTCTCTGCTTTTCTCTTCTGACATAAAACCCTCTTCTCTCTGCCGAGCCTTCCCAGGGAGGACCTTTTACTCTGCATTATAAAACTTCTAAAATAGTCAGTGCACAGGAAATGTCATGGGTAGGAGCTGGCTGTGTCCAGTGCGTGGTGGGGATGGTGGAATGACTTCATTTAGAAGAAATGCTGCATTTGTGAAGCTCCTTTGTCATCTAACAAAAGAGGTGAAGGAGGGACAGCCAGGACTCATCACAAATGAAGTAGCAGCCAGGATTTAGCAAGATAGTTTCAATTAGATTTAGAAAGGGGGAAAAAGTCTCTGAAAGAATTATTGTATAGGACTTGATGCTAATGAGGACCCCGAGGGTGTGGGGATAGGGAGGGTCTGGTCTGGGAGGAAGGTGATAAGGAAGTGAAATGAACAGGACAGGCAATTAGCATGATTTTGACTGACTGGAAAGAACAGTGACTTATTAGAGACCTCCTCAAGCCCTGGTTCTACTCTCACAGGGCTGTGTGAACCCAGGCCAGATGCTCAACCTCTCTGACCAGATCTCTGGATCATAATCTCCGTCTTGGGGGAGTATTCGAAGACAGTAAAATAAACGCACATGGCTTTGTGGACGGCTGCGCCCTGCAAGTGTTAGCGCTCATTGGTATCACAGGCAGGAGAATCACAAGATGGGGAAGCCTCCCTCCCCGTGTCCGGGACGCTCCTGGCATGCGGGTGCCCGAGAGAGCTGAGGTCAGCTCAGCCAGCGCCCCCAAAGGCCTGTGAAATCGGTCCATTTGCCTGTAGAGCCCAAAGGGCGACTTCGATACCCTGCTGCTTTTACCAGGGAGGCAAATGTTTGCCGCTGGGCACTTACCCTAAGGAGAAGTCCAACTTGTAGGTACACAAAGAAGTGTGTAGCAAATGCTGCCTTTGAAACCCCACCCCTTTTGATGTTTGATGCCAGTAGCAGCTGCCATGGTGTCGCACCGAAAGGAATGGAGTTGCAAGGAGCAGCCTGCGGCCAGAGAGCACTGGGCTCTCAGAACAGTGGCTGGGCACTGGGCAAAGGGCAGTGCGGAGAGGCTGCCTCCACCTCTGTGGCCCTAGGGGTGAAGGCCTCCCTCATGGGCTTGAGGGTGCTCTGTCACGTGACCCATGCCCCAAGGCTAGGTTTGGGCATAGTAAGGTCAGAAGACATTAAGATTGGCGCTTTCTCCCATGTTGAATTCCAAATTAGGATTGGGAGGCAGTCCTTTAAGATGATTATATTTTAAGAGATTGGCATTTACCTTCGAGTAGTTATAAGGCTGTTATATTGGAACAATAGTACTTATCGAATCAGAGACAAAAATGTAAGAATGCATTAATAAGAAGAGTGGAACATTTCCATAATATTATTATTATTGATAATAAAACATTTTACAGCTTGTAAAATCCCTTCACATATTATTTCATTGATTTCATAGCATTTCCCTGCAAATTAGGGAGTTACTGTCATTGGAAGGAAAGTTGAGTCTCAGAGATTACATGTTGTGACCAGATCACAGAGCACGTGGTGGAGCAGAGAATTCAGAACTCAAAAATTCAAAGGTTTTGAATGTCAAATTTGAAAACCTTTTCACCCTATCAGAGATGAGAAATTCGCAGGAGAACAAGGCCTGAATATGTATGTTCCTCATGGAAACATTTTCAGGTATTTTAATTTTAGAAATCATTTATGTGGTACCAGGGAGTTTTTAAAAAGTTACTAATAAAAGCAAAAATTCAAGAAAGCTTTCTCAGAGCCAGTGTTACGAGTAATTTAAACCTGTTAGGAAACTGGTTATGATATGGAATGTGAATATTCGAATGCCATAAACTTCATGAGACGTCCTAAATATGTAACTTGAGTTTTTACTAAGTTTATAAAAAATAATATTGGAGACAGCATCTTTTGTAAATCCTTGTGGTTCATGTGTCAATTACCTGGTTACTTAGTAACCAAGTAATCCAGTAACCAAGGAGTCAAGCCATAGATTAAATAGTCCCCAACCAGGCAATAAAAAGGTCCCTGAGTACAAATTTGCAGAATTATGGTTTATTGTGTTAATAATCTCCCCCGTCTGTGGCTAGCCTTCCAAGGATGGAACTGGTAAATGTGGCTATTCCAGGGCCCAACCACGGTTGCTGCTATTTTGTTATAGTACCTGCTTTTAAAGGAGGAAATTAAACCACAGAATCCACTCTAGCTTAAACCGGAGGAAATGAAGGAGGCTGAGTACACACCGAGCTGAGTTTGGGGATTCTGGGCAAGTCCACACATGGGGTATAAAATAGGATGAGAGCTGGTGATTTGGGGTCCAGGGTCTCTACTACTAAGGTTTAGAACTGGATTCGCCAGTGGATTCTTGGTGGGGTCCCTCGCATAACTGACAGTGATAGGCATTTGGCCATCACTTACGACGCTAGTCTGTAGACATTTGTCTCACCCTATTATGTGCTAGGCAAGAGTGAAGCAACTGTAAGTTAGGCATACCCAGTCTGTGCCCTCAGGAAGCTCTCTGAATGGGAACCATCCCATGAATAAAGATCTAACTGTGTGATAAGTGCACTGTAGTGAAAATAGAGGCTGCTACAGGGCGTCCAGCCCTGAGATGGAATGTAAGGCAGAGTTGGAGTTGCAGCCACAGGAGATTTCCCCTAACAAACTACATGGCATTGGAACGGAGGTGAAAAACTGATGGATGTCAGGAGGAATTGACCCCAGGAAAGTGAAAGGAACATCAGGGAAAGGGACAAACTAAGAAATGCCATGTCAGCAAGAGGCGGATGCATGTGCAAAGGCCCTGGGGCAAGAGAGAGCATGATGTTCCCAAGCCATTGGGAGGAAGCTGGCATGGCTGAGGCCATCAAGCTGGCAGGAAGGCTTGGGAACCATCAAGCTTCAAACTGCTGTGTGTGTTGAGGGAAACAGAAAGGTTTGGGAAAGCAGAGCTGTTTATTGTGAGAAGGCTGATTTCCCACATAGAAACAAACTCATTTTTTGGTTCAGTTTTCCTGTGCAAAGCACACTGATCCTGGCTGTCATCTGTCTCTGCAATCCCAGCCTGCACGTGGCTTCTGTGTTCCCGAAATCTCTCATGGAATTAAGAGTGAAGAGAGTACGGGTGGAGTAACCAAAGTATCAAAATTCCTGTAGAAACAAAAATTAAATAAATTCCAGATATGTGGTTGACTGAAAAGAGAAGATGACCTCTGAGCAAAACCAGACTTCCCTTCCTGTCAGGATCTGCACCTACCTCACAAGTCTTCAGCTTGGTCGAGACCTGGGACTCTCTCTTGGTCGGTGGGCAATGGCTCACACACCCTCACGGCTGGGTCTGCTGACTGAATTACTGCTCGTGGCTTTGACAACACGATTCTGCAGCAGACTTGATGGATTCAGGAAAAGTGATGCCACAGTCTTCGTCTTCAAAATGCTGACTCCCCAGTTTCAGGAACAGACTGACACCCCAAAATAGTAGCTAGAACGAAGATGAGGCTGATCAAATGCTAAGCAGTAATCAGGGAACCTCAAAGACTCATTCCCCTCATTCCATTTTTCAGCTCCTTACCATGGTTTGATTCTGCTTTTTTGATCCCTTATTTTAGCAACAGTTTAAGTGACTTAGTGATCCCAGCGACGGAGGGGAAATTCCTTCTCCAGACTTCCTTGAAGCAGCCCATTATTTGTCATGAGATCCAACTCGAAATCTGCGTGTGAGAGGCGGGGAGGTCCTGGGCTGGCTCCCTGGCCGCCAGACACCGCAAAGATGGAGCCTGCCGCGTGCATGGTTCTGGCGATAGTCCCAGGCCCAGAGGGTCCTGCCGAGCCCGCCCAGGTCACAGCAGTGGTTAGAGATTCGGACCGTGACCCCCCATGAGGCAGACCTGGGAGCAGAGAGTGTCAAACAGATGGAGAGAGGACCCGGGGAGGACAGGCTTGGAGGCACCGGGCACTAGAGCTGGAGCTTGGGGGACGTGCTAGAGATGGAAGGGGACGGAGAAAACGGGCCAACAGAACAGCGGCCCCGAGTGACCTAGTGGGGCTGGGCAGAGGGCAGGGCCGTGCCTGGGTGAAAGGGCGCGGTGTGGAAATGCCAGCGTCGCCCTCCTCCTCCATCACCTGCCGATTTGCAGCTTTTCAAAGAGGCGAGAGTGCATGCACACACACACCACACCCATACATACACGCACCACACACACACACCACACACACATACACATCATACACACACCACGCATACACCATATACACATACCACACACACACCCCATGTACACACACACCACACGTACCCCATATACACACACGCCTCATATACACACACGCACCACGCACACACTTTTCATCTTAGCAGAGCAGTGCAGCTGATCAGTAAGAGGAATGGTATAGTGCAAGAACCAAAAACCTTGGTTCTCCTTTTACTCCTTATTAAGACTGGGTGAGTTTTGGAAGTTGTCTTCCTCTCTGAGCCAAGAAATGGGACATATGAACAAGATCTCTTCCGGCTTAAAAACATTCTGATCCTTGAAGAGAGATGCAGTAGAACCATGTTTGCTTTCTGGTGGAATGAGGACAAGAAAAGCTAAGCCTCCTGAGTACTAGCAAGTAAAAATCAGAGAAACCAGAAGTATAGGAAAAAATTATGTGCACTGATAATTAAGAAGAGATTTGGGCTGGAGTCACATCGGAGGAGAGAGCCTGCCAATTTTTTGAGGCACTGAAAATACAGTTGAAGAGGCTTTTAGGCATCTTGGTTTCCGATTCTCTCCCCGATGTTTAGTAGTTCAGCATTTCTTAGATGCTTTAACTTTGCTGGACCTCAGTTTCTTCACCTATGAAGTGGGGTTGATTAACACCCCCATTCTATTCAATGTACAGTTATTAAGCATCTACCGAAAAAGCCTAGGTTGGGCATGAAATCCGCGTTGAAGAGAAATGAGTTCCCTCTTGGAAGTCGAGCAGTTATAAAAAAATATAGTGTAGGGTCCACATTTCCCGTGTCTAGGAAGACTTCTGCCTGCGGGGTGACGCCTGAATTACAAGCACAGGGATGCAGAATGTCCCACTGAGCGGAGTTAACCCTTTAAAGAAAAAAATTATAGGTTCTGTGTGTCAGGTACCTTGCAGAGTCTCACAGAGACAAAAGAAACAATTGAGACCGAAGATGTCACCACTTTCTTGGTTTGGGGAGCAGTTAATTTCACCTTGATGGCAGCTTTTTACTCCAGTTTGTGAGCGGTGCCTTCAGCCCCTTTGCTCGCCTCTCGTGTTAAAAAAGGTTCCCCGTATTTGTCCTGGTGACAAAGAACCCACAGAAGTCTGTGTGAATTGACAGCAGTGAACGCATGTGGGTTTGCTCTCCTGCTGCCGTCTTGGGGGGATCTCTGTCTGCCACGGTGCACCCCGTCACAGCACATCCTCCCTGTTTAATGGGAATACATAAAAATTCAAATCCTGGCCTCATAAATGTGAGTAAACACTTTAATGACTTGCTTTAACTCAAAAGTAATCAAATATAAATGCAGGTATGCTATTCATTTGCATATTTTTCCATGTGGGTGAATAAAAATAAAAATTCCCCAGGCTTCATCTTGGCTAAATGAACTTGTAATTGAGATTTTTGTTCTAGACTGTAAAGCCGTGGGGATTTTCCATGCCATGCTCATTGGCAACCCACGACCAGCCAGGCAGGCGGCCTCTTCATAGATGTTTCTGTCACAGCACCCACCTTCGCTGGACCACCAGCCAGAACCTTGTGAAATCAGCTTAACCTCTGTCTCAGCCTGAACCCTCCTCACTCCAGGGAATTCTGTTACCTAATTTCAACGGAAACATACAGCTCTTCAGAATCCAGGAACTCTGGAACAATCATGTCAGTACAGTACACAGTGGGAGCTAAATAATTGTCAGTTCCTCTTGCCCCGGGAGGGTGAATCTCTCCATTACCAGCTTTCTCTAGAAACACAAATTGGTCCCGACTCACCTTGCTCATAATCTGAATCCACACACGCACACGTAGAGATAAGGACGTGTAGATTAGTGTGTATACGGGCACCTGCTCGGCCTGTTTCTGCCTTTGGCCAACCGCAGGGACTCAGCCTTGCACTCAGCAGCATCGACTATGACGTGGGTGCAATGTCATCCTTCCCGCAAGGGTGCGTGAGACAGGGGTAGACCATGGCCCAGTGGCTGTGTTTAGGGGGCCTCTTCCCTCCTCTTCATGGTGCCCACGAGCTAAACGACTTCTGCCCCAGCCCGGAACTCTGCGCGGCAGACTCTCCTTCCTGGTTTCCAAGCCATTTCTCACTCATTTCAAAGGCAGGGGACTCAGGCCCAGGCAGTGATTTTACAGGCATTTTTGGACACAAAACATAGAACCCCCTTAAACACTTTGCGCCAGGGGCTTTCCAGTGAAGCCCCCCCCCACCTCCACCCAAGATTGTCTCATTAGGTGACTCTCAAAAGCTGCAGCCTGGAGCTGCTGACATTCTGCTGCTGCTGTTAGCGAAACTATCCTGTCATTCTGCTTCCGCGTCCTCATCTGTAAAACAGGGATGAAAATGATACGGCTCACACTGTTTCTCTGGCTTCAGTTGTCGGTTGAAGAATTTTCTGCCGCCCCCCCCCCCCCAGCAGGGTTCTCGTGAGCTGATGTTTCACACTTGGGGTGAGTCAGCTGGTCTTGCCTGCGTTTGTTTCCCTCGCCTGGAACCCTGGCTGGGGGGTGGGGTGCATCTATGTTGCACCAGTAAATGAAGCTTTTTGAACAATCCGATTGGAAAGGAGAAAGAGAAAAACTGGAATCAAATGCACTTCTGGCCCAGTTACCTTTCCACTGCTTATTCACCCAGTCGATACTTATTGAGCACAACCGCATTCCAGACACTAACTGCCCGGTTTGGAGGAGATGTGTGATTGCTAATCCACTAAGGCCTTAACCCTGCACGTACCTGCAAGAAGTAAATCTGTGCCTTTTCTGGAGCTGGGCAGGTAAAAGCCGTGATTCAGTTTCGCTGCTTCATGAAGAAGCCTTTTCAGCCAGGTTCGACCCAAATTTGCTTACACGTGTTCCCCACTCAGCCGAACGTGTAAAGCATGTTGTTCTCTGAGCTTTTCTATGTGATCCAGCCCTATATATTATATTACACTTATAAAATACCACGAAGCCCTTATGAATTAAAAGATAATTAGCGGTTCAACACGCACAAGACATTAGGCCCAAAGTGTCAAAAATGTCATGGAAAGCCATAAATCATGGCTTGCTTGGATTGATCCCTTATAGAGTTAGTTTTTAAATCATCTCTTTAACACCTTGTAAATGTACAAACAAGTACAGACCCAAGGGAAACTTTAATATGTTTTTCATACATATTTTAATTTCATCTCAAAGTGCTAGCTGCATAAAAATTAAGTCAGACTCACAAAAACTCATTGATTTCCTCAGGATAAAACCCATCTGTCCAAACTAATTTAGAGCCTTTTTGAAGCCATAAAGTTAGTCGTGCAACACTGAGGTCATTATAGGCATCCTGGGCTAGAGGAACTCTTGTGTAATTTTAAGAAGGCAATTTTGTTATATTTACTGTATTTAAATACAGTGCTACTTTTCAGGAACAAAAGCCTCACTGTGTAACTGTATTGAAAGTAAACCAGAAGCTGTGAAAAGCGAGATCTGTTCTTTTCCTTGTGATTAATGCACCTTTCTGCCAAAATTGAGACTTCTTAACTGAGCTCATTTAATACAAAGTAAACGAATTCTGCTCTTTGGATTTGATCCTCTGGCTAAACCCTATAGATAAGGCTCTAACAGTGAATAGCTTTTCATTCTAAACAAAGGATGTTTTGATAGAAAGGTCAATGCTAAGGTCCTTTATATTGTGATAACAGGAAAGGGAAATGACATATTAATGGCGACCCATGCCATGGTGGTCTGCACTGGGGACGCACAGAAGTCACCACCGTTCGGAAGCTGGAGAGGAGGTGGTGGAGACACACGGCTGCTTCTTTTTCAAAAAATCCCCTTCCTCGGGCCTTGTCTCTTGTCCCACGCTGAGCCCAGCGGGCTAAGGGAGCACCACGCAACTCGATGGCAACCGAAGACTCCTGCCTTTTCCCCGTCCTGCCCGTTAGCACTAAGCCAAGCAGAGTGGCAACTCGGAGACCACGGTGACAGCAGGTTGGATTACAATGGGGGCCAAGTGTGCAGAGAACACTGGGATAGGTGAGCTAAAGTGAGTTCTCTCTGCCCAGGATGCCCAGGGCAGGGAGTCCTGAGCGGTGACAACTTCACACCTAAGAAGTGGCACTGAGAGGCCATTTCTTTGTCTGACGTGACATCCTGACCCGTCCACGTGTACTTCTGCCTACAACCGAGCAGGGGGCAATTTCAGCCCCTTTTTATTGTTCCTTCTCCACTCCACCAGGAAGGTTTCCTAATAATCTAACTCAGGAGCTGGGAGCATCCTGGAATTCATAGTGAAACACTGGTTTTATTTTAGTGACGCTGTCCCAGCCCCTTAAAAAGTTCCTGTTGATTAGGGGAGGGAACAGACTTTGTAAGTCTGGAGAGAAGTAACTTCTTGGACGAATGGGTTGGTTTGTTTCCCATTCATTTCTTCAACAAATACTCATTGAACAGCCATGAGGTTCTAAGTGCTAAACTAGATGTGAGAAATACAGCAACACATCAGCCAGTCCTTAGCGCGCCAGAGAGTTATGAAAATAGAGAAATCGGGGTGTGTTTGAGCTGGTGACTTCAGCCACTGCTCTGTCCCTCCTGGACGCTGGCTAGCAGACCCATCGTGACCAGGGAAGGTTGTTTTGGGTTTTTCACCCCAAGATTTGTACAGAACGCTTTCTCCATCATGCCTTAGAGACGAGGGAGAAGAAGGGGAAGGAGGAGATAGGGTGGGTGGAGGGAGGCCAGCGACTGACTTACAATCAGTGTTGCCTGAAGGGGCTGACTAGGGCCAGGATGCCTGCTCCTGGCAGCTTGCCCTGGGATGGCAGCAGTCGTGGGGGGCAGGGAGGGCTTGACATGCATCACAGAACGGCTCACTGAGCCCAGTGACGTCCGCAGGTCCTGCGTCTCACGCATGCCAGAGTCAGGAAGCCTGGCCCGCCAGAGACTCGTGCGCGCTCGCCACTGCCCTTTCTCCTTTTAGACTTGTGAGCCGGCCAGTGCAATGGGCACGGTGCTGGACTCAGGCTTCCCTTCTCAGTCCCTTGGGATGTTCGCTGGATGCTAGCAGAGAAAGAAACAATGGCAGGTCAGAGGACCTTGGTCGGCCAAGGATCTGTTACTGCAAACACGAGGCAAACAGACCAACAGAGACCCTAGCACGGGGCCAGACCCAGAGGGGACACCAGAGAGGTGTTATTTTGCCCCCAAGAGTCTTTCTGACAAAGACTCTCAGTTATTCCACAGCCCACAGCCCACTTAGGTACGCTTCCTTCTAAGCCTGGTTAGCACTGCTGTTTTACTATGGAAAAATCAGATTATACAGAGGTAGAACATAGAATCCTTCCTTTGCCCTGACTGTGTCAGGCAAGACAATAAAATGTTTATCTTTATTGGTCTGACCTTATTAGACAAAGTTAATAAAAGACACCGCGGAGAAGAAGTTTGCTAGAATGTAGAGCAAGAAATTTCCCGATCTACAGGAGGGAAGAGGCTGTGAGGGGCGCCCTCAGGGATTCCTCCTGCCCACCTCTCTCCTAAGCAGGCCACTTCCGGGGCCAGCCAGAGCTCTGTTCCCCCTGCATCAGTAACCCCCAGACTGTTCTAAGCAGCGTCTTCCATGTGGCAGAGTAAGTGCCGTGGGACTGTCTGTTCCTGTCGCTTGCTCCTCTGCAGGATTTTGGGACCAGCAGGTCTTTGTGGGGTGAAATGTAGGGTGAGGGAGTGTAGGAGGAGGGCACAGAGACAGGCCTAAGGTTGAACCCCAGGGCTGCCGGGTATGTGGTGTGTGGTTTGGTGTGTGCTAACTAGGCTTAGAAGGACGCGTACCTAAGTGGGCTGTGGGTTGTGGAATAGCTGTCAGAAAGCACACACCACATACACTCTTTCCTCTCTAGTTCTTTCAGTTTCCTCTCCTTAAAATGGGATTAATAGCACCTACTTCAGGGCATTGTTGGAAGGATTACTGAGATCATGTAGAGAAAGTTCTTCCACGAAAAGACAGGGAGTGTGTGGCTAGGAACAGCTGTCCACTTCTCATTATCAGAGATGAAGTCTCTCGAAATAACTCTAGGGATCTTCTGACTTCGTGTGGAAGAAAACCCCAAGTAGCAGAAGCTTCAGCTACAGAGGGCTATTTCTCCCTAATGTGAAGATGTTTGTGTAGGCTGCTTCTTTGCCTTCTCTTTGGAGATGGAGGCTGCTTTTAAGGAACTTCTCTGGAATCTTCTGCCATGCTCGTACTTACACCTTATTGGACAGAACTTAGTCACGTGGTCATATCTAGCTTACAAATAAGGTTGGGGAAATTTTATTTGGGGATAAACAAAAGATCACGCTTCCACTGCGAAGGAAAGGGAGTAAAAATGAGTATTTGTTAGTCATCTCGCTTTTTCTGTTAGTCTTCTTCCAATACCAATGTCACAAGAAAATGAGGAGAAATTTGTGGTTGAAAATATCAGAATCTTTTTCATACTAAAATGTCGTTTCAGGTTTATTAAAATGAAGACTTAAGACTTTATTTCAAAGAGCCGGATCAAATTTGGATATTTAACTTTAGGGAAAAACAGAAAAAGTGAAATTCTTAGGCTTTTGAAAAATTTTATGCTTATAATATGCATGCTTATCTGGGTTTGTATTTACTTCAGTAAAAAGTTATTAAAATTCAGAAAAATGATAGATCTGTTTTGAAAAGAAAAACCTCTAGCTAAAAGATAATAATTAGCAAATGGTATTATTTAGATCTTATAGACTTTAGGATGACTATATTATGAATGATGAAAATCAAAACTGAAAAAAGTTTTTAGTTTCTAGTATGCGACTATACAATTTCCACTTTCCCAGACATATCTTTTTTTCTTGTTATTTGTGGTCACATTTGGAATGCATATACAGTTGAATTATTCATTTTCGAATTCAGATACTAATATATTTTCATCTTGCCGATTAGCCAGCTTTTTTATAATGTATAGTAAAATGATACAATAATGTATATTTTTCTTTAGTAATGTTATCGTTTTCTCAAGGAAATGATCTCTCCCTCTAGCTCCTCAAACTCCCCAATTTTAATATTATCCTAGTATATAATTTCAAAAGACTTTTTATTTTTAGTAATATCTTCCTTTTTTCTTCAAAGAGAATTTCCTGTTTCGGAGAAGAAAGAACGGCTCTGGAGAGTGAGGTGAAATGTAAACAGTCAAATCAGATAAGCTTCATGTACATCATAGGTTCTTTATTTTGTTTTACAAACCATTTCTGTGCAAGAAGCAGGCTCTGAAATATGACCTAGTTATGAGTTGTGGTTCGAAGCAGGTCGCTAGGAAGTTTCTGATTGGCTTTTGATGATGTCATGTCCACACTCAGGATGCCTATAATACCTAGTTGATATATTGCATCTAACTGTTCTCCTAATTTTTATGTATACATTTAATTTTGTAACTGCAGTAAAACACTCCAAGCAACACATTTCTGGGTAATTACTAAACTTTTCAAGTCTCCTGGGATCAGAGGTATACTTCATATGAATTAGGAAAGCACTTCAAGCCATAACAGATTTCTCTCATTGATAAATCACTACGAGGTCAGTGATTTGGGTGAACAAGATGTAGGCTGGACCTGGTGTCTTTTGTGGTTCTGTCAGATACACGAGAAAAAAAGGAAATGATTCCACTTTAAGGATGGGCCCAAACCCCTTGAGCCTCAGTAGCCTTGAGGAAAGAGTGTATATTTGAAAGCATGAAACTTATTCAAGTGTCCCTTTCATCCCTTTGTGGACGGAAGTTTAACAATTGTGATCTCAAAGTAAGTAGAGTCCTCTATGGATGGCAAAAACTCGTTTTCTCACAGCCTACTCAAAATGGCTGAATTCTCAGAGTGAATGAATTTCTTCTGGTAGTCTCTCAAGCTTTCCAACCCAAATCCAGAGAAAGTCAAATTCTAAATTCATTTTTTTCCCCTGAGAACTAAAACGTCTCTTGCTGTTAACTCCTTGAACGCTCTGAGATAATCTCCTCAATTCTGAGGGTGCAAACTCTCAAGATGGCTGCCCGTTTCACTTATTTGTTTGACCTATCTATGTGTTAAGCTGTTCAGGAAGAAGCATTTAACATCTAAAACCCATTTCACTTCTTTCTTTTTCTTCAAAAAATCTTGAAACATCATTTGTTTTTCCTTCATTAGAAAGAGGAAATGGTGTTTTATCAAAGGTAAATAGACTCAAACGCTGTTGGGTTGGATTCCTGTTCACCACTCAAAGTCTGTGAAGTTTGATTAGGTACTAAACTTGGCACAGAGAATCCTTCATTCATCCAGTCAGCCAAGTCACGCCACTGGTCTCAACTTTGGGAAACTTAATTACCTACATGTAGCTCTTGAAGCTGTGGGCAGCTGATTTATTTGATCATGGCTTAAGCAAATAATAGTCAACTCTTCATCAAATTCAGTCAGATGTAACTCAGACTCAAAGCCGACTGACTGCCATTTAAAAACTGGATTTGAAACAGAATGTGTTCAGTGTCTGTGGAGATAAAGTCTTAGAAAATAATATTTTCTACAAGACATGGCTATTTTTATCAATTAGATCATTAAATTGTTGAACCTAGTTGTTTTGTGACTTGAACTGAAGAGAAGAATTAATATAAAATTCATCTGTAGTCATAGATTTACCAACTAATACCATTTCAGTGTATACATCACCGTAAAAGATATTCTATAAACAACATGGTCTTCAAGTTATAAGCATCTAAGGTACAAAGGCACCAATGTACTAACTTCTGACTACACCCCCATTCATAAATTATTTGAAACTGGCTGGTGCTTTTCTTCACACCTGAAAGTAGAATAGCCACTATGCTGTCCTGTGTCAATCCTGCCACCTGCTGACTGGGGCAGGGAACTATTTTGACATTGCTACCATTCCTTCTCTCCATCCTCCCAACCAGAACTATTGTTACCATAGTACAATTCCTCTGCCCTTATAGCTCAATTAATTACAAACCACATTTCATTACTTTTTGGTGAAATATACACATGTAACTATTTTTAAAAACTTTTTTAGAGCTTTGCTTCTTCACTCTCATCTTCCAGTGTTTATCTATGACCAAATCACCCCTTTCCATTTTCTTTCTATTTTTGAATCAAACAGTGACTACAGATGGCTTCATAGCAAGAATCATTTATTCATTCATTCAAGCAATGTTTAGTGCAGCACTGAGCAAGACAGACACAGGCCTTTCTTTATGGGTCTTACAGTATGTGAAGCCAGCAAAAATTATGTAAATATAATGTCATATATTTCTGGGGAATGGCAAATGCTGTGAAGAAAAATAAGGCAGGGTAATGGGATGGGAAGTGATGAAAAATCTCAGTGAAATACCATTTCATACCCATCAGGTTGCCCTGAATGTCTGAGAATGGCATGGGTTGACTTTGATGCAGAGTAGCAGTTCTTGTCCACTGCCAATGGGAGAGTGATCTGGTACAGCCCATTTAGTAAGCAACTTGGGATTACTTACCAAAGGTGCTCATGGATAAAGCCTCTCACGCTGCCACTCCCATCCCAGATAGTCTCTTGTCACGAGCAGAACATGTGCAAAATAATCCATGGATCCTTTTTCATAATAATCAAAATCTGGAAGACTATAGCGGAATGTAAAAGGTGATATTTATTGTCTGGTAATAGGATAATACATGTAATGAGAATAAACTGTAATGACACACGTCAATATGGATGACTCTCACGGAAATTGTATTGGATTCCATTTATGTAAAGTTCAAAAATAGGCAAAAGCAAACAATGAGATGTCCAAGAATACATGAAGATCCGTGATAAAGAAAAACACTAGGGTGGTCCTTATGAAATTCATGAGTAGGGCGGAAACTGAGTGGGAATGATGGGCGAAGACTGGCTAGAGGCCAACTAGGGCATCCCACGCACAGTAATATTTTACTCATCATTTGATTGGTGATGCACTGAATTCATTCCATTTTAACCTACATTATTTAAAGTGTATAAACACATGGTGTATGCACTCCTTCTTGAGTGTCATGCATGTCATAGAAAATGTGGGTTTATTTTTTAAGTCCTTGTCTTTGTGTGGAAGAACTTTCTCTACAAAAGACTGGTGTCTAGCGAGGGATTATGGAAAAGACCTCCTGAAGAGGTGACATTGACCGAAACCTTAGTGATATGGAGAGGGGTGTCTCAAGAAATTCTGGGTGGGGGCTAAGTGAGTTTGGTGGGAGAAAGCATCTTCAAGGCTCCGGACAGAAGGAGACATAGGGAGATGAGATTTAGGTGAAAGAAAGAGACAAATCACATGGAATCTTACAGACCAGAGTTCAAGTGACATATCTGCTGGAGAAAAGGAAAGTAATATTGGTAAGAGAAGCTAGAAATAGGAAGAAACACCCACATAGTATTCACAAAAATTACATGCTATGCCTTAATTACAGGTGATAGATATGTATGCATGTGAATATATGTGTGTTGTGTGCATCATGTATGTGAATATATATGTGCTTCTGGTATGCATGTGCTTGCATGTGCATGAACCATAGCAACACCCCAGCAAGCAACAAAGGCTTATAAGAAGAAAGTTCTCTGACCCTCTGCCACCCACCCACCATTCTACTCCTCCAATATAGCAACTCTTCAGTACTTTTGTTTGTAGTTCTCTTTTAACCTCTGCAGCTGAAGAATATGCTGTAACACTCATGGATATTATCCATCAAATGATGTAGTCTTTGCCATGGGAAGAGGCAAATGTAGTTGATGTGTTCATCCTCTTTTACCCACTGTTTGACAGATCAGTATTCCAAGTTCAGCTCTAATATTACATAATACTTTGTAGATGTTAATTTTTTGTTCCAGCAAGTTTAGACAATATCCCTCAGAGATCTGAATTATATTATTGGGAATTTGTTAGTGATAATTAAGTCAGTATTTGGCAATGGCTTCATTCTCAAGCTAGAAACACTACATGCAGGATATAAGTATGTAACTATTTCTGTGCAACATAAAGACTATCTGAATTCTTTTCCTTTCTCTAGGAATAAAGTGTTGTGATTCCTTTGTCACTTAAAGGAAAATGGTCTTAGCATTAAAGGCAAAAGGAGTCTGGTTATTACCGTTACTGTTATTGTCATCAGTTGCGCAGTATCACACCACATTCAACGTTTGCATTCCTGCTTTCTGGTTTGATTTAATTAAGCTGATGTGCTGCTGCTGCTGCTGCTGCTTCTTATTATTTAAATTTAAATTTTGAGCTACTTTTGTTTTGGCTGGTGATCTTGAAAATATTGTCCCTGTGATTCAGAAATAGTTTACAGGTCAGACTTGAGAGACCTCATTAGCCAAATTATTCATAGCAGGAAAAGGATGTTTACCAGGAACCATAGCAAAAAATAATATTTTTTATAATATTTGAAATAACACATTAAAACAGAGTCACCCAAAAAGTGACTCTATATATGGTGTCTATTCCATTCTTTCTCTGACTGATTTTCTTGGGACCCTGTGACTTTATTTGAACCAAATAATTTCTGTGCAATTATTTTCTGTACAGCAACTATCCTGGAATTTCTTTCCATGGAATTCCTTCTCAAAATAGTTGTATTTGTAATAAACTTTCTGAATATTCCTTAAATGTTTGAAAATACTATCTTTTGTCCCTTGTACTGATAGTTTATTTAGAAACAAAATTTTCGGCTAAATAATAATTTATCTCTAAACATTGAGAATATTACTGTACTGTCTTTTAGTATCCATAGTTAGTGACAGAAAGTTAGATGACATCAAATTTGGGTTCTTTATAGGTGACCTAGTATTCCCCGCCCCCATCTGTGGAAGCTTTTAGGATCTTTTATTTACCACTATTTATCTAAAATTCCCCAGTGGTTAGTGAATGGGAGTCTTTGCACTGCGTGGGTCCATGTTAAAGGTTCCTCTCACTCTTTAGTTCTTAATAATTTTATTTTTGATGATTTTACTCCACTGAGTTCCCTATAATTTCTGCTCTCTTTCTTAAATTCCTAATTGAATGAAACTAAACTTAGTTGATCAAAATCTTATCTCTTTTTGCCTCTCTCTCCTCTTTCCCTGTTAAAATCTTTCAGCTACTGAATGGCCTCCTTTCTACTCTCTTTGTTGTAATAGTTTCCTAGTCAATTGCTTTAGTATCACTTTATAAAATATTGGTTAAAAAAAGAGAAAATAAACATGTGCCTCATGTCTTCTTTAGTTGAAGTTAACATCTTAAAAGTTCTATTATATAGTCAATAATCTTATATTTTCTCAAGCTGAAAAGGCCCAGGTCAGCACTTAATTTGCATTTTTTCAGATAGGAAAATTGAAGCTTAGGAGGGAAAGCCACGTTTGGGGTGACACATTGTTTTACTGTTCTATTTCAAATATTCTAAAAGTGTTTTCTACCGTGGGTCGTGGCAGAAAATCTTTTCCAGCTGTGAAACAATTTGGATAAAGAGGCTTCTCAGGTCAAACGTGTGAACTTACCATTTCCAGCACTGAGTGGCAGGACCCATGCTTTGTAAGCTTGGCCCCGAGTTAACATATGAATCAGTCTTTGAAAGACAACCTGTTTTTGTTGTTGTTGTTTTAAGTTGTTGCCTGTACAGGAGAAAGCATTTTAGATGTACATCGTGTGCTGTAAAAAATAGGACAGTTCTGAGATGAGAGTATTAAATTCACCTCTAGTGAAAGCAGACTCCACGTGAAGCCAACTTTATATCCAGGGTTGAGTTTCCTTCTTTCTGAGCCAGACCGTGGCCTTTATTCTCAGTGCATGGGTTGGTGGGTTACAGTAGCCTGGCTGCTGATACAGGCTTTTCTTGATATTCAGCTTCTTTTCTCTTAAGACACACATACACACACACACACACACACACACACACACAGCCAATTAAGGGAAGCTTCCCAGAGTGCCAATCAATAAGAGCAGCTAAAACATCATTGAAAATGTCAGGAGATGGAGAAAATTGTGTTTATCCAGACTCTCATATAGAAAACTGTATATGCTCAAAAGAAAAATGTTGGAAAGCCCTTTGCAAGAAGTGGGGTGGGCTGTGGACCCCCCTGGGGCATGCTGCAGCGAGTGCATTCTGCAGCCACAGTATGCTGTCAACCAAAGGGCTTTCGTGTTCCTGGGTGGGTTTATGCTGACTTCACTCCATTGAGGGAGGAGCCCTTCCCCAACACCGCCCGATAACACAGATGGAATCGACATTTGATTAACTGTATATAATCACACGCTGGGGCGGGGGGACATGGCTGGCCACGCAGAGTCCACCTGGGTTGTGCTGAGGAGCAGGGCGAAGAAGCAGGGGGCACAGTCAGTAGGAACAGGAGGTCGGGTGCCACTCTGTTCCTGCAGGAGGATGGGAGTGGCTTGTTGGGGTAACTTCACTGGCCAGCAGTTGTGGGAACATTCATGTTGGGGCCCAGGTGGAGGATGGACCGATGGACAGCTGCCATGGGGGTCCTTTCTTTTGAGTGGGAAGCATACCTGGTGGAAACAGGAGAACTCACAGTTCTCCCTTCGGGGCACTTGGAGATTTAAAGAGAGCGAGGCAGGGACTGACGTGTCAGGTCTTACTGCAGCAGGACAGCAGCTGGGGACCGGGTTTGGGACTTCATCACAACGGGCCTGATTTTCCAACTTCTTTACTCCTTCCTGGGACCCTTCTCAAAATAACTGTGGGATACGGTGTCACGAACTGAACTGTGTCCCCCAAAATATGTAAGTTGAAGCCCAGTTCCCCCAGCCTGACTGGTGACTTGGCAGATAGGGCCTTTAGGGGCGTAATTCAGGTTAAATAAGGTCATCGGGGTGAGCCCTCATCCCCTGGGACTGGTGTCCTTGTACAAAAGGGGGATGACCTCGCTGTTCCTTCTCCACTCCTTCCACCCTCTCTCTGCCACCAGCCAGGACCGAGATCTCCCCAGGAACAAACCCAGACGCTACCTTGATCATGAACTTCCCCCCGCTGCAAGTGTGAGATCATACCATTCTGTGGTTTAAGCCGCCCAGTCTTGGTATCTTGATTGATACACAAAGTAAAAATTGATTCAACAAGCAGAAATATTCTTAGGCGCTGACTTTTAACATTTGCCCTTAAGTTTCAATCCTCTCTCTGCCATTCAGGAGTAAGGAGCGGATTCAAGTTAAGCTTCAGAGTGCTTTTTTAAAAAGGCCAACTTACAGTGCGGATAGCCATGAAAATGCCCTCCTCCTGATCCTGCTGAAACAGAGACTCCTGCTCACAATGTCCTCAGGGGACATTCGGGCTCCCCCCCACTCAGCCTCAGTTTCCCCAGGTGTAAAATAAGAGACTGGTGTTGCTTAGGTCGTCCTTACATCCAGCTGTAGCATTCTGTGGCTCTAACACAATAATTGTTTTGCTGCTGTAGGTCTTACATAATTCCATTTGCTAATAGTCTAATTTATAATTTTGAATAATACAGCAATAGCAATTAGCACAAATTTAAGTTCATGGTGGCAGCTTCTCTCCCAAGCGCCCCTCGGGCGATAATTTCCGCGTGCACATTTGCCGCAATTGCTTCTCTCTGTAATACTGATTTTAACAACCTTATTTAGCAGATCATGCTTTTGAAATGCCAGGAGAGAACTAAATAAAGTCAAGGGTCAAAAGCATGACATGCTTCTGTATAAAATTAAAAGTTAATTACTAGCTGCATCTAGGGGCCAGGACTATTTTAATTTTGGAGTCATTAGCCAGACTATTTAGAATCTATGTTTTAACTATAGCATTAGCGAGTCAGCTGACTTACATTTGCTACAGAGGCAGAGTCAGGCCTCCCCGAGCAGAAACTGCGTGTGCCGGGCTCAGCTGACCTTCTCCTTAACTGCTCGCTGTTCATATTGAAATCCTGATCACTGACTTGTTTGTTAAAGTCATCATAAAATTTAATGTGTTTTTTTAAATGCCCTTTAGCAAAATGCATTTAGGAGGAAGGATATAGGAACAAGGGTTCCTTAGTCACATGAAAGAGCTGACATTTGGCAACCCGTGGTTATTTTTAGCAGTAATTTAGGCTCCATTGGAAAACCCACGTACAGGTGCACAGGACAGGCGCCAGGTAGGACTCGGCATGCATGGACCTGAGGAAATGAGAAACTAGGAAGCCGAGTTAAAAAATACTAATAAACATTTGAGGAGGATGAGAAAGGAGGAAAATCACTTAAAGTGACAGAAGGCCTCTTTCCTCCCGGGAAAGAATTGGCCGCCTTTCCGGAGCATCTCCTGAAGTGTTTTCTGGGATGGCCGAGGCTGGGAGAGTTGTTTGGCTGGGAAAGAAGACCTTTCTGCAGTCAAGCAGATCGGAGGTGGTGCATTCAAAACAACGTAAGTGACTGTACACATGTTTCTGTCAAGGAGGCCTTGTTGGGACCTGTGGTACGATGATAACTGAGGGAGTCCAAATGGGGGTGTGCGGGCAGCCCGTTTCCACACTTGCTTTGACTGTGGGTCGCCTTTTCTGTGAGTTGCTCACGGGCGTAATACTTAACAACGACGACAAAGACAGAACAAGGTGAAACTTTGAGTAATGCTCTCGTAACGTGACTAAAGTAACGTGTCTGCCCAAGCGAAGGCGCGCCCAAAGGGAGCAGGAGTCCATGATTGCTGTGCCCCTCGGCCCTGGGCAGTGGGGAGGGCCCCCAGCTGCAGTGGGGAGGTGGAGCTGGCATGCACCTTGCCAGAATGGGGAAACGTCAGCACAACTCCGGGTCCCCTCTGCCCTGTCAATGAGAAAGTCCAATCTTGTCCTGGGCTCCTCTCTACAAATATCCCCAAGAACCACTGCCGAGTTGCTCCCTCAGTCTCGCCTCACCCCTCCAAGAAGTTTTCAGCAATCATCAAGACTTGGCATTGGTTCGAGAGACCATCTGGTCACTGGTATACATGCTTGGGGGAACCCCACAAATCACAGCAAGCTCCTCGGAACAGACGAATTTAACTGCGCTTGTAGTTGGGATGGATGGGTCTCTTCTGAGGCTGAGTGTCTCCGGAGCTAGAGCAGGGAGTACCAGTAATGGATTGCTCTTTCGGGGGATGTACTCCTAGGAATCAACCCCACACACGGATGCATGAGTGACAGGCGGATGTTTATTAATTCGTACTGAGAAATGTGACTACTGAGCCAACGGGTCACCCGTGATGGAGCGCACGCCCTCCCTTAGAAGGTCTGTTCTGGGCACAAAGTCAGAAGAACTTTCTTTAGATGTCCCTGAAGCCCAAGGTATGAGTTAGATGCCTTCACCTGCAAAAAGTTTTATGGATGAGACTGAAAAATACAAATATTTTGCCCTAAGGGGAGAAAGAAGGAACTTCTGGGCATGGACAGGTGAATATCTTTCTAGAACAAAGGTAGGCATTCGAGGAAGATGGCTCACAGGAGCAAAGTCCCAGAGAAGCATGAAAAAAGTGGGGTGACGAGAGGCCCCTCCTGGGGACTTCGGCAAGGTGGGCAGAACCATGCCGCTGCTCTACCATCCTTGGTCACACCCACAAACTCCCCGTGGGGCCTTATTCCAGCCTTGTTTGACACATCATGTGTCATCCTGAAGATTATAGGGTTTATCAGGGTTTTCTGCCACATCTCAAATTCCTAAATCCCAGCCCTTTTGTCAAAGCAATGTCTTGACTCTTAGACCTGCCAGGTTCCCGGCCTTACTTCACTTCTGAGGACACAAATAGATGCAGCATGGCAATAGGCAAAGACAATACAGGTTCCAGAACAATCAGCGATGGCACGATCCTGTGGTAGCCAGAAGAGGGCCCCTTCTCATCTCACCCACGAGTAATAGTGCATACCGGGTTATTCACAGGCTGCCCCTACCAAGGGGAAGTCATCGAAGTCATCCCGCTGACAATTGTCATCCCTTTTATTCCTAAATTTTCCTGGAAACTTTTTGTTACTTAAGTTTTTGAATCCCCATTGTTTGTTTGTTTTCACAACCAAACCTAATGTTTGTGCAGCCACATGGCCCAAAGCATACCCACTGTTTTGGCTGTTCAGAACTGTGGTTATGGAATCGGGCCTTCCCCCTTCTCCCAGGAGTGACAAAGCAAGAGGGACAGAGTCACGGACTATTCTAAATAAAACTGGTCAATTGAGTAAAGGAATAAGATGAACAAACAGAAGAGATGCCTTCTTGACGTGAATTTTCCAAGAACATGGATGAAACTCTCGAAGATGTCAAAGATGTAGCCAGGACATTTTAGACAAGATGAAATGTACCTTCAGTCCATTTCAACCCATCCTCTCAGAATTGTCTTTCCCCAAATAGATCCCAATGGTTCCACGCTCCTTGTGGACACGATTTTAAAGCCTAGTTAACTCTTGCCCACCAGCAAGGAGGTGCTGCGTACCGCCCCCTAGGCTCCTGGAAAAGTGCTAGGGAGGGAGCTGAGGTTGTGGAATACTCCACGTGTTACCCCATCAGCTCCAATACCTCAAGCCTCTCGATGGGAATTGCTCGTGGGGTATGCTGAGGAGCTGTATAATCAAAAATCAATGATCCAGACGGAGGTCTGTTGTTCTACAGCTGAGCTGGTGTAATATTACAATGCCAGGCCTAATGGAGTTACATAGAATCCATCAAAATATCAGGATACAGGGGTCAAAGAGGACTGCAATGCCTCACTTCCTGGCAATTACCACTTATTACCGGGGCAGCGTTTTCCCTCTGCTATTCCACGTCCTTCAATAAATGATATTAGGGGACCCCGCAGGGGCAGTCAATAGAGCATTGTTTTATTGTCACAGCTTCACGGTCAGGTCGATACCCCAGTCTTCCGAGATGCAGGTGAGAACCCTTGAATACGGCACTAATGAAATCTGTGCTTTTATGACGTTGAAATTACACATTTCATCTGTAATGCCAGCAAGACCGTTCATGGGCATCTGGCCTCTAAACTTTTCCAGTATTTAGATTTAACAGAAACAGGATTCTGTTCCCTAAAAAGGAAAACCGAATGTTTCACGGAACTGAATTTTTTGTGGCTCTTCCTCAGGTGCTCCCATCCTCTCTGGATGTCCCCCTTTGGGTTAAAAAGAAAAAAATAAGTAAATATCTAAGAGTTCATAGTTTTGTAAGATGGCGGCAGTAGGATGTTCTCCAGTGGTGTGAATGGCTTGGCCACTCACTGACCATTCCTTTTTGGCTTTTCAGTATGGGGGTTGGGTGTGAATCGCAGCTATCGACTGGTGTTGTATGGAGCACGTGGTCCTCACCTACGTTGTATGTGGCCAGGAGCATTTCCTACTAGAGCCTTAAGACAGGACACGGCGCTGGCCATTCCCCACGGTTCTCGCCATGCCTGTCTCATCACATGGCCCCCCCTTCTATCGTGAGGTTTCACACGTAGCGCCCACGGTCCACTGGAGTCTTCAGCCTCTAGGCCAGATTGCGCTGGGGAACAGTAACAGCAATAATAACGCCAAGACTGCCACTTAGTAAATTCTCTAGTGCATCACCCTGCTCTCTGTGGTTCTTTTTTTGTTTGTTTTTAATTTATTTGTCCATAGAAGAACTGGGGTGTAGGCTAGAGGCGTGGGTTGGGGTGGGGGAGTGAGAGTATTCACCAGAGACAGAGTGGGGAGCAGAACAGGCTGAGCTACTGAAATGCATCAGGCACAAGAGTTTTGCACACTTTGCCTTCCCCCTAGTTGTGGGTTGACTACAAGGGTTAGGAAATGACTACTTAACTAAGGGGGAAGAGCACTGTCGGGGAGAATCCAGTGAGTTTGGGGTGAGAAGTCTTGCATCCTGACCCCTTTCTGGCTGTAACTTTGCTGGGAGCAGTTCTCGTAATGTCCTGTCACCCCCACTTCTTCATCTGGAAAATAAGAGCCATTCTCTCTGTCCTCCAGGGTTAAATGGGAAAGCTCTAGAACATGTTTCATCTACCAGCAATGCTGTGGGTAAAACTGTAGGTTGCTTTGAATTTTGATCTTGTTCAACTTGTAGGTAGTGCTAATGCTCTTCCTATACTTTCCAATTTGGGGGTCAGATAGTTGCGTAACTGCTACAGTTCAATGAATGGTTCCCAGAGGTCATCCTACAACAGACCTGATTCCAGTGATTTCTCGGGAGCGTTTATGAGACTCATGGAGGGTTAATTCTCTGCAGCCTCTGGCTGAGCTTCTGGTGCATCTGAGGAAAGCTTATCAGGGTTGCATCAGTTTCTTTCTTTTCTTTTTATTGAGGCCCAAAATACCTGTCACTGTAAGAGCCCAGCCTGTTCAGTGGGTCCCTATTCACAGCAAAACTCTGGCGTCTTCGCCCTGCTCTCTGAGGTTCTTTTTTGTTTGTTTTTAGTTTATTTGTACGTAAATGAACTGGGGTGTAGGCCAGAGGCGTGGGTTGGAGGGGGGGCGGTGAGAGTATTCACTAGAGACAGAGTGGGGAGCAGAGCAGGCAGATCTACTGAAATGCACTGCTGAGGGGAGCAGCGGGGAGACAGGAGAGGTCTGCTGCGCCCTGTGGGTCAGCTCCCTGGCTGGGGATCGAACTCAGGCCACAGTGGCTGGTGATAGCTTGATAGCACTGAGACTTTAACCTCTGCGCCACCAGGGAGGCCCTAAAATTTTATTTTTTAGTAACTGAGTTGGGTGTTGAGGTTTTGAGACTTTGACTCAAATTTGAAATGCTGGCGGGGGTGGGGGTGGGCAGGACCTTTCAATTGCGGGTCAATCATTATGCTACACACGTAGGGATGATAAGAAAGGGAAGCTGAGGGCCTCCCCGGTGGTGCAGCGGTTGAGCGCTGCGCTGTGGAGCTGTCGGCAGCGGCGACGCGAGTTCGACGCCCGGCCGGGGAGAATCCCACATGGTGCGGCAGACCTCTCCTGCCTCGCCCGCTGCTCCCCTCAGCAGTGTGTTTCTGATCTGCCTGTTCTGCTCCCCACTCTGTCTCTGGTGAACCCTCTCGCCGCCCCACGCCTCTGGCCTGTACCCCAGCTTGTAAGCATAAATAAAATAAAAAAAAAAAGAAAGAAAGAAAGGGAAGCTGAGACTCAGCCGCCAACGACCAGGACACCCAGTTCCAAATCCAGCAAGACGGTTTGAAGAAACTTGGTAATGGGGACCCCGATGATGCCCAAGGCCCTCAACTCCGGCACCTTCTTAAGATGAATTAGAATGAGTTCAGGACAGAGGGGGGGTGACCCAGAGGGAGACCCCCGGGGCCTCCTGGCCCTGTCTACACACGTCCCACCCCAACAGGCTCTGGGGAGCAAAACAGGTTTTCTCGGGGGCAGAGCACCCAGGGCGAGGACACACGTGCATGTCCTTCCGCTGCTGTGGCACCCCTGCCCCGGGGGATTTACAGATGGAAATACAGACTCATTTTCTCATTGCAGTCTGAATAAGCAGCCAGATACACAGATATAAATTACCCCTTTTACCTTCTCGGAGGGTGTTGAGAGGCAAACAGATTGCCCTTTTCTGCTCCCATTTTAAATGGGCCAGAGCATCGGTGGAACTAGATAATTCACTCCAATCCACTAGATGTAAGCACCTCATAAATTTCATAATCAGCACTTGCATTTTCCTTTTCATAAGCAGTATGTCTTCAGCCGCATTAATTACATGACTGGTAATGGTCTCCCATTTTAAATCCCTGTTTGGGATGAAATATGGGTGGGCCCGGAACAGGCCCCCCGAGGCAGGGGCCCCCTCAGGCACACATCAAAGGATTTCCTGGAGCAAAAGGAACACATGTGAGAAGAAACCTTAAGTGGGGGAAGGGCTAGGAGTGAAATGTTATTTGGACTTTTAAAACTAAAGCAGGAAAGAAAAACTATGCATTTATCTGCACGTAGAGCTGCACTGGGCACCTTCAGGAACCTTCCATTGCCTTAGAGTCAGCATAATCCTTTAAGTGGCCCCTTAAATGGCTCTGGCTGGTGGGCCTCTGCTCCGCATAGGGTCTCCCTGTGCTCCTTTGGCGGTGCTCCTCCTGTTCCACATGCGCCTAGAACATCTCACCATTTCCCATTAAAAATTCAAACGAAGCACCACAATTATGTGTTTATTGCCCATCTTCTCTCCATCTCTCTCGCTTCTGCGTGACATGTGGAACATACCTAAACACGCCCTTTGGATGCTGGATGGACAGCAAACGGAGGCAGAATTAGAAAGTGGACTTTGGCACGTCAGCCAGTTCCCCTGTCTAGAAATAGCAACGTCGACAGGGTGGGGTTTGCTGTCCAGAAAGACCTGGGTGCAAATCCTGTCACTAAGGACCCCAGTAACTCATTTTAATTTCTCTGCCTCAGTTTTCAGCTTCAGTTGTAAAGTGGGGAAGAAGTCCCAGGGGAGAGGCTGTCGTGAGGGGGTGCAGAGGAGCTGGGCCACGTGCCCAGGACCACCAGTCGGGGGCATCTTCAGGGGGGCAGGCTCTTGCCTGGCAGGACCACCCACCGGGCCTGGCCGGGAGGAGGAGACTTGCGTCCTGGCGTTCGGACGGGACATTGACGGCCCCTTCGCAGGGCCATCCTGAAATGTGGGCACGAAAGGAATTCTGGGAGGAATGCAAGAGGGTGTTAGTTGGCATAAGGTTTATTATCGTTGAGACAGCAAGGCCCAGGAAGAGAGATTTACTCAAGAGTCATGTCTACCCAGGGACAGAATCCCGAAGAAGGGGGAACTAGAAACGGGACTTGAACTATCCGGTGAGGAAGGAGCCAGCCCTGACTTCTTTTTCGGGGACCCTCGCTGAAACGCGTCAAGAATTTGGAGGACGGGGTGACTTCTCGAGCGAGGCCCTACTCGTGTGATTAGATCCCCAGGGCAGGCAGCCAGCTCCCCACCCTTCGGCCCAGCTGCCAGCCGGACACCAGTCCTAACACTGGGCGACAGCTCACGTATCCTGATTAAGCAGTTTTTAAAAGTCAAAAATGAGAATTGGTTCACGGCACTCAGAGATGAGAAATAAAGTTAAGGTCCAGCAGAATGAGATGCAGACACTCCGCAGAGACCTTCGATCTGCTTCAGGTCCCAGTGAGGCGAGGGGGCTTTGTTCTCATCTCCCCACCTGGGAGGCAAGTGTCTGCTCCAATTCCCCCCACAGCCTGCGGGAGGTGCTCGCTGATCTGGCTTGGGTCGCATGTGTCCCCTAGAGGGTAAGCCAGCCTGCTGGGTGCTCCTACAACTGGCAATTGGCAGGAAGGGAGTGTCCACCCCATCTTAGTCCATGGGCTTTGGTAAGGGGTGGAAAGTGAAGAGCTAGACGTTCTAGGAAGAATTCCTAGGGAGGCAGAAGTCACACGCCGTTGTCCAGATAGACTTTGCACTTTGGTCACACGTATTATTTTGCACTCACGATAAACAGGAATCCTTAGGTCTAGCTCAGTGACTCTTCCTGCATTCCATTTGGGGCAGCAACGGTGTCTCCCACTGTTGGATTTTCATGGCAAGACACTGCACATCCTGACCTGTGTTCTTTTCACTTCTCATCCTTAGAGCTCTCTGGGCCCTGACCTCTGCTGGAGATACGGGCCCTCAGCGTCTCTTGACAGCATCCTAGAAGCCACAGGATGGAGTGTGATTCCGGGGCTCACGGTTTCCCTGGTTCTGGAATTAATTCACATGCTGCTTGTTTTATGCAGACTTCCCGATTGTACCCAGTGTCACGAACTGCACTGAAAACTCTTAACACCTTTTAAAACTCGATTCACTTTTGATGCCATAAGAAAGATTGGGCCAATAAATAAGAACTAGAATCCATTTGTGGTCCATTTTGCTAAAGTATATTAAATATCGCCTGCAATTTGAACTTGCCTTATAAAATGTTTACATGCCATTAAATAGTCCTAACATCCCTTGTGTAAATTAAGCAGGCTGTGATGTTCCTTATTCCAAGGAGCAGCAGTGCTTAAAGCTGTAAAATACTTTCATGCAATAAATCAAATACTTTGCTCCTAAAAGCAGGATTATAAATATAAAAAGGCAACAGTACTGACCTCAGTTTCTGCAGTTGAATTACTTTGGGAGAAGTGGCACAGAAAGAAATACTCTTATTTGGATGCTCAGTTCATTTGGTCACTGTGGCGTAGGCATATGGGTTCCTGGAAAATGTTGTCTACAGACAGATAAGCTTTCCAAAGCATACAGCTATTCTTTATAAAAAGGACAGGTTCACAAAACTCCATTCAGGCAGAGACTAGCGTCTTAACTGGCAACTCGAGTGCACGTAAGTAGGTCTCCTCGGCTGGAAGAATTCCATAAAAGAGTTTCCTGGTTGAGGAGGGCTCAGAAATGCTGCTTGCACCCCATGTGCCTTCCACACTGTTGCTTTTTATAAAGCCTCTTCCCTCTCCCTCAGCTGGGCCATCAATGGGCTGTTTTCTTGCAAGTGCTCGAAGTTTAATGGAGCTTAAGTGAGACACAGACCATTAACGCAGTATCAATATTTATTTTTGGTTTCCAAGGAAACAGATACCAGCCGGTGGGTAACTTCTCTCCTGATGTGCGCAAAAGGATCTTTTGCTTGGACTCATATTCTGTTCAGTTTCTTGAGGGGAGGACGGTGGTTCTGGGGTTAATAGACTCATTTATTTGATCAACAAAACCACAGAGATGGGGAGCAGCTTGGAGCGGTTGACCTTTGTGGGTCCTAGGAAGAGCAGCTCAGGTTGGGCACTGCACAGAGCTCTCTCTGCTCTCCCCATCTGGTCACTCTTGCCCTTTGTGTTGCTGTGCAGAATCTTCCCGATCTCACCTAGTTTGCTCCACAGGCCCTGTCTTCTAACCTGTTCATGAGGTTCGAGACTGGAAAAGCTCACTCTCTGTGCTAATGGTGTCTGGTTTTGTCACACAGTAAGGAGCGTCATCGATGGCTAATGCACAAACGTTGTCATATCTTGGCTTGGATTAACCTCACAAAGTCGGGACACCCGCCGTCTGTTCTCAGTGACTGTACAAACTACTCTTCCACCCAAGAGAAGGGCTGATTCCAGGGTGGAAGGAGATTTGCAGAATAAAGAGGCATCAGGAGATGAAAGTTCTGGTCCCTGCTTAGAAGTCATTTCACTCTATCACCTTGGTTGGTCTATGCTGTCAACTTTCCTTAGTCTCTAAATCATCAGCTCAAAAAGTAATTAAATGACGTAGTCGCTACAGTGCCTTGGAATTATGAAATTCTGCGCAAACATACTGCTAAGTAATGTGCTTGTCACACACTTCCCTACACTCAGCACCATGTGTCTCTCGGTGGCTTCCATTACCCTCTGGGGAATTGTCTGTCCTCACTTCAATTTGCAGTGACTGCCTTGGTTTCTCCTAATTACACATTAGTCAGTTTTCCTTTCTCCCATTGTGCTTTTCTCCTTCACTAAGCTGAATTTTCCCCCAGATGTGATCTTCACTCTCCCACTTTAACTATCTTATTCATGCATTTCAAATGTCTAGACCCCATGTAACTCCAAATGCTTGAATCCTGTGTTCCAGCTGTCACATTCTCTTTCAAGTTGTATTGGTTTCCTATTGTTGTATATAAAATGATCACAAAGTTAGCAGCTTAAAGCAGCATCTGTTTATTAGTTCTATAGGTCTGTAGATCAAAAATCTGGCACAGCACAATCAGGTTCTCTATTCATGGTGTAACAAGACTAAAATTGAGGATTGAGTTCTCAGCTGCAGGTTCTAGAGAGAAATTCACTTTCAGGCTTATTGAGGTTGTTGGGAAAATTTAGGTACTTGTGGTTGTAGGACTGATGTTCCCTTTTCCTTGCTCCATGTTCATATTCCTTCTTATGTGGCCCTTCCATCTTCAAAGTCAGCAATGGCATGTTGAGTCCTTCTTAAGCTTCTGATTCCTCTGACATCCCCCAGCCACCAATTAGAAAAATTTCTTCTGTCCACCCAATGGTCTTCCCACCCTATGATGGTCTTCTCACCCTAATCACACCTGCAGCACCCCTTCATATAGCACCTAGATTAGCATACAATCACATCACCGGGGATGGGAGTGTTGTTGGGGGCCTATCTCTTGAATTCTGCCTAGCAAGCAAGTTATAAATAATAGAAAAATTGGAAACATGTCCCATCACACTGCACCACCCTGAGTGTCACTGGCTACGTGACTGTAGAGGGCTCTGCAGAACGGAATTGCCTGTGCCCACCGATGGGCAAATATGGAGGGATAAAAAAGTCCTGGTTTGCAGCCTGCGTAGTGTGGGGCTGTTCAGACAGTGACAGACTATACTCCTCACGTGGCCCCACTGGCTCTTGAAGAGCCCAGGTGTGGGGTTGGCTCTGCTCTCTAGGTTTGTGACTTACGTCTGATGAGATTCCACACAAGGAAATAGCCTGAGCACATATTTCTCAAAAGGTGTCCCTGTCATTGAGTGAAGCATGACTGTGTATGCAGTGGAATGTTGTACAGCTGTGAGACAGAGCACGTGTGACCTGGTGCCCACGTGGATGAATCTGAGGATTTGTGCTAGGGTAGATGAGTCAGAGACAAACACTGTGTGGTTTATTTGTGTAATCTAACAAAAACCAGGGTCTTAAAAACAGTAAAATGGTGATACCAAGGTTTAGGAGGTGGGGGTTAGGAAAGATGTTTTAAAATACAAACTTGCAGCGAGTCGTAAATAAGCCCTTAGAGATCTAATGCACCGTGTAGTGAATAGACACAATTTTGTATGATAATTATCAACCAACTAGGATCTTAATTATTCCCACAGGAAATATAAATAACAACCCTATCATAATTATAGAGGTACTACTTACCATGATGATGACCATCGAATTACAATGTATGAGCAACTCCTAATTAAAAAAGAACCTACAAGACCTAATAAACCCTAAATCTGTACTTCCCTCTCTGGGATAGATTCAGATGGGCAGTACTCTTCCCTCTCTTGTCAAGACTTCCAGAGTCAGAGGTTGATAAGCACTGAAGAAAAATTATAAAACACACACAGGCAAGAACACATTAGCAATCCCTCCTACAGTGGTTCTCACATTCCATGCATCAGGTCACCTGGAAGACCTGCTGTACATGAGTTACTGGGCCCCAGACAGAGTTCCTGCCTCAGTAGGTCTGGCAGGGCCTTAGAATTTCCCAGGGCACCTTGGTGCTAATGGGCCCAGAATGACTAAGAACCACCACCTCAATATGTGAGTTTCACTGGCTGAATTTGGAAACATTTATAGTTTTATGATTTACATGTAAATAGATCAAATATTTATGCCTATTTATATTTTCATATACACAGACATAGGCAGTACTATATTTATTCTACATCCACTCTGTTTGGATATTGAGGGATACTTTTATATATTTTGGTATATTATACACCTATGTAACAGATGATAGTGGTTTCATTCCCCTGTTGTTAAATTCCATTCTGTTCTCAGCTGCTGTTTCTTTAGTAAACTCAGCCGTCGTTACCTGCTTCCTCCTGTGCATTTATAAACGTCAGCATTTCCATTCTCCCAGAGGACCTATAACACCATAACCATGGTTCTGTTCTTCCTTGTTTCACTTTTCTTTTAATGAGACCCTTAAATATTCTTTGCAACTACAGCCTGCCAATCCTTTCCTTCCCATCATCCCTGACAACTGGCTCTGTAAATTCTTTAAAAAGTCTGTTTTCAGAGAGAGCTGGATGGTTTAGGGGATGGCTTCATGGATGTTGTTCTGAGCCTCGGCTTTTCAGTCTATGGAAGTGGGTATTCACCTCTGCTCTAGCTGCATTAACCAGCCCTCTGTACCAATAACAGAAACACATTCAAACTGGCTCAAAACTGTGCAGAGGTCACGCTACTCACCAAACCTGAACCCCAGGGGTTAAAGCCTCATCTCAGGACGGTGCCTCGTGTTCTCTCTCCTGCTTTTGACTGTGTATTCCTCAGTGTCAGCTTTATTCTCCAAAAAGCTATCACCAAGCAAAGGCCCAAGAAGCTGCAAGCTTCATCCTCTAAACTTAATGACCCCACTGGAAAAATGTTCCTCTTTTTGTCACCCCAACTAACATCTCAGGATTGGCTTCATGGACAGACTTGGGTCTTGGACTTGTCCTTGGGCTGGTCATTGTGGCTAACCCTCAGGTCAGGGCTTGAGGGGAACTCACACTTAGATCTAGGGTTGGTCCAGCCCCATTTGAAATGTAGAAACAAATTGAGGGATAGATGATTTTCCTGAATAAATTATGGTGGCATTTCCAGAGCAAGGAGAAGTGGGTGCTGGGCACTCACCAGCCTTGGGGGGTCCATTGCTCTTCCTCCTTACCCGCCATGGCCAATTGTGTGCACGTGTGTAGAACTTTCAAGCCAGGCGCTCCCATGTCAACGCAAGGCTTGATGGTGCTGGAGGTGACCGAAGATGATGATGTTGACCATGAAGACGATGAAGGAGGTGATGATTCAGGTGAATAATCCCGTGCAAAACTCCACGGGAGTTATACTGACTGTGCCTCCCTTCCCCTGGTTGCAGAATCCTTATTCCTTAATTCTTAAAATTGGAGGGGATTTTTCCATTGTCTGGTGCCTCTCAGTTCTTGGAAAATTTTCTCTGTCCCTCCCCCGGCAGCCTCTGTCCATTGTATATCTCCTCACAAAACTTTGTGTAGAAGAACTGGGGTGTAGGCCAGAGGTACAGTGTGAGAGGATCACCAAAGACAGAGTGGGGAGCAGAACAGGCAGATCGACTGAAGTACACTGCTGAGGGGAGCAGCGGGGAGGCAGGAGAGGTCTGCTACGCCATGTGGGTCAGCTCCCTGGCCGGGGACTCAGACCGCAGCAGAGATAGTGCTGAGACTTAACCCCTCGGCCACCAGGGAGGCCCCATCCTCCTCACACATCTTCTTGAGGCTGATTTCCTTCTTCATGACACTGACACCCATGAGGCAAAAAATGAAGCTCTGTTCTGGCCTGAGGAATTCAGATGGACATTTTCACGTCCAGTTCAGGTGGAGAAATCAGGAGTATTCGGAAGAAATGCATGGAGTTCAGGAACACAACTCCAATACAGCAGTGTCCCATTGTGTTGGTGCAATTCCAGAGAGGCCAAGAAACACCACTCCCTGCTGACTCCCCGTGGACAAGCTGGACACCAGGCGCTCCTGGGTGGTTACTTCTCATGTCAACTATGTACTTATGCATTGTTTGGAATGAAAAATCCACCGCAAACACTATGACACCAACCTTGCAGGGGTTGGATCATCTAGACAGAACTTGATCCATTCCTGTTTCTGATGGGAGCAACTTGAAATAACTAGAACAACAGGGCCTCCCTGGTGCCCCAACGGGTTAAGCACTGCGCTGTGGAGCTGTCGGCAGCAGTGACGTGAGTTCGAAGCCCGGCCAGGGAGATCTCCACATGGCGGGGTAGACCTCTCCTGCCTCGCCCGCTGCTCCCCTCAGCAGTGGATTTCGGTCCATCTGCCTGTTCTGCTCCCTACTCTGTCTCTGGTGAACCCTCTCACCGCCCCCACACTTCTGGCCTGCACCCCAGTTGCATGCAAAAAAAAAAAAGAACTAGATCAACACACAGATTTTTAACATGTTACAAAATAATTTAAGCGAGAAGGTGGCAGTTTACTACGTAAAGCTCAAGACAATAAATTCAGTGCTTGCTACTAATAACTCATCTTTTATAAACTGTCTGCTCATTTGTGGGGTGCTTTTATATTCATTGTCTTTTAGTTATTTTATCTTCATTATAAGCAATAGGACGTAATGCTTTTTTTTTTTCTTTGTTTAGCAGAAGAGGAAACAGGACTTGGAAAACGTATTTGTTTTCAGACTGTAGCTTCACTGAGCAAATAATACCACTAAGTGTATGGGCTGTTAAACACTTAAAATATAGTTCATGTGACTAAGGAACAAGATTTTTAACTGTATTTCATTTTAACTGACTTAAATTTAAATTTTGAAAGGCCCATATGATCAGTAATGGCATATTCGTCAGCCTAGGTTGAAATCTAGAAAGTGATTGAGCTGGATTTGAACCCAGGTCTTCTGACTCCAAATCCAGTGCTCTCATGTTATCCCTGGTGTGCCCAAGATAAGCCCAATCATGGTCCTCCAAATGTCTGAATTGCCCATTTTCTTCACTTGGGGCAAACTCGGCTGTAGACTTTTTTTAGTTAGCGCATGAGTTATTCTGGGTAAAAACCTGAAGTCTGTAACTCCACCAGCGAAGCAGAGCTAAGAGCTCTCTGAAGCTACAACCCAGATCCTTCTCCATAAATATCCTCCTGGACTACAAATCCCCTTAGTCTCTCAAATTTCCTCTGCCAGAGTTGATGATTCCAATTCTTTTCTCAATAATCCATGTCCTAACAATCATAACACAGAATGCTCCGGGGCTTATTTCTTGGTCTCTTGGCAAAGAAAAGAATATATCCCAGGACATCGTCTTGATAGGATGGAAAAGCCATTTCCCTAATTTCCTTTCATGCAAAATCTTAAAGCCACTGCCTGTGTACTTTCTTACTGGTAATCATTTCGGGCCCAGCCTCAAGTCATTGATGGAAAGAATAGAAATGATTTGTGAGTTATTTTTTAAAAGATTTATTTATTTTTGCATACAAGCTGGGGTGCAGGCCAGAGGCGTGGGGTGGTGAGAGGGTTCACCAGAGACAGAGTGGGGAGCAGAACAGGCAGATCAGAAATCCACTGCTGAGGGGAGCAGTGGGCGAGGCAGGAGAGGTCTGCTGCGCCATGTGGGAATCTCCCCCGTCGGGCATCGAACTCACGCCGCAGCCGCTGACAACTCCACAGCGCTGCGCTTAACCTGTTGTGCCACCAGAGAGGCCCAGACAGTGAGTTTTGACAGCAGCTGCTTCTCAGCAGCCAGGTGGATGCTAGAGAGGGGACTCAAGGGGCTACAAGTGCCCCTTAGTTTCACTTGAAGGAACAGGACTAGGGAAGGGAAGAAGAGACCAACCATGTCAGGTGAGCACTCTCCACCCAGTCCTGGGGATGAGGGGGTCTCATTACGGAGTCTACGAGAAGGCAGTGAAGTTAACTGAGAACCATCTTTTACTGGGAATCTGGGAAGGAGAGGGGGCAAGTAATGGATAGTGCTAGTTTCTGGTTGACTGGGAGCTTGGCCTGAAATCCTTTGACTGCCACCAAATGAATGATGATGAGACCCTCTCTTTCATATGGGTTATAGTCTAAAGTAATAGATTCGACCAAAATTACACTAGCGAATTCCCTAAATCACCCCTGGAGAACAATATTTATGATTTCATTTGTAGTCCTATATAACATGTGGACAAATAATGTATCTGCTCATGTTCATCTTAAAACAAAGATTGTCCAGGCAATCTACATTTTTACATTATTTCTGTTTCTGATTTTTTTCTATTTCTTCTTTGCATTTTTAGCCAAGCGCCTTGACTCGGTTTCGCAAAAGTTAAATGTGTGAATGATGACACTCTCATCAGTTTTCTTGACTCTGCAAGTGGTGCTCAATTTCTGTAATGGGATGTTAATGATTATGGACACTGACCCCCGGCCTGTCCCTCTGAACCTTTGTCCTTAGTGTCTGGCACGGGAGACCAGTTCTGCCTTCAGGAATATCCCCTGGAGTAGTCTGTGAGCACGTTCCAGCTGGGCAGGGCAGCTGTCATACCAGGTAACAAGAAACTAGAGGCAGAGGGCCTCCCTGGTGGCACAGGGGTTAAGTCTCAGCACTGTGAAGCTATCCGCAGCCACTGCAGCACGAGTTCGTTCCCCAGCCAGGGAGCTTCCCACAGGGCTCAGCAGACCTCTCCTGTCTCCCCGCTGCTCCCCTCAGCAGTGTATTTCAGTAGATCCGCCTGTTCTGCTCCCCACTCTGTGTCTGGTGACTCCTCTCATCCCTGCACCTCTCCAGTTCTTGTGTGTATAAATAAAAATAAATCTTTTTTAAAAAGGATGAAACTAGAGGCAGAGGTGTGCACTAAGAATTGAGTGCCTACTGTGCACCAGACACACCTATAGGAGGTAGGCAAAAACTCTCAGGGTGTTGGGGGAGCCAGTCGATGGGAGTATCTAAAAGTAACTTTCTGGAACTTCTCCAAACACTTGGTTGGACAAAAGCTATCCCCAAGATTTCAAGTCCTATGAAAGTCTGATGAATTTCTTTTTATTTATGGTGGAAACCCTGTTTCTATACCCAAGAGCCAAAGTAGTGAGATGCCTCCTGCCCTTTGGAAGCCTTTGACCATGTCTTGGGCTGCGGTAACTTTAACCTGCAGTGAAAAATAAAAGGGGGGGTGCTGCAGGTTAGTGAGAACAGCGTGCGGACTGCCGGACCCTCGTCACCACAGGGCTCACACCAGCCCGTCTTCAGCTTCCACGTGGTCTGGGTAATCGTGCTAGTGCAGACTTTCCTTGAGAAGTCAGTTACCAAGGGAAGTGGGCATCGCCCCCACTGGGGTGATCTGTGGCTCCACTTTTTGAGATGCTGACCGGCAAGTTTTTACTTCACACAAAGGAGGAGCGTCATGGAAATGATGTCAGAGAGAAGCAAGGTTTGGCTGTGATGTTCAGACCGTTCCTTTCCTGCAATGCCAGCAAATGGGAAGGCCATGCTCCTATTATGGGATGGAGTTCGTGGGTGCTCCCTGAACTGAGGGTGACATCCATTTTTTAATTCCATAACGTTATCTGTAACTGACATGTGATTATAACACCGCCATTCTCTTTAATGCAGTCTGTAAAAACACATTGATTTTATAGCTCCCCAAACCGATTACATTAATATCTGTGCATAATTAGTTTACACATTACTAAATTACTGACAGATTAAAAGTGAAATAGTGCAGTTCATACTCAGCCGCATAACTGCCAGAAAGGAAATTAATATGGATTCAAATGGTCCTCAGAGACCCACATTGAAATAGCAGAAATCTATAAAGGCTGCTTGCATTAGGAAATTTCTATCAGCAACATGTTTGTGGTTGATGCTTTCCTAACTCTGCTAATATGAGCTGAGTGGTGCAGGAAATGATATGTGGACGGTGCTTTGAGTCTGACCAACTCAAGACTGTGTTTATTAAAAAGCAAATTCTTAATTGTGGTATTTGATGTCAGGGGAAGGAAGGCAGGCTTGCGGGCTGGAAATGCAAACTTCTACCTTGCCTTGAGTTTCTGAATGATTTAAGTTCTTGTGTGGAACCGTCGTGTCGCGTTGCCCGGCATTGCTTCTCAGAGCCCAGGCGTGATTTACGGTCTTCTCTCCAGCCACTGTGACACACACATGGTGTGTCACACACGCTGGATGGGCCCTAGAGCTTCCTTTTCACTCCGCATCTCCGCCGTGGCCACCGGCACGTGCATGTCTGGAGGTGGGAGATGGGTGGTCGGTCTCAGACCAGTCCTGCCTCCCGGAGATTGGGTGTGTAGTCTAGACCTTCTTTTATTTTTTAATAAAGATTTATTTATTTATGCATACAAGCTGGGGTACAGGCCAGAGGCGTGGGGCAGCGAGAGGGTTCACCAGAGACAGAGCGGGGAGCAGAACAGGCAGATTGAGGGAAACACACAGCTGAGGGGAGCAGCGGGCGAGGCAGGAGAGGTCTGCTGCACCATGTGGGAATCTCCCCGGCTGGGCATCAAACTCATGTCGCTGCTGCCGACAGCTCCACAGCGCAGCGCTTAACTGCTCCGCCACCAGGGAGGCCCCTAGACCTTTGAAAATCCCCCTTGGGCCTCCCCAGTGGTGCAAAGGTTAAAGACACAGTGATATCAGGCTATCGCAGCCACTGCAGCACGAGTTCGGTCCCCAGCCAGGGAGCTTCCCACACGGTGCAGCAGACCTCTCCTGTCTCGCCCGCTGCTCCCCTCAGCAGTGTGTTTCAGTAGATCCACCTGTTCTGTACCCTACTCTGTCTCTGGGGGATCCCCTCACCCCCCACACCTCTGGCTTGCACCCCAGTTCTTGTATGCATAAATAAATAAATCTTTAAAAAAATTCCCCATACTCTGCAAATCTCTGAACTACAAGGGTTCAGACATGAATTCCTTTTTCTTTTCTTTTTTTTAAGATTTATTTTGTATTTATACATACAAGCTGGGGTATAGGCCAGAGGCATGGGGCGGCGAGAGGGTTCACCAGAGACAGAGCGGGTAGCAGAACAGGCAGATCAGAAATACACTGCTGAGGGGAGCAGCGGGCAAGGCAGGAGAGGTCTGCCGCGCCATGTGGGATTCTCCCTGGCCGGGCGTCGAACTCGCGTCGCCGCTGCCGACAGCTCCACAGCGCAGCGCTTAACCGCTGCGCCACCAGGGAGGCCCTGAATTCCTTTTTCTTTCTCTGTCTGGTAAGAAAGCACATTTGAACTCATTTCCATAGGGAAGATACTTGTACTCTATTGAAAGCTGAAGGGTGTTAATTCTGAAGAGGTTGTTGGCTATAAATGAGGCTTAAAAAATGTGCCAAAGCAGCCACTAGCAGGCCTCAGAGACAAGCCCCTACATTGACTGAATACTCGCTGTGTTCTGGATCCTCTATGGGGTATTTTATCTGGGTTCTGACTGCTGGAACCTGCACAGTAATTCTGGGAGGGAGATATCAGGATCCCATCTCATTAGTGATGAAGGTTGCTCGGAGCAGAATAGTCATTTGATCAAGTTCACATGTTAATTAGAGATTTCATAAAATAATACATAAAATAAGTATAATTTAATTAAAAAATGAGCTCCTTTTTATTTGCCTTCAAAGCTTAAACAGGAAGTGGACAGGCAGGCACAAAGGGAGAAGGAAGATTCTGGAGGCACTAGTGGTTGTCTGTGAGCTAGAGGATGCCCCGCTATCAGAAGCTTGGGTCTTTGAGTGTCCCCCTCAATACTGAAACATCCTGTCATATATTGCATTTTCATCATTGTGTTAGTTATTGTTTGCTGCAGAAAAATTTGCCACAAAACTTAGTAGCTTCAACATATTCGTGATCTCACAACTTCCATGAGTCAGGAAACTAGGTGTCTTAGCTGGAGTCTGGCTGTGGGCTCAGGGAGAGACTGGAGGGCAACCCACATCCAGCCTCACTCAGTGGTGATTGGCAGGATTTGGTTCCTCCCTGGCTGTCGGATTCAGTGCCCTGAGTCCTTTGTCTCTCGGGCCTTTCTTTGGGACAGCTTGCAATATGGCAGCCAGCTTCATCAGAGAGTAACCGGGGTAGGGGTTGGGGGGAGGGGGAGAAGGAAAGAAGGGGAAGAAGAGAGAAGAGGAAAGAAGAGAGGAAGAAGTGGGAGAGGAGAGAGGAAAGACGGAGAGGGGGTGGGGTAAGAGGAAAGTCACAGTCTCTTTTGCAACTTAATCGCAGAAGTGCCATCCTTTCACCTCTGTGTATTCTGTCAGAAGCAGTCATTAGGGCTGGCCCACACTCAAGGATTTAAACACCAGGAGGCAGAGATCTCAGGAAGGCAGAGTAGAAGCTGCCTGCCACAACCACGCATTCATTTCTTCATTATGTAGGCTGATTTTATTTTAATAACAATTAATTATGGATCACCTACCAATATGTTAGGTTTTTGTATTTGGAACTAGAGATAGCATACTGGCAAGCAACAAATAATAGTATAAAAACTTCCAATAATAGAAATAACAAATGCATACAGCACTCTAATATGTGCCCAACATTTATAAGTGCTCTGAATGAATCGGCTCTCTATATCTGCATAAGAACTCCATGAAGCAGATACTATTATTATCAGTCCCAATTTACATAGGAAGATGACCCAGGCACAGAAATGTCAGGTAACACAGCTAAGGCGCCCTAACTAGTGACTGAACAGAAATCAGTCCTACCACATGTGTATTCAGATCGTGCTCTTTTCTTACCCACCAAGCCCAATCCCTCCCTTTATTTTCCTATTACCTATGGGGAAGGGGGTTTGTAGGAAAATAGACCTGAGGTGAGTGGATGTATAAGCAAGGAAACTAGCTCCAGGGTTAATGCAGAAGTGCTGGTGAAGTAGATGGTGACTTAGAATAGGATGATGGCAGAGGACAGGGGACAATGTGAATGTCTTATAAATGAGTTTGGAATGTGGAACAGTCAGAGTTCAGAGACACTGGAGGTCATGATGTGAGGTTGGAAAGTAATCTGATTTAAATGTTAACATCTGAAAATCTAAAAAATATCATCACAGCAGCATCTTGCCTGGGTTTTGACCAAACAACTGGGCACCATTGTCTAGTCCAGTGGATGCATGAAGTTAAATATCACAGGGGATGCTTATAACCACCTTACCTGACTGCTACTTCTTGCTGTACCTCATCCTCCTAGATAATGGGGTTTTGACATTATTTTGAGTACTCTGCTTTTTAAAGTGTTTAAAGTGTTAGCTCTCCCTTTAACAAATATGACTTGCCATTTGTCCTTGTCCACCAAACTCCAGAAGGATGCTGGAGAACCACCGGACACATTTTAAGCAGAAAACAGATGCACAAGTTGCATCTGGTCACAACATCCAAGTACACGCTAAAGATGATAAACCAGCATCCCCAGTTGTGAGCCAGTAATCTTCCAAAGAATAGTTATTCCATAAATGGGTTAATGGAGATTCAGGATCTCAGGAGAGAGCTAATATGAAATAGTCATAGAAAGGATGTTCAAAATGATCTCACCTGGCTGTAGTTGCCATGGAAACTCATTTCCCTTATTTATATTTCTCTTCCCCCTCCTCAAGTTACTAGTAGTAATAATTTGGCCAGTTATTAAAAGAAGCAAGGAAGGGGCTATATGAACTCAGGCAATAAATGAAAAGTAAGAGGGAGAGATAAGGGTGTTAGAAAAATGGATGCATCACTGAAACAGTTCCAATTAGTTGCTAACTTACTCTGTCCCCTTAGATGTAAATGTTTGGTGGTTTGGGGTTGCAAAGAAAGTACAGGAAAGGTTTACAATTCAAGAAAGAAAATCTTTAAAGCTTTCTACCATGTATTTTCCTTAAGACTAAGGCCTTAAAGAGAACTCTTCTGGGGAAAAATTTATACATCTGTTTGGATATATAAATCCTACTCTTTCTGCAGACATATACATATCCACTCCCTCCTTTACCGCCTCTTAATATACCACTATTAATATGGTCTGTCTTAATATCAACTTGTGTGACTTGAATTGTAGGTTTCTAGACTAATAGGCCATAGGTGTTCAAGGTCATAGACTTTCTTGAAAATTTCACAGAATCACTTGCCTCCTTGCATAATGCACATGTACACAATCGTGCAGTAGTTGGCAACTTCTTGAGCTTTGAAGAACTGCACAGAAGAACTCCAAATATAGTTGTCGTCTTAAAGGAAAGGTACCATGCAGATATGTAGCTGTTGGAACAACATGGTTTGCAAATAATTTTGCTTTTTTTTTGGAATTGCTTTTACTGTGGTGTCAGACTACTATTCTGCCTTAAACGCAGTGGTGTTTTTGGATGGGTTCAGACTCTTACTGCATTACTAGAACATTGACCAAAGCAGTATAACCAACCTTCCAAAGGAAGAGTAGAGTACATGATGTGGGTGTGCACAATTGGGCCATAGGTGAACTGAGCCAAGTGAATAGGACCTAAAAGATCTGTGGGAACCAAATCCTTTATTATCTCTGCCATCTTCAGGAAAAGGCTGAAGACATGGAAGACAAATAACAGCTGGACTTACTATTTTAGGAACCCCTCCTGTGAGGGGTGAAAACACAAACTTTGAAATCCAGCAAAAGAGGTACTGAAGACCATACAAGTTATTTACCATCCATAAACCTCAATTTCCCCAACTATAGTATCTACCTGTAGGAGCTCAGGCATTATATAAACTACTGTATTATAGAAAATCCTTACTAGCTTATAGCAGGGATTTAAATGGTGACTGTTAGTATTTTCGTTCTATGGAGAAGCTTCCATTGCCAGAGTTACCTCATGAGGTTGCAGGGAGTGTTGAAGTCAGAGATGCAGCACTTTGTTTTTGTTTTGCTGAGTCCTGTCCTGGGAAGTACCTATGTCCATTAGCCACACAGATTCAACTCTAAAGTTCTCCCCAGCAAGCCTATTGTAACGTTATCCATAGCAACTCAGAAATTCAGAAATTTTCCTATGTGTTCAAGAGCTACACTTGAATTTATTCAGGACGTATTTTAAAAATAATTTCCCCTTGTTATAAAAGTAATATTTGTTCAATTTTTAAATTAGTTGCTAATGTATAAAATTAGGAATTTCACATAAAGTTGTCGATTTCAGGTTTCTTTCCAAAACTTAGAATTCTAGAACCAATTCAACTCTCATTCCCTCAACAAACATGTGGCCAGGAACTAGCACTGACTGCTCATGGGCGAGAACATACGTGCTTCAGTTTCCTGGAGTCTCCCTCACTCCCTAAAATCCCTTAGATTTAGTCCACATCTCTCATTTAGATTGTCTGCTGGAAACTATAAAACTTTGAATTTACAACTCCTGACTCTCAGCCGTATTTTTTTTTTTTAAAGAAAATAAACATTTCAAGTTACTTCATCAGGAAGAAGAGACATTTGGGGAAGTTCAACTATATGCTGAAAAAAAAAGTTATAGTTACTTTATATATTTTTCCATCCCAGATTTTTTCTTTGAGCCCAGAAGAAAAAAAAAAAAAAGCTGCAGATAAATGATGCTCTTAGCACTCATAAAGTTCAAAGTAAGCAATTACACTTCACTTTACAAGATCTATAGCAAAATAAATTGCAAGGGATTGAATAGTTAAAATATTTATAAAGGCATAGGGAAAAGACCAGAAAACAGACACACATACGCTTTTGTCTTAACTTAGATCATCCTTAAAAGGTGTCAGTAACTACAGAGAAGGCAGAGACATTCCACTGAGTGCAATACTGTATCATCTGAGTATATTTGAAAGAACTTCAGCAATTTCTTAAAAGTCATGAAAACAGTTTTAAAATACTTCCTGTTAAAGGAGAACTTCTAGAGCAGTGTCATCAGTGAAATTAACCAAGAACAAAGGGAAAGAGAACCAGAAAAAGAGTGTACCCTTCTAGAAAACTCCAGCCCAGGAGGGGGTCCACAGAAGGGGAGAGACCTTCTGCAGAACTTGTATTACTGGGCAAAGGGTCTGAAAACCCAACACCAGGTCTCACAGCTTCTGGGTCTGTGCACTCACTGCCACTATAATAAATAGAAAGGAAACTTTGGTGGCACAAAACAGAAAAGAAAAATATCTCAACAGGGTAGAGAAAGAACACTATGAGAAAGGGAGTGTGCCCAGGACCGAAGGGCACATTCTGAACATTCTTGAATATCTTTATACATCTATTCTTCTTCACCAACTTTAAGATTTTTTTTCTGCAGTTAAAAAAAGAGGGGAATTTAATTGACATTCATTTATAGTCTAATTTGGGGAGGATGTAATCATTAGTTTAAGTCATCTTTCTACACTTCTAGGGGGAAAGTAGTGTTTTTCTTCAAAATCACACACATTGGATATTTCTTTAAATACAGAAAAAAGTCTTTCTGGTGAATACATTTTAACGGCAAAAAGACTATAGATAAAGAATCACACTGGTTCCCCTTTTTTCCTTTTTATAATAAATTTTCTTGTAGCAATTCATGTAGGAGAACTGGTAAATACTAGAAAGATTAGTAGAAGAAAATGAAGTTTTACTTAGGAAAGAAAAACTTTAGCTAATAGAAAGGTCTGGAAAGAGATCCCATGTGAGCCGACAGCTACCTGGACAAACTTTGTTTCTCGGGCGAGGCGGATGGCCTCTTCCTTTCTTCTTGCTATGCTCCAAAGAGCAAATGTTTGGTATTTAGGAGCCTTTTTTTCTCTTGACTTGAAAAGACATACATCAATGATTTTACCATTGCTTTGAAAACTAATCTTCTAAGGCTAAAGGAGAAATAGTTCTAAAAAACCAAATTAGATTGCACTTTTTTTTCGATTTTATTATTTCTGCTGTTACTTAAGAATGGTGAGAAAGTTTTACAGTCTCAGGAAAAGAGATGTAGCATTTTTTCCGCAAACTATCAAAGGTAGTTAATACAGTTGAATCGTCACATGATACCTACATAATTGTAGGTATGTGTGAGCAGAGGGAGTGGGGAAGGTGGAACACTCGGGAGAAGCCTTCTAAGGAGAGAGAAAGATAGTGCAAGTGTGACACTGCCAGAGCCTAGGGTGAAAATCTATTATTAACAATCACAAGTAGTATTGGATAGTATCTTATTGGGAAAACATGGAGACTGACACCTTCACATTTTAAATAAATCTCCCATAGTTACTTTGGAATAGAGCAGTTTGTATGCAAAATCCGTCAACCAATGGAGTTAGTCTCTTTGATTTACCGTGAAATAAATGCACAAAGTTTATCTGGTTTAAGAAAACAAAATAATGTATGGAAACTTGCAATCTTGATCCTACCATAGTAATTCTAGTTCAATATATTTTTTTCTATTACTTTTTACAAATCAGCGGGAGGACAGATGGCCTGTTGGTTTTCCCCTAAAGTCCCAGCCCTACTATGAGATCGCTTAGTAGAGTCCCTTTCTGTTTCCCTGGATGAATGTGGGTGTCTGAGTGTGTGAAACCTTCAAGTGATATTTTTCAGTGTGATAATGATGTCTGATATAGTAATAGAAGACCTTCTTTGGTTTTCTTAAATCTTGAAACAGCCTATTTAAGAGCGATACAGGGCTTTTATTTAAAACATTTTGGCAACCAGAGGCGGTACATTTGTACCCCAAGTAATGAATTGCATGATTAAGTTTCCCCACTAAGAACTGGTTGTGTTAGCATATTGGATTTCCTGGAATGTGACCGCATTGGAAGGAAATATTTCTACATGCATTCTATACCATGCATTCTCATACTAAATGTGTGAGGGAAAAGTACCCTCCTACAATTCTTGTGTATGTTGACAGGTTTCACTGGTTCAGAAATGGGGCACCCACTTTCAAATCTGAACCATGATTGCTGAATTAGCTTAGATGCTCTCTGTTCATAGAAATGCAACATTCATTTGTTGTACCTGGTGGCTATTAACTGTTCTTATTGTGCTGTAGACTCCTTAACAAGTTTGTTGAAGTTGCACATTATAATTTTAAAGGAGTTAATTGAATACTAATCCAATGCACAGCACAAAAATTATTTAAACCATTCCTAGGAAAAGCCGAAAATCCCAGCAGCTGCCTTGGTTCTAGTAAATCCCTACCCCTGTGAAACTGAGAAAATGAATATTCAATATTTTTTCCATTTGAGTCTCTTGACATCCTATTGATTCACTTTATTTTCCCAACAATTTTCTGACAGGTTTCCCAATGTGGATTCTGTAAATTCTTTGATATTCATCTTGTGATTGCCTTTGAAAATGAGCGCCGTGGCCAACTTTGGGCTGGGGCTTAGAACTCAGGCGCCCGAAGACCCACACACCCCGGGAGCCGGTATATTTGTAGAATTTTGCTGAATTACCCTGTGATCCTCAGATCTGGGGCAGCGTCAAACATCAGAAGGGAAGGAGGTTGAAGGGTGCATGAAGCCAAATTATGTTTGCAAACCAGAAACCCAGGATTTGGGGGGCAAGGAGAAGTGGGGAATGACTGGACCTCAAGACTGTGTCAATAGGGGAAAGTGAAAGAAGGCAAATGACTTGGAGGTTAAAGAAAAGTAGGACAAGGAAACTAATAGGTGGGGCAGGAGGGTAGCGCCTGTCCCAAGAACTTCTGGAACAAGAGCAGCCAGTGATGTAGCTGACGAGCGAGGGGAGGAACAGGAGCTCCTCTCGCCATTGCGGGGTCGATCTACAAGTCAGTCTATCCATGTCACCCTTCCGTGGAGAGGGCCATTAGCACCCAGTCAAGTAACACAGCTCTTCTTTCCTTTCTAATGATGTCTTTCCTTAGAAGAGGAGACTCATCGTGGCAAAAACTAGATTTGACCAGCTTCTTTCAGAGCAATAAATTGTGTGTAGATCCCTTTACAGAACTCCTGATCCACTCTCTATCACACATCGTACAAAATGCTCGGAGGGTTTTCTAACAGGCGCTTAAGATCCACAATTTACTCTTTTTCCTTTTCTAGTGCTCACCTCCAAGCAATGAATATAGTGTATTTTCAACAATATCAGTAGAGTAAATGAATGAATGAAAAAGTACACGGTCTGTGATGTAGAAAATGTCAGCTGGCCTATTGCCAAACAACTCAGTTCCTTTTCTGCAAAGGAACAGTTGTGTTAAGCAACTGCCCATCTCTCTGTGTGCAACTGACCTTAGAGACTAGGCTGGAGATACAGATGTAGATATACAGATATCGTTTATCTGTCCATTCATCCACCCACCCACCCACCCACCCATCCATCCATCCACCCATCCCATCCATCTTGTCTGTCTGTCCATCCATCTACCCATTCACTCACCCACCTATCCATCCATCCAAATATTCCTTGGCATCTCTTGTAAACCCAAGGTGTTTCTAAATGGTGTCTTTGGGGTTGCACCTTGAAGTAGCAGACATGCTATTCCATTTCTCTCTAACACTCTGGCAGCTGAGATTGCCAGCGTCTCCACACTTAGGCCCCTGGTTAAATTAACTGGTCTGTTCAATCAAAAAATATCAAGCTGGCTGTTTTGACTGCTTGCATATTGACTTAGACAAACTGGCCGTGAGTTTAAACAAAACCTCAGCGGCTTTTCCTCTGCTAACTGTGCCCAAAGCAGCACGTGGCTTGTCTGGAGTCTGATGCTATCGGGGCCACATTTCATATTGTTTGCTTTTCTTTAAAAAAAAAAAAAAAAACTTAATCTCTAAAGATAACATAGTTTTAAGATAAATACAAAACATTGCTGAGAGTGGAGTGGAATTTTTACAATGAAATGAATGAAAAATTCTAGAATGAAAAATTCTAAGGTACCTAACACTCTTGGTCACAGTGGGGCCCAGAGTTAATGTTTGTGGCTTAATGCCTCTCTCCCCCAATGCCAGTCTTAAGTTTCAGGCAGGCGGGGACCTTATGGTCTCCATTCATGAGTAATTGTATCCAATACTCCCCAGCAAGGAATTCTAACATGTAATAATAGCTGCTGACATTTATTCATATTTAAATGATGTGTTCTTGCAAATAAAGTTTTATTGGAACATAACCACTTCTCATTCATTTGCATATGGTCCGTGGCTGCTTCCAGGCTACAGCAGCAGAAGCTAGCGTTTGAACAAAGACCACTCATCTACAATACCTAAAATATTTTCCATCTGGATTATTCCAGAGAAAGTGTCCTGATCTGATTTACAGTGTGCTGGGGACCGCGCTGCCTTGTGAGTGACCCCTTTCAATTTTCACAGCAACCCTCGGTGACATGGTCCTTGTCCTCCCCTTTGACAGATGAGGAAACTGAGGTACAAAGAGGCTCAGCAGGGAGCAGGGAAGCATGAAACCTCAGCATTCAGCGACTCCAGAGGCTTGCCTGCCTTCTGCTCCCCACGAGAGTGCAGGAGCATCCCAGAAGCGGGCAGGGACTGGCGACGCCTGTCAGGGCCTTCGCTTCCCAAACTCCTGCCCTCAGCGCTGCCTTCCTGGGCTGGAGTGGTTGATGGCTCCTGGTGGCAAGGCTGGGCCAAGGGCTGCAGCTGCCAGCCTGGTATCTGGGGGCAGAAGCACCCCCTAGGGTGGGCATCCAGGGAGGTTCATTCTGTGTCCAGGTGTGAGCGCTCAGGCAACTGGGACCCTGGCCAGGTGCGAGGTGTGCCCACGGTCCCCGCACAGCTCTGTGCACCCCGAGAAGGGGGCTCGGTGCCCGCACCGCAGGGCTCTCTGTGCGGGGGCCAGTTTCTTACAGAGAAACCTTGGCTCCTCCACTTGCGGGATGCAAAACGTTCCTTCCTGACCAGGGCTGGTGCCCCCAGTCTGCCGAGGCTCCGAGGGGACGCGGAGGAAGTGCACCTTCGTCAGCGAGCCAGAGACCGGAGGCTAACACACAAACAGCTGTATGGGAGCGGATTTCTTTCATTTAAAAAATGTCTTAAACCCCTCTGCTAATGACTTGGTGATTTTCACAGGAGTAAATGTGCTGACTTAAAAAATCCGTGGGAGGTCAATAATTTTCTCTCTGCCTGTCACTGTGCTGATTGTGGTTGCGATGCACCTTAATTACAGTCCCTACAGGTGGAGCATTATACAGTGTTTACATTAATCAGAAGAGATTTACTGAGGGAATAAAGCTGCCGGCTCCCTCAGGCTTACACTCTTATCAGGCACAGGGGCCACTGGCCTCTGGGGTAATTCCTGGTACTGGAAGCTGAGACCCCACCTCACAGCAGCCGCTGGTCTCCATCTTAAGTGGGAACACTGTTTTGAAGTAATGAGGGGAGAGAAAGTTCCAGAAATTGCATCTTCAGGTTCTTTCAGATCCAAGGGATAAAGAGTACATCCATGGAATGGGCTGTGTAGAGGTTGCACAGTTGTTTAAAGAACCAACTTTCCATTGTCTGTGGCCGTGGGAAACGAAAGGAGCCCAGGTAATACCTCAAGTCCCATCACATGCTCCCTCAGGGAGCATGAGGGGGACAGATCTTCTGCAGGGGACGCAAGAATCACACAGCGGGGTAAGGGGTGAGGGAAGGAGGGCAGGTCTTGTTATTTGTTGGTTGTTCTTTCTCCATTTTGTTTTGTCCTTTGCATTTTACAGGAGATTTCTCTGTAAATTTGATAACAGGGGGAGCTCCAGCCTCCACCGAGCAGACACAATGTAGATGTGTGGCCAAAGTCACCTTTACTTCTCTCTGTCCTTCACATTCCACCAAATGGGCTTAGTAGTGGCACCTGCCTCCAACGTTGATGTGGGCGTTTCTTGAAATAATGTGCATAGACTGCTTAAAACAGTTCCTGGCACTTAGTAGGTGCTCAGTTAGTTATCAGTAATTATTAGTAGTCTTGGGAATGTCGACTATAAGAAACTTAGTGTCTCATCCTCTTTTTGCTAGCTAATACCTGTAATGTTTCCCGAGTCCATTAAACCTCTCAGTCTCAGCTTACTGGTCCATAAAATGGGGGTAATTGTACCTTTCAATGAAGATGGAATGCAAAGTTCTTTGCACCGAGTGTGCCTTGTGACGATGAGTAATTCAAGCAGCAGTATGGGTGCCTTCTGATCTTCAAAGGATTACGGAGTCCTAAGGGGCCAATCAAGTGGTCCACGTCTCTCCTTTCTGCTCAGGTTGGCACTTCTTCCTTAGTCAGGAAATAGGGAACCTCCTTCCCAGCCAACCAGTTATGCCTGAGTCCTTGGCTAGGTCTACACTTGGCTAAAGGAGTCCTAGGAGCGCATTCCCCATCCTGAAAAAAGGAGCTTGCAAAACCACAGCATGTACTTGGGAGGGAAAGCCCCAGGATGACGCAAAGCGATAAGAAAACATTTCAATGGAGATTTTCCATGTAGCTTTCAGAGCACGCTCCTTGAACTGAACCTGCTCAAGGAATGGACAAAGTACTTTGAGAGTTTATGTTTTCAGAATTTACTCATCTATCTTGGGGAGTCCCACCCCTGACATTCCTGTGGGCAGGCATGGGCCTCCTTGGTGGAGAAGCAGACAGAGCAGGCCTGAGAGGCTCCGGGCTGCCTGAAGGCCGGCAGCATCTGTGTGGGTCCACCACCAGCTCCCTCGCTGAATGGCCGTTCTGCAGGAGCACTGTGCAGGTTTATAATGGCTGAAGAGAAGGAAGGAAAGAAGGGAGGGAGAGAACTGATGGAGGGAAGAGCCACGGTCTGGGGTTGCAGGCCAGGCGGGAGGCAAGGTAAAACCTCCTTCTTTCCTCCCAGCCCCATTTTCTCTTCTTTTACATTCATTAGAGAAATGTGAATTCCAAGCGTGAAGTGAGTGGGTTCCCAAACAGAAGAGGCTTTTGCCATCTTTGCCGGACTGTTTTCTTCTTTCTGCAATCACAGAGAGCTGGGGAAGTGCCCATGTTAGGCGAGGACTTACTGACCTGATTATAAAAGGTCCAGATCCTTCCAGTGGTGGCTTCTAGCTTCCATAGCCCAGCAAGCACCGCAGCAGAGGAGCAGTTGCTTAGCAGGGTCTGGGGGAGGGGCACCGTGCAGACAGTCTCCGCCCCCAGGAACCTTTTGCCACTTGTAGTGATGTTTCATTTCAGGGCTTGCAGCTAAAGCTGACCTTTCTTTGCATTACAACTAGTTTCATTAACATCTATTTCCCTCCTCAGTGTGAGGCTTTGTAATTTGGTTCTGCTGGCCACATAGCTGGGGGGCACAGCCGGCTGTGGCACTGCTGGGGCTCAGGGGTACTTTAAGAGACTGGGGATCAACTCCTGCTTCCGCTGTCCAGTCGCAGCTTTTAAAAAAAGCAAATAATGCTAGCAGAGTAAGTGGCTCACTGATCTTAGAAACCTAGTGTTTTAGAGCCAAAGTGGATCCGAGGGATTACTAAGATTGAAGCCCTCAGTTTTAAAATAAGGAAAGGGAGACAAAGGGACGTGTCTGAGCTGCAAACGAGACCCTCCCTGAGCGACACACAGGTTTTCCAGCAGCTCCTGTGCCCCACTCAGGAAGCACCGCTCATTTAAATCCATGATGAATATTAGAAAAATTTCAGATTATCTCCTTAGTCTTTTAATCCAGATACACAGTGCTCTGTCTATAAAAATGGCTTTAGCACTTTTGCTTTAGGGGGACGAGAGGAATAATTGACATAGAATTTGCTTGTAAGTGGACGCCTTTGTGTTTGAAGTCACTTAGTAGAACAAAGTCTTTGAAGTCCAGGTGAACATGGTCATAGAAGAGAAGGTGTTAGATTCTCCAGCAAGAGAAGATTTGCTCTGTAAAGATTTACCCTGCAAAGAAACGTCACAAATTATAAACTGGTGGCTTTTCCAAATGAGTGGCATTTTCCTTTAGGGTCCTTTGAAGCACACGTGTTTCTCTCTAAAATGACGATGGAAGGAAAGGTTTTATTACGGGCTCACTTGTTATCTCTACCCCCAGTCAGCCATCCTGGGGGAAGAAAAAAGTCATATAGTTGATTGAAAAGACCAAAAAATGAATTTCTAGACTGGATTTCTGGCTCCGCCTCTCCCCAGCTAGTTACCTAGGCATCTTACTTTGCCTCTGTTTTGATCTCAGCTCCTAAGGCTTGCACTAGGCAGCCTCGAATAGGTCACCAGATTTAATAAAAACAAACCTACATACATCTAGTGAAATCTGAATGCTAGATGAACAGTGAACATTTTCCTTGTGCATAAATATATATGCCCCATGTGCTCTTGGGGGGCATTCTTATACTATAGACTATTCCTTGTTTTTCTGAAATTCAAATTTCATGGAGTGTACTATATTTTACCTGGCAACCCTAGTTTCTGAAATCTTTGAGACCTTACATTTTAATTGTGTGAGTGGATGCATCTGACTTGTCTTGTTTGTAGCAGAGTCTGTGCACCTTGTGGGGGGAGGGGTGGAGAGAGAGAGAGGAGGGGAGGGGAGGGGAGGAGAGGAGAGGAGAGGAGAGGAGAGGAGAGGAGAAAGGTAGGGTGCAATCTCTGAAAATACTCATCAACAAATTTCCAGTCTGCAAAAGGACAGGTTGCACTAGAGGAAACCTTGTAGGAAACTCTCCTTAAATTGGGTGACAGACCCAGCAAACAGCAGCCTTCCCTAGTGGCACAGAACCACACCTCCGTGGGGGCCGTGGGGGCCTCTTTTGGGCCCACGTATTTCTGTCCCCCAAACTACCTCAGTCAGAGGCAGCACCATGCTGGTTGGCCTAGAGGGGGCATGGTGAAGAACCATCATCTCTGGTCCTCTCCTGTGCAAAGGCGATGACGCCGACGCGCTCCCTGGCCACACGTCCTCTGAGGACCACAGATGCCCACTGTGGGATTCTACACAAGCCACCGGCTAATGGAAGCCAGGACTGGTTCTGAGTCTTCTCTCTCTCCAGAGGTGAAATGGAGATGGAATGGGAGGGAAGAGGTTCAGAGCCAGAGAGAGAAAAGTGAGCCGTTGGAAGGAAGTATTGCAGGATGGAAATGACAGTTTGCAAAAGGTACTTGGACATGGATGGAAATAATAAGATTCCCAACACAGCCTTAAAAATGAGTTCACTGTGTTCCAGTGAAGCCCTCCCCGAAGAATAATGGCCACCTCCTTGGTCCATTTAGCTTGCCCCTTTTGCACTTTATCAGAGATCAGACCCGGAAGTCTGGGGGTCCATCGAGGCAGGGTGGAAACACACAGTAGTGGCTGATGGCATTTGCACCATCTCCGACTTCTGCCCTCAGAGGGGCCTCCCTGCACTGATTCTGGAACCCACTGTGGACAGACAGAGCCCCAGTATCTCCAAAAGCGTGCTGAATCTTCCCTACACCCCCAGCCCCCCTCCCCAAGGCAAACACACAGGAGGTGAATTAACCTGGACCCCCAGACAGTGTTCAAGGATGGAGCCCACTTCACCTCTATAAAGCAGCCCACAGAGCCCAGGGCAAAGACAACATGGTTAAGAGGCAATGTTTTATAGCAGCACGAAAGAAGGAAAAACAACTCTTTACTTGGGATGCAAATAAACTCAGCGTCACCCTTAATGCTGAAAACCTGTGCCCTTGGCAAGATGTCGTGCTGGGGCTGTTCCAGAGGAATTAATCTTTCTTCTTTTACATATTAAATAGGTCTTTGGGAACTGTTTCTCTAGCAGTGCTCTCTTCGGTACAATCTCCCTCTCTCTTTCCTTTTAGTGCAGTCAGCGCTCCCCAGCAGCAGGAAGCCCCAGGAGACAAGGTCAGGAACCCAAGTTGCCTGGCTTTCAGGGGCGCCCCTGACCGCAGGGGACTGCTTGGGCGGCCGGGCCGGCCGGCAGGTGGCGCTGTGCCGCGCGTTATGGCCCCTCGTGTGCCCGGCCGGCGCCGGAGCCAGATGCTCCAAGTTTCTTGTGCCATTCCTGGACCCAAACAAATGTTTGTGGAATTAAGTAGTGATTTCCTTTAGTCTGCGCGACTCTGACTGGCTGTGTTTTCAGGCTCTAGATGTCAACCTATGCCAAGTATTACTTTTTCGGGTGAAATCAGGGGTTTCCATGCACACTTAAACCTGTTCCAAGCGCCCATGTCAGCTAGCAAAGGTCTGCAATTTTTGATAAAATAGCCCCTAAAACTTCCAGATCAACAGCTAGAGTGATTTGGAGGACAAAGAAGTGCTGAGACATGTAAGTAAACAGAGCACCTGAGATTTTTCTTTCTAAGTAAAAAGAGGGGTGGGAGGAGGTCTTTACAGCAGGCTGGAAAATGAAGTATGGAAGTGAGCAGGAGGGAAACCCAGGCTGAGGGGGGGGGGGGAGGCGCAGACGCCTGCCGGTGGGGGGAGGGGCGCCGCATTACATGATTGCTGGAAACCCTCGGGTTCAAGGTCATAAATATATAATGATGGAGAAAATGTGAGAGGTGTGCCGGGGACCCAAGGCGGTGGGTCTGAAGGGTTCAGCCAGCCGGGAGGCCGGGGGCTTCCAAAGGAAGTTGAACAGCGGTGGGTTACAGTGGGAAGAATTGTCAGTGCGATTTCTCCACCATGGCATGTGACTCCATTAGTTAGGGCTCAGTATGTATTTAATGTTGCCATGAAATCCTCCTTCTCAAAGTAAACAAGGCAAGTCTGTGTGCATCTCCAACAAGACATATGCAGCTTTGTTTGGGATAATGGATTTGACATGAGTAAAAACAGTGGGGATTAGATGGACCCAGCACGGATAAATATGACTAATTGTCATCTCTCTGCATCAGCATAAACACGGCTAGCAGTGCAGACTAGGAGGGGGTGGGGGGATTAGCCGCGGCAGAATTGACTCCTAACTTATCGATGAGGCTTTTGCCTGATGTGTGGAGAACAGAGCCTTTTAGAATTTCCAGTTGCTCAAACTGGGCTGTGTTTGAAACCCAGCAGAGGATCTGCTCACGCTGTCTGCTGTGTGCTGAGACCTTCCATTTAATTTGTGTGCTTCTTCATTGTTGATAAAACTTTTGATCCTGACAGATGGTCCCAAGCAACTTTTACACAAAATATTAAGTTTTGAAATCTTGTTGGTAGACTTTTAAAAAGTTTTCAGCAAGTGACCTAATAATTATTTCTCTTTATAGGCATAGAGATCATGTCGAACTTTTCTAACCCATTTTGCTGTTTGGTCTCCTCAATTGAGAGCTGTGTGAATTTCTTTTTCTTAGATCATGAATAAGTATGTCTAACACTGAAATGGATTCTTTTAATCAGAAATATCCTTAGACTTTGAAACTTAGTCGTTTGAAACAGTCGTTGTATTTAAGGTGATTAAATAATATTATGAGGTAGATTCATTGGCAGACGTGGTTATTATCATGTGATGCTTTCTGCCACATGCTGGCTTCATTCTCTTAAACTCCAGGACATTTTTCTAACCAAATGTCATTTATTACGTCAACATAGGCTGTTTACACAATGAATATTAACATAATGAAATGAAACTTTAGTTCCATGACTAATAGCAATATTTAGGCTTACCAAATGTTACAAACATTGTACATTCTATCCATCATATCCAGAAGCTGATTTTGAATCAAATTTAGAGCTGTCTTTCAAACAGAGCCACATTAAATTTAAAATTAGTCAAGAATTACAGTTTGCTGTGAAGAGAGTCTCCACCTCCAATATGAGCAAATGTCATCAAAGTGAAAGGGGAAAAAAAGAAAAGAAAAGGGAAGATGTGGTTGTTTTGACACGAGTGAGAGAAGCTTAGTGTCACTTCATTTTTAACCTCATTTCAAATTATCTTTTAACCACCCTGATATTTCTGCACGGAGATAATCACATCTCATAAGCGTTCTCAAAACCCGGCAGCTCCATACCCAGAGCTAATGCTTCTTGTTAAATCATATTGCTAAACAAATTGCAGCAGCAGACTGATGGAAATCAGCCTTCCTGGACGGCCTTGCTTTTTTTTTTCTTGCCATCATTCAGTTTTATTTTCTTTCCTTGGGTCATTTTAATCTTACAGAAGGTATGTGAGTGATTTTCCTAAAATGACGGGACATGAGTTTAAAAGTTGTAAAAGCAAATCTACCTTAGAGTGACAAAGATAGAGACCTGTTGAAATGCTCGGGGGGGAAAAGAAACAGGTTGGATTCACATGCACAGTTAATAGAAAAAAAAATCTTTTTCAGGGAAAGCAATGACATGTGGGACTTTCGGAGAAGAAAAAGTTACTCTAGTTTGAAAAACACACACTATCAATTATTCCTAACATCCTGCAAGAATTCACATATCATTAAGGTTTAACAAACACATCAGGAAAACTGGGCTTATTTATTTTAGCAGTTTTGCATCTGCAGATGGAAAATCAAAAGCCCCTGCTTACCATTCGAAAAACTGGTATGTAAATGACTGACTGTCTTATCTTTACACAATTTGCCTTAACTTCCCTTCCTCTCACTCTGTCATTTAATTTGTGTGGCTTCCAAAGTGGGGTGACTGCCATCTATTAGTCCCCCTGGTGACAGAGGGCATATGTATCTGAGTTAATAAAGCAGAAACACAAGCCTAATTACTGGGGAGATAAACCACAGAGCAGGGGTTACCTTTCTGGAGATCCGGAGACCTCTGCTCCCAGACATTTTGGAGGGAGCCAGGGCGTGCATGGACAGACAGACCAAGCAGGCAGGGGTGCGTTTGTTTTCATAGCGGGGTGCTGATTTGTTTCAGGACCCCTTCCCTAGAGGATGCTGTAAGAATTGTGCATCTACTGGGTGAAGCAAGTGCGTATTCATTAATCAAATGAGATAATGGGGGGCAAAGGTGCTTCATGACTGTGAGGAGCAAAACAAATAGAAAGTGGCACTTTTGTTATAAGAGCATGTATGTATAGTTAAATAGAGTCCATATACACTGGCATTAGCTAGCTCTGAAGCGCGTGCGCGCGCATGCTGCGTGCATGTGTGTGAGATGAGAGGGAGAGAGAGAGGCAGCCAGAGACCGAGAGGTTGCTGTATGGAAGATACACTCTATGCAAACATTGAAATAAACATTCTTAATATACTCTAGTGTAACAGAGTATCATGTTAGATACAGCAATAATAACTCAGCTTTTATAGCATAGAATCTGCTTGAAACTCTTATTGATTATTCAGAGGTCTAGATTGTGTCTTTATGGGTTTATATCTTGTGGATCTGACTATGCCAGATGTATGCAAATTGCATAGACATGTGGAGAACTTCCACCTTCACTTTTTCATTGTATTGTGCAGGACCCCAGGGCTATCAGCCCTTCTGATATCAGCCCCTTCCCCAAGCCCCTCCCTCTAAAGTAAACAAACACAAAAGCCTACCTGCCTGGTTAAAATCATTGACACCAGGTACTCACAAAAAGACAGAATAATCCAGTTCCTGGCCTTCCCTATTTGGATGGTTACGATTATTAGTGGATACTGTAGCAAATGCTGCTAAACTGTGTTTGGAGAGTGGATCCATTAATGCAGCTTTGTCCAACAAATATTAAAATTGCAAAGTAATTTGCCCATCTGACAATGGCTAATGAACTTAAGTATGCAGAATGAACTTTAATAATTGAGGAAATTGTGCAATTAAGCTGAAAGCAGCTGAAAATTACAAATAAAATTAACTCTCTAGTTTAACAAGAATATTACTGCTTCCATTATCCAACCAGTTTGTGTGAGTCTGAAGAAAGTCTGGAAAGTTTCAAATGACTGGGCCTTTATTGTGATGATTTACCATAAAGATATTGACCTCATTTTTTAAAACAACAATGAGCACTAATAATTCTTTTCCATGATATGTTTTTGAATTACCATGTGGTTGGAATTATATCCAAAGTCTTCCTGGCAGTATGTGTTTTAATTTTGATTTCAGGTTTATGATCCTATCTGTATCTCTTTTGAATTTAAATGGACTACATTCAGCAAAAAATCTTTTTACTGCTCTCGCTGTCTCCTACTATTAGACTCTCTGTGTTCAGCTTCTACCAATCTGCTAATACATAAAACCGTAAGAAGCGGCTTACGTTGGAACCAGGTTAGACTGAAGACATCAGATTAATATTTGATAACGCAAAAGAGGCCTTAATCAGATGTGCTTATTTCATGACAGAATGTTTCTGCAATTATCATAATTGTTGTGCTAAATATGTTTGTCTTTGTATCTGGCTTTGGGCATAATCTTCTCTCTCGAAAGCCACTCAATGTAGGACTTGAGATTCCTGCACAAAACCCAATTAATATTAAGATGACAAGCCCGGATGAGCTCCAAAGAGGCAACAGCTGAACAGACTCTAACATTCTTAAGTACAGATACTTGAGTGATCAAGTACATCTGAGGCAGACACACAATTCAATAATCCCTTTCTCAAGAAAGTCAAGAGCCCTGTGAGATACGAGAGAAATCAAAGGCGCACATCAGAAAGAAAATGACGGGTTTGCTCCTGTAGCGTCTCTATTAAAATGCAAAAGTTATGGATTTTTTTCGGGGTGATGGGAACCTTTTCTGTTTTCATTGATTTCTTTTTATAGCTTGATGATTTCTCTAAGATTATCTTAAAAGCTTCAAGAAAAAAGGGGCCTCATCAAAAGGTATCTGGCGTGACAGACGCGTCCACAGTTTTGGTGGACATGACGTGGCCCAGCCGCCGGAGGAGGCGTCCGCCTTGGCCAGGCTGCGGCCTCCACGGAGAGACCGGCCTGGGCTGCTGGGGTGCGCGCACGCGGCAAACCCGCCCTGCTCCCCGCGGCTCCTGGGCAGTGAGGAGAGGTGAGCGGGAGCTCCCTGGGCACCCCCAGAGCCCGAGTTCCTGAGGCACCCTGCACGTTCACAGGTGTCTGTCCACTCGTGTTGCGTGAAGCCATCGCCCTCGCACCCCGAACCCCGGCTTCCCGGCATCGTGGGTGACTCCTCGGATGACCGCTAAGTTCGCTGTCCGGAGGTGACATCCTAAGCCATTGATTTGTAATCAGAAATTGGTTTCCTGTCACTTTAAAAGTAAGGCACTAAGGGGCAGTAAAAACAAGGCTGTCTGAGCTAAATGGAGCTGGAGTCCAGGCGCTGGGCCATTACATACTCCCTTCCCAGTGCATTTGTCGCATAAAAAAGCCTCAGTGGTGCACTTGCAATGGCTGGCGACACCCTTGGAGGTGACTTATTGCTCTGTAAAATCAGTTTTGTAGAAACTCTTTCACATGTGCCAAAACAAAAGAAGCAAACCTCAGTGTGCTTGCATTTCTGCATGAGAATGTGCCACGCCGCACACCAGTCTGGACGCACTTCTGTGCCCAGCGAGTCAGCGGCAGGAAATCCCCACGCTGGCCGCGAAAGCTCCTAGAGCTCGGCTTGCTCCGGCGCCACTGAAAGTGAAAGCAACCGCGTGGCCTTGCGGGTCGCCTGCTCTCTGTGCGGCCAGGGTCTCAGGGTCTGTCCCAGGTGGAGAAGGATGGGCACACGCGACCGGGCTGCCCCCCAACACACACGCACGCACACCTCCCACACGTGACACCTGGAGGGGCCTTTTCAGGGGGCCCCTTTGTAGTCAACAGTTGGGAACAGGGATAATTATAATCACAACAACTAGTCTGGGGCAGAAATAGATTTCCCCAACCCAAGCTTACATTTGCAAAGACACAAGCACTGAGATGTTTGCAGAAATTTTGCCCTGAACCAGACACAGATCCGGTCCGAATTCCACTCCCGGCTGGCCCCCCGAGTCCCCATTTCTTTTCTCTGCCTGTCACAACAAGGCAGGATTTCTAGTGCGCGAGACCCCCGCCTAGGGAGCCATCTGGGCGCAATGCACCATTGCATCAAAATAGACTGTGCCTCTCGCAAGCAGAGCAACCCCACTCACGGAGTGAATTGGCCCAAATTGCGAGATATTGGAAACAAAATGTGTCCCTGTTGCCTTCTGAAGTTCCTGCTAATTAATATTCAAAAGACTCAAAGAGGAAAAATGGATACCTAAATCATACATATGTATATGCCTTTTAAGCTTTATTATAAAGGCAAAATAACCCCTCACTTGGTTAAAATCCAACTTGAGTCGACATACAAAGGTGACTGCACTGTAATCCTAGACATATCTGCATTATGTAGACACGTTACTGCGCCCCCAGAATCTCTCAATAGTAATTATTATGCCAAGCACCCTGTTGGCACAATTACACTAAAGCTCTAATTAGTAGCAGTAAGATTAGAACCCCTACATGTTAAATCTGTAGAAGCAACGCTGAGTGAAGGATTTAAAACAGTTTCAAAACATTGTATTGTCTTTATTACAGTCTTTATACTTCAGTAAAGAAGGGTTTTCTATAAAATGCACTTAAAATAATCTGGTCCTGTCACTAAAAATAGGAAAGATAAGGTAATTGCAGTCAAACCTAGTGAGTCGGCTTGCTACCTAGGTGCATTAAATCGAAAATGACAAATCCCGTGAACTCCAGTGGGGGGACACGTCCTTCCTCCCTGCTGGACGCATTGGTATTTTTCCAACCATCAGCCAGGAACATGCAGGCCAGACTTGTCACGGGACTCCCGTCCTCCGAAAGGCTTTTTCATTACCTTCGAGAAGCCAGGAGGCAGGCGAGTTGCCCTCCGGAGTGAATCTTCCCACCAATCTGATGGCAGCGTCAGATTTACCTGTCTCCTCAGAGACTGCGCCAGCACAAGGAAGCTGCCCAGCCACCCGCTGAGTGTGAGCTGAGTGCCCCAGGATAGGGGCCGCCCTGGGACAGAGGGCTCGGCTGCCCCTGCAGAGGACCTGAGTGTTTTGGGCAGAACAGCCCCGGCCACAGATGGTCCCAGCTCAAGGAGTGTGGGGGAGCAGGCTGGGGTTGGCAAATGCCAGGTGGATATTTCAATTGGGGAATCTTTTCCCCTGAAAGTGAGGACTCGAGAAGACTGGGGATGGTGTTTTAAGGGAGAATCTCAAATGCTCAGTGGGAGGGAGAAACAAAACTAAACCATTTCCTCTGCCTGGTAGTTCCCGGGATCGGTATGGGCACTGAGGAAGGACAGAGGCAGGTAAGAGGTGGGTTTTCACAGTGCCTGCCTCCCAGCCGCTCGTCTGCCGACCCAATTGCAGTTGTCTGCAGAAATGCCCCCACTTGTCAGCCCATTAAGTCCTGCAGGAAGTTCTGGGCACATGAAGGTGTTAGGAAGACGATAGATCTGGAAGCAAATTGAACCTATGTTAAAGTACACATACACACACACACACACGCACACACGCGCACAAACACGCACGCATGCTTCAGTTGCCCTCTGGGCAAACCTGGCCTGCCTTCTCTGAGGATGCAACATTAACATCACAGTTATTCTGGAGTAATCTGTCCATACACATCTGGAGAACAGATAAACATTGAAAAAAAAAAAAATCACCTGAGCTTTTCCATGGAAGCAAATGCACCGTTTATTTTGCTTCCAAAACGCTAAGTCAAACAACTTGGGCAAGCTTTAGGATGGTTGAAAACAGGAGACAGAAATCCCCAAAACTTAATGTAGTCATGCACGTGTGTTGCTCTACAGCAGTTCTTTTCCTCCACTAACACATTCCCCAGAATGGCAGTGAGACTCACGGAGAGTGTGTGTTTGTATAGTACACATACATGGGTCTAGCAGTGTGTAGCCGACAGCTGTAAATCTGTCTACAAGAATGTACATTGATAAGCGGGCAGAAGTCAGAAGATGGCCCCTGCATCCTAATCCCTGCATGTATTCAGCCATATGGCCTGTCTACAAGTGCTATTTACTGTAAAACTGAAGACGGGAGAGCTCAGTCCTTCCTGGTGTCTGTATTTTATGTTGGCTTCTCTTTCATAGCTGCAGCCGAGAGGAAGGAAGTGAAAATGTCCTTCTGCCTTATAGGTTATCTTATTGCCGTCATAATTCCTTGTATTTATATGCATGTATGTTTTATCTCCCAAAGAGATCCACATGAGAGCTGATCTTTCTGCAACTGTTACAGAACTATTAAATGTATATTAGCACGGTCATTTTTATTTAATGGAAACAAATAACAGTTAATCTTATTGGAAGGGTTAAGTGCGTTTACTTGGTAAAGGGCAAATCCCTTTGGATGCTTTCTTTTTTTAAGAATAGCTGCAGTTGCCGACAGATGGTCTTTGTCTGAGAGGAGCTGAGGGCAGATACAGTTTCTTTTTACACATTTATGAAAGTTGTAGATATAGATGCTTGGTAATATGCAGTGGCCCAGGACAAAGAACAAGCTTGGTGGACAGAGAGGATTAGATTTCAGATCAGTGACAGATGGCTGGCTTAGCAGAGTCAGATAAAATTAAAAGGGGGGAGTGGATATAAAGAAACCACTTTCCATGTAAAAGTTGCATCTCTTAAGACAATGCCAGCATGCACCATTCAGCTTTCTTCCCGAATGGTGTCAGTTCCTGGGTTTAAATTCCTACTTCAAATGTGCATTTTGTTTTTGTCTTTGCAGAGGAGGTGGGATTCTTCTTTGTTGATCAAGTTTAGCAAAGGAAACTGAAGGGATAAAATAATTAACAATGTGCCTTTTAACCTGGCCAGGAGAATGTACTTCCATTTGCAAAATTGCCCTGGATATTTGCATGTGGGTCCTCACCCACCCCGCCCCTCCTCCGCTGGAGCAGATTTTTACAAGCCTAGAGGTAAAATCCACATTTTTTTTTTTTTTTTTTTGCTTACTCCATACACACCATTTAAACCTATAACATCACTATAACCTTCGTCAAATAACCATACAACATATTTAGTGTTAATTTGTCACACTGAAATTATTCATCGGTGTCTTGGCGAAGTCCAGTAATATTTATGGGTTATGCCATTCCATGTTTTCTGGCAAGCAGTTTGCTAGATTTCATAGATTTACTGTGTCTGCTTTTTTATGACTGACATAGCAATAACCAGATTGCAAAGATATTTATGTTGTTTGTGGCTTAGCAAGATAATTAAAGGATATAAATTAATCAAGTGCAATTAATTAGAAACTTTATGTTCACAGCAGTCCTTCTTTGCATGTATAATTTATATTTATTGATTTCCTGGCTTTCATTAGCCTATGAGATAACAGCAAAAATGCATTAGAGAAGAAAATGTACAATTAGCGTGAGAGTGAACCTTGGCATAATGGATAGGCCAGCCCGTGTTTGGGGCAAATATAAAGCTTTGTTAACTGTCATAAGCAGTTAGAATTGATGAGTGGTATTTCACTACATATCTCTCAGCTGATTAACGGCGTTTTTAAAGAGTCCCCTTAATGGGGAGCTGATAGGTTGGCTAAATTTACATTTTAATCAGAGTATTTATGATAGAGGCAGCGCTGGAAATTCATTGGTGGAGGGTGAGACGCCTTCCCTGAGGGACCCGGCAGGGAGTCATCTCTGAGGGTGTCCCCTCACCCATCCCTTCTCGTCCTGTTTGTCCAGAAGTGTCTCGGGGTGCGCAGGGCCGAGAATCTTAGTGGCTCCCCGTCGCCGGCCACATCCCCAGTCGGTCCAGGACAAAGGGCCAGAGGTGTGAGAGGTCGGGAGACGGACAGCGGGTCACGCTTGGCTGTCTTCTTTCACGGGGTGCCGGCAGCCACCAGCAGCCGTGGCAGCCCCGGGGTCTCCTCACCAGTGGTCTGTGGGGGGAGTAGAGGGGCAGAGCTCCTCCTGGGGAGGGGCAGCGCCCACGTGGAGCGCGCTTCTCCTGGGCCCTACTGGCTTGAGAGTCCCCCAAGCAGCTCCCGGGAGGACCACGCGAGAAGCCATTGCCAGGCCCAGAAGAGCGTCTGCTCAGCCCCTACCCCATTCCCTCCCTGTAAACAGTCTCTTTCAAACTTAGAAGCAGGGTCTCCTGTCAGCCATTAGAACTCAGCCCTTCCCAGCAGCGACACGAGTTAGGAAGTGGAGGAGTCTGAGAAAACTTTTCGAAAGGAGGTAAAAAGCAGCTCCTCCTGGCGTGACGCCTTTGACCGCCTTTGAAAAAGGACCTCAGAGGCGGCCTCCCCTGGGGCACCCGTCAGAAGACTGAGTGGAACCTTCCACAGCCTTTGAGCAGGCCCAGGGTGCCTGAAGCCACGCGCGCCTCGCACACCCCGGGCCGCAGGGCAGGTTGGGCCTTTGTGTTCACTAAAATAGACTTTCCGACTCAGTGCCGTGGCCCGCCCGCAGCAAAACTCCTCGGGATGGGACAATTAGCAAGGCCGCGGAGCGGGGTTCACGGCTGGCTGGGGAAGGGGCCTGTAATGGGCATCTCGGCAGGGGGGGGCCTGTGTCTCATGGTTCCCTCGTGGAGATGGGACAATAGGCCCGGACAGCCGTGTTATATGCTTAGTGATTCCCAACCTGGTCTTTATCCCAAAGAATGTCAGGAAGGCCTCCGGAAAGCAAAACAAAGGAACGTTCCCCCAAGGGGGCCCATTCCCGGCTCAGAGACAAACCCTGCAGACCCTCAGAAAATGACCCAAACATTTGGGACGCCGGCCTGGTCTGTTCTCAAGCCGGGACAAAAGCCATTGCCTTAGTTTGCTGGCCCCTCGCCCTCTTCCTCGCCTTTCGGCTCCGTCCTAAGCAGCCTGGGGTTCAGAACACCCTCCCCTGTTTCCCGGTGGCTCCCCGAAGTGTGGACTGAAGCGGAGGTGGACACCTCGCCCCGGGCGATACGGTGGAATTGCGAACACCCAAGCTGAGCTCCGAATAGGAAATTCCTTCCCATTTATTTCAGCGAGAAGGAACCAGAAATGAGCAAATATGAGATTAATATAAGTGAGGGAGGTTGCAGTTTCTGCTTTGATGGTGATAAGCCCCTTTTTTCCCTTTTCATACTAATTATTATTATCATTATTAGTATTATTTTACCCCTCAATTGCCTTAGCATGTTATCCAAGAGGAAAGAGCTTTATCGGCTGGTGAAAGCGCCACAGTATTATTTATTTCATGTAATAAAATGTATGTAATGATCATGATTAATGTTTGTTTATTGTTGTATCATTGTGTTTTCCTTCCAGTCGCAGTGTGATACTGGTTTAATTAAACTTGGGAGAGGGGTGGGGGTGGGGTTGGGTGACAGTCTGCAGAACTTTATAGGATTACGGAGTCTGCACTTAGGCGCACTCCCATGTCGCCTGAGATGAAGATGTCCCCATAAATGACTGATTCCGTTTGCCCTTTTAAAGGAAAGTCCATTCCCCATCCTTTATTGTGTAATTTACAGACAAATTTGTTGTGCCTCCGACCAAATGCTTTTATGTACAGAAATTGCAATGACAGTGGAAATTATGGTAATTGAAGAGTGCTCTATTTTAGGGTTTTCTCTGATCACATGAAATGATCATCAGCATCTTTCCTGACCATAAGCGTGCCCCAGATTCCAAATTATTTTTTATTAGTTTATTACACGTTGAACGGTTTGTTCAGGGAGGAGAAAGGCTGCGAGAGAGAGCAGCAAAATATTGTCTCTGCTGCAGGATCATCTTCCCAAAGGAAAAGTCACATAGGTCCAGTTGGAGCCTTTTTATTTTGGGCATTTCTGATGCAACTAACATCGGTTTGCTGAGATGGCTGTGATTTTCTCATTTCCTTGGGAAACTCAGATGTGCATTCTAAATGGAAGCCATAGCACTTGCAAATCAATTCATGTTTTATACAATTCCTAAGCTGAGTTCAGATGTGCCTTCATATGTACTTTGAAGTTTATAAAGCACTTTAATATCTATGATTTCATTTAGTCTCATTGATGGAGGCAGGACATGAAAATTTTTCACATGGTGTACATATCATAGGACTATATTTTTCACACATACATACATGTGAACCCATGTACTTTTTCTGGTAACTTGCTTTTTGCCCTTTGATAGTATCCTGTGGGTATGTTTCATGCCAATATGTAAAAATTTGGTTTAACTAGAGCGATTTAGGATGCCTATAGATTTTCTTATTATAAGCAATGTTGAATTAATCTTCTGGTGGACGGACTTGTATATATACATGCATAGCCATAAATGCACATACCTACACGTGTGCGTGTGTATCTCTGACTATGCTTGTGTGTGTGTGTATGTGTGTGTTCATATGAACATTTTGGCAAGCTACAACGCTTGAGATCAGAATAGAAATAATTTAAAATTTTGAGAGTCTGCTAACTAGCCTCCCAAAGAAATTGCCCCAGCGTGGGCCCTACACAATAATGTGTTCAGGTTTTATTTGCCCACTCTCCTGTGGTTCTAGGTAATATCAAACTCTCAACTTTTGCCACCTTAAAGAACAAGTAGTATCTCCTAATTACCTGTTTGTGTTTTCCCAATCAGTAGCAAGTTATTGCGCATCTTTTATCCATACTACTCATGCATATTTCCTCTTTGTAGAACCTCTTGTTCACATGATGTGCAACGATTTCTTTTTCGTTATTTACATCTTATTCGTTTATAAAGAACTTACATTATTATCCATTCCTGGGTGATTAAATGTATTGCATTCTATCTTTTTTTCTTTTTATAAACATCTTTATCAGAAATAAGGACTTTGTAAACGAATAAAAAGAAATTCAGAGAAGTATCTGGCCCCAATTGATTCTGCCTTCAAATGGGAAAACCAAGATGTGAACCCCACTTTGTCCCCGCCACATACATACAGGGCTACTTCTCCGTGGTGCCCCATGACCTCAGTCTATCAAAATGTACCCAAATGGTGAGTTGGAAGATTTTCATGACGGAGCATGTCAGACTCCCTTGGTCGTCTTCCTCCCTGAAGGAAGCTTCTGCTGGCCTTCGGCACTCAGCACCAGCACCTTACCCGTGAGGTCTCCCCAGACTATCTCCCTTGGCCTCTGCATTTCCTGCACAGCATGCACAGGTGGTCCAGGCCTCTCGGGTAGTATCTGTCATAGCCGGCCTTGTGGAGCAGCTATTTCTATCTAGACGCCCTCCTGCCCTAGAGAATGAACTTTCCTAAGTCAAGGGCCTGGGGTAGATTAATGGCACTCACTAACTGACCCTATACTCACACCCAGGTGGTGTGTACTTCAGGACAACCCCTCCTTGGGGCTGATTAATTTGCCGGTGCAACACACAGAAATCAGAGACAAATTTTACTTACTAGATTACAAAGTGTATTACAAAGGGTACTAAATAACACCTATCAGAAGCCAGATGAAGAGAAACATAGAGTGAGGGTCCAAACAAGGGAGCTTCTGTACTTGGAGCTGGGGCCTGGCATGCAAGTATTCTGTCCCCTACCTGGAAGCTCTCCAGACTCAGGAACAGCCAGTAGAAGAGCTATACATGACAAGGTTTGGCCAAAGGACAAGGAGTTTCCGTGGCGAACCCCACCCCCTCATTGGTGATTGTCCATTGGTTACTGTCCATTGGAGATTGGCCATTGGTCATTGGTGACTAGAGATTGGCCATTGGCCATTAGTGACTGACTCCAACTCCAGTCCCTCTCCCCTCCCCAGGAATTAATCACTTGGAACTGGAAGTTCCAACCTTCTATTCATGGTTGGTTCCTCTGGCAACTTGCCCTCATCCTTAGGTGTGTTCCAAAAGCCCCCTTACTTACATACCTAGCTGTGGTGGAAAGGGGCTTATGGTAACTAACAAGACACCTATTTCACCTCTGTGGCTCTGAAGCAATTTCAGGAACTGAGGACAAGAGATCAAGTATTATCTCCATTGTTCTTAGCACACAGTAAATACCAAATACCAAAGGTTTTGTGGCCTGTGCTTCAGGAACTGTAGACAAGGACCAAATATATATGAGAAATATATTTTGATTACCTAATGATCCAAAATATATTTCTTTTAAGTCACAATACCACTGAGAGTCATGATTTTACCTTTGCTTTGAAATTACAGTCTACAGTTTGGGAGATCCTTTCAGTCGCCCAGTGGGTTCACCTAAGAGAGCAGATCAACCTAACACCGCACTGGGGAGTCTCAGGGATTGCTGAAGCTCATGGGCTCCTTTTCTTGGCCCCCAGTCTGGATTGGGTGGCTCTGAATTGGAAACAGTACTTTGCTGGATCTGTTTTTCCAATTCTGACTTTCTTCTCTGCCAGTTTTGTGCTTTGGTTTTTGTCTGTGGTCATTGCGATTCCCCATTCGTGGCGATGGATGGTGGTTGGGAGATGAACTTTGTGCTCAGACCATTTGGTAATGTCTGTATATGGATTAACAGTCCAGATAGATATAGATTTTGTTGGGTAAGAAATGACAGAATCTGTATTTTATTCTTTATTATTTGTTTATCTAATTTGAGCTCCAATCAATTCGGTATGTGTCTATTGGGAATGAGAACAACTCCTTGATAGCCTGACAGGGGAGTTTGTGTTCTGTGTTTTCTCTTGCTGTGTGGCTGAAACTGTAGTGTTGAAACTCCAAGTTTTCTTTGTCTCTCTGTGTCTGCATGTCTGTAATTCCAGAAGAATTTTGCCTCTCAGTGTTTGAATTTGTAATGTTTTCATATCTCCATGGGATATTACTAAATTAGATTGCAAAGTGTCTTAAAGGATTTCTGTTGAGACTGTTTTATTGAGATACATATGCTCTAGAATGATTCATTTTTACCATACAAAGGAAAGTGCTAGAAATAATTACACTTATCTGAAGGCTGCAACTGATGAAGAGATGCTCAGCCTCCTCTATCTTAAATTTGTTTTTTTTTTTCATTTCTTTTTTATTTAATTATTTTTTATTTACTTCCTTACATCATTGATCTCCTTCAGGTGTGGTCCCCCTAGATCTCCCCCCCACCACAGCACCCATGATGCATCACCACAGTCCCTTGTGCTCTTCCCTGCCCTTTTTTGAGCCCTCTCCCTCCCCCTCCCTTCCTGTTTGCCTTAAATGTATGCCAGCTTGCAAGTTTTGTTTTTTTCCTGATCCTTCGTTTAGTTTTCCTATGCTCCACCTATAGGTGAAACCATTTGATATTTTTCTTTTTCCTTCCGACTTATTTCTCCTAGCACATTCCCTTCCAGCCCCATCCATGTTGCCACAAATGACATGTGCTTATCATTTTTGATCACTGAGTAGTATTCCACTGTGTATACAGACTGAATCTTCTTGGTTCATTCATCCATTTGAAGGCATTTGGGTTGTTTTCATATCTAAGCTATTGTAAATAGTACTGCAATAAATATAGGAGTGCAGGTTTCCTTTCAAATTAGTGTTTTTGTGTCCTTTGGGTAGATTCCTAAGAGTGGGATTGCTGGATCAGCAGGTAGGTTCATTTTTATTGTTTTGAGGGTCTCCACTTAGCTTTCCATAATGGCTGGACTGTTAAATTTGTTTTTAAAGAAAGCGTTACTAATATACATATTTTAGAACTTGCATGCTCTGTGGGCAGACCCTTGGGAATATCAATATCTCACTGTCCTTGACGTGTCTCTATTCATCAGAGTCCTAAAGTGATTAGAAAACAGCGAGGTTTCATCAATCATGATTTTACTTCCATTTACAATGCTTACTTAGTCTTTAACTTACTTTATTCAAATCTAGCATCTTCGAGGTGAGTTGTTTTTGGCTGGGTATGTATTATGAAGGTTTATGAAAATACATGTTTTGGCCATACTCCAGATTTCCTGAATATGTTTGCTTGGTGTGTTGATATAATCTTAGCATATGCCTGCTCTATTCCTGCTATATTGTACTCACACACTTACATATGTCTTATGATGATTATAATTTGTAGTTCAATATTTTCCCCTTTATGAAAGATTATATTCAACCTTCTTTTCTGTCAGATGTAGCATTTAAAATTAGGCTGAATCATTGTCCTTAGAGACAATATTTTGCAATGATTTTATTATCTTATTTTGCTCGATGCAGAAACAACCAAATTTCCTACTCAGTTGCTCTTTTCTTATCATGAACTAGTGTCAGACCTTTTGCTTTTGGAAATTATCAGTGATTAATTAACCATACCCATTTTCAGTCACATAATCTACAGATATCTCTCTCTCTCATCTAGAGTTATCTATCATCCATCATTCATCTGTCTATCATCCATCTACCCACCTCTCATCTCTCCATCTATCTATCTGTTACCTATCATCCATTTATTTGTCTACCTACCTATCTATCTCATTTATCCACACACACATATTTTTTACTCTGCCTCTGCAGTCAGCTCCAAGCTAGAGTTCATGTGTTTACCAAGGAAAGACCCAAAGAAGAGAGGCAGGGTCATCTCAGCAACTTGGAATGGGATCACCAGGTCCTTCATAGTGTTGAAACCTCACAGGGTAGACTCTTGGGTACAGCTTCTTAGACAACTTTCAGACCATCCCGGGGGGTACATCAGGGTCACATTAGCTCTTGTGCATTGACTGTGCTTTGTAAGGGGCACACTCTTCCAGGTTTTCTGGTGCGGGCATCCATCCTGTTAGAATTGCAAGGTAGCAGGAACTGGTGGTGAGACGAGTGACCCTTCTGTGGACATGCCGCTATGGCACCAGCCCTCCCTCATGGTAGAAAAGGCAGCTTTGCCCCCATTTGCAAGCTCATGTCAGCATCGCCAATCTAAAGGTGCCATGTTCTTCGGATTCTCCTTTGAACTTGTGACACCTGCATTGTTCCCTCATTTTGTTTAATGACTTAAATAATAATTTTGACATGTGTTCATTGAATACCTGTATGAGAGTCATGATTTTCTCTTTTTTTAAAAAATTATCTTATAACAATAGGTAGTAAGCTATAATCATACTGTTGAAAGTCTATATCTGGATGAATATTTCCACGGCAAAGGTTATATGAGGAGAAGTTCCTTCTCTCTTGGTCTCCTTTCTCTACCCAGAATTCGTTTCCCAAAATCTACTCCTGCCTGTGTTTCCAGGGGGTCTGGCACCCCCTCCCCCATTTAGGAGTATGCTTGAAACCCAGGCCTGGCTAACCTGAATGTTACCTTCATCTGTCTACTATGATCGAATAAAGGTTGATGACATGACCAAAGCCGAGAAGCTAGAGGGAGTGAGGCTCAAGTCCAGAAATTTGGCTTCTTTAGAAATTGGTTTCTAGAGAAACCAGATTTTTGCATATCAATGCTTAGGGACCGCATAGTTACAGGTTCTGTTGTAAACTTGCTGTATCAGGGTTTTGCCTATGAAGATGTTATGTTTCAAGCAGCATGTTTTGACCTGTGGTATGTAGAAGATCTAGGCCTCCCCTCCATCCAGGTGCTCCCTTCTGTGAAGCCTCTGGACCACTGGGCAGGCAGTTTAGAGTCATAGAACCAGAGCATGGCTGAAGAATCCTCAGTGGACAGACAGGGAAACTGAGGCCCAGAGCAGGGAAAGGCACTTTTTCAGGAATGTTAGAGCCCAGATCTCCTCTACAGCAAAAAGATGACTTATATCTCAGACATCTAAAAAAAACCAGCAAGCAATGTCCACTAATAATAGTAGTAGGAATCCTGTACATCTGTAGTAATTGTCCTCAACCCTGAGTGCACACTGGAATCAGCTGAAGAATTTTAAAGTGATGGTCCCAACTTAGACCAAATGTGAGTATCAGAGGGTGTCAGGATATTTTCAGATGCTCCCCAGGTGATTCTGATGCGATGAGGATTGAGGCTCAAGATTTTTTTTTAAAGATGTATTTATTTATGCATACAAGAATTGGGATGTAGGCCAGAGGTGTGGGGTGGTGTGAAGATTCACCAGAGACAGAGCAGGGAGCAGAACAGGCGGATCCACTGAAATACACTCCAGAGGGGAATAGCGGGCGAGGCAGGTGAGGTCTGCTGCGCTGTGTGGGACGCTCCCTGGCGGGGTATCGAACTGGTCCTGCAGTGGCTGCAGACAGCTTCATAGGCTGAGACTTAACCTGTTGCACCACCAGGGAGGCGCAGACTCAAAATTTTTCATGCCTGTTTGTCCTGGAACCCATGGCTTTGGGATTTAAAGAGGTCGCATCTGTTTTCAGAACATGCCTGCTTTTAGGGACTGGGAGGAGCTGGGGAAGGTGTGTGAAATGGCATCTTTCCTCTCACCTTGAGGCTACACATGGTCCCCTTGTGATGGAAGGAGGAGAGCCCCGGAATCCCACTGCTTTCCACTCCACCCAGCCCCAGCTCAGGTGCTCATCTGCTGGCCAGTGGTTCCAGATCTTCTCCCTCATCTGCACCAGCTGGAGAGTCTGTTCAGCATAGATGATGGGTCCCCAGCACGAAAGCCACTGGTTCAGTGGCTGCCAGGATGTCGATGCTGCTGCGTTGGAAGGGCCTACCCTGAGAACCACTGGTCTAAGTCAGCTCACTGAGAAGGGTTAAAAGGCGATATTTACCAGACGAAAGAAGTCAGGAAAAAACACTGAAAGTTATAGTTGGTCCTAAGAGAAGAACTTTTTTTTTTAATAGTCATGAGGACATCATATTTTTTAATCTTTTTATTTTAAAAATAATTTACTTTATTGATTAACAGTGGCTTACATACTTTCTATGTTTAGGGGTACAAGTTCATACCTCGGCAATTGTATGTCACCGCACCCCCAAAGCACCAATACCCCTCTTCCATTCTCCTCCCTAGTGAGCCTAATCCACTGGGCCCTCTACCCCGTGCTCCCCAGGCCCACCTCAGGTTTGCATTCAGATCTGCAGGCTTTGATCTGGCTGACTTTTATCCCTTGCGTTGTTCTAAAGAGAACTTTTGATCCTTTAAGTCATTATCAGCGACATTGTAGAAACTCCTCCTTTGGATCTAAGAGCTGACCCAAAGCCTCCTCACTGTCCCCACACCATTGTCTACCCCCTGCATCTGCCCTGCTTGTGTTTCCTTGACACTCTGTCTTTCCCTGACTCCTCTCCCTACTTCTGTCTTCATCAGACAGTGGCCAAATTGGTAGAGAAAATGATGACCACGGCTCAGAAGTGCCCCGCGGTTCTGTGGTCACTCTCTACAGTTAACTCCCCAGTGAACTAGGCTCATATGTAAATTCTCAGTGGACATCTGACTTCAAAGAGAAAAATTAATTAAAGCTGTCCACAGATGTAATCGTGAGCAGAGCAGCAGGGTTTCTGTCTATGGGGCTGTCTTAACACAGAGAGAAGTGAAATTTTGCTATTGGTCTACCTGATGGACAGAAATATTTTAAATAAATAAATGTTTCCTTGAGTCTCAGCTTACAACGCAAGTGCAATTGATGCCCGACTGCTGGGTGCTACGGTTTATTGAATGCATAATGCCACCCTTTTGTTTGATATGATATTGTGGGAGAAGTTACAATCTCCTGTTCAGAATAAAAAATTAAATGTTTTGGAAGGGGCAGGCAGATTTTGTGCCAAAGTATGTAGCCAGCTCCTGTGGAAGTGTTTTAGGGCCTGGATAGTTTTTCAACTAGATATGTATCGGTTTTAATTATAATGTTAAGTAGTTCTCCTATTTTGACTAGACATACTTATTATAAATAAACTCGATTCATCTATGAAATTGCACTCTGAATGGCATTTCATAATCCCAGATAAGAATTGTAATTTGGTTTGAATTATCATAATGTCCGATCACCCTAAACATTTCCCAGACGGGGCTCTTTTCTAAATGTACTTTTGGGAAGTTACTGAATAGTGATTTGACCTTTGGTCCAGGAAGACATCCTTGGGACGTTCAGGGGCTAAGCTGCTCAAACCTCAGGCAGGCTGTAGTCTTTGGGGACCAGAGCCCTGGTTTGGATTTGCTACTCTCCCTAGCTGACAATCTTGGGCAGTGCTGGTCGCCTCTGTGAGCCTCCTTTCATTTCTCACTGGGGAGAACATGACCCTAGTATGTGTCACAGATTTGACTTCATGGATGTGTGTTGTGGCAAGAAAACACCAGGAGCAGTGTCGCTATGGAGCTATGTAGATGGGTCAAAATTAGGAGCCCTGGACCCCTTGGTGGCTTTTTAGGCTTTTTATTACAGCTTTCTTGCAAGGCAGGTAGGGTGGCCGGGGGGCCGGGAGGCTAGAGGCCTCCTAGCCCCTGGCAAATCTTCAGCTTTTCGGGGCTCTCTGCTGCTGCCACTTCTACCGTGTATCTCTCTGCTGCTGCCACATTCTTCTTCCTCGTGCTCTCTGTGTCTCTGCCACATGCACACGAGCACCACGCTACGCCACGCTCTTCTTCAGGCGCGTACGTAGGCCTACAGAGGCCCATCACCAAGGGGGTAGCTGGAAAATCCTGATACCTCCCCCATTTACCCTACAATGTGCCTCCCCCCACGCCCCTGCCCATGAGGTCACAGAGGGCTCCCTACTTGATTTTGTGCTCTCCTATCACCATTTTTAAATTCTTGATTTTGGAAAAAGACGTTCTACATTTTTATTTTGAATCGAGTCCCACAAATTATGCAGCTGGTCCTGATGTGACACTGATGGGGCCGAATGGTGTGACAAGCGTAGGGCACATGGCACTTAGTGGGGCATAGTCCCCTCTCCCCAGGCTGTGGAATGATCTACAATCTGCCCGTCTTGTGTAGTCAGCTGAAAAAGCAAGGAGGCAGCTGGTGTGTCTTTCCATCTCGCCCCTTGTCCTCATATCCCCAACCTGGACTTGAAGATGAAGATGCTTGTTTCTGGACTTGTGGTTCCATTTAGAATCTTTCATGCACATCTTACCTGCTCAATGCCTTTTATTCCAAAAGAAAAAAAAATTAAAAGATAAGAGGACAAAGAATTTGTAGAATTTTGATTTTCCTGTGCCAAACAAAAAAAAGATCTTCAATTTCCTTGTGTTGCAATAGCCTTGTGTTAACTTTCGCCTCACTTCCCTCCAGCTTATATCACTGCTCTTGTAAGAAAATATCTGGTGACTGGTAGTTTCTATTCAGAGGACAGGTTTTCCTGTGAACCTAGGACAGAAGAAGCTCCTGAAACTTGCACTCTTTCTCTTTCTCCTTCCGTCCCTCTAAACACAGCCCTCACACAGACGGTCGCTCTGCTCGCCCCACCTGAAATGTCAAAGGAAACTGGAGGGAGCTGATCAAAGCTGAGTGCAACCATTTCGAAGAAGGATTTTATTGGATCAAACCCTCTTTGGAGGGGTCTTCCTGGTGGTGCAAGGGGTTAAGTCTCAGCACTAGGAAACTATTGTCAGCCACTGCAGCATGAGTTCAATGCCCAGCCAGGGAGCTTCCCACTTGGCACAGCAGACCTCTCCTGTCTCCCTGCTGCTCCCCTCAGCAGTGGATTTCAGTGGATCTGCCTGTTCCACTCCCCACTCTGCCTCTGGTGAATCCTCTCGCCCCCCTCATACCTCTGGCCTAGACCCCAGCTCTTGTATGCATAAATAAATCTTTTAAAAATAATAAACCCTTCTTGAAAGGAGGGATGGCATTGCCAACCAAATGGAATTCTGGTAGCAATTCTGTCTGTGCCGAGGAGCAGGGAACTGGATAAGGGCAACGTCCTGTGTCCTGAAATCTGCTCAGAGGTCATGGAAATTCAGGCAAAGCCAAACCACAGTCTTAACCTGCCCTGCCTGCAGCGCTGCAGTGAGTAAGCCACTGGTGTTGGGCCAAACCGTGTGCCAGCAAGCAGTCCCATTTCTTCCACTTTCTGCAACTTTCAAGAATCTGAGAACTTGCGAGTCCTGAGTGTGTTCCCAAGAGCGTTTTATTCTACAAAGGGTATCCGCTGCACTTTCCGCTTCCGCTGGCAAATCCACTCGCCATCCCGCCCTGAGATGTTTCCATGTTTGGATGTGTCTTCAGAACTGCAGTGCATCCCAGGAACAAATGAAATCCCACATTTAGATCCAGTCCTCTAGTTCCTTCCACCTCCGTGCTAATTGGAAGACGGGGCTGCATGGTTGCTGTTTAAATCAAATCACACCCTGATTTTCCATTCACAGCCAGAGATGTCTCAGGCTGCACCTGCTGGGGAGCCATTATCTAATCTTTCTGGGAAGTTTACACTCTCTAGTAAACCTCTGCATGTTTACCCAGAACAGTGTTTTATGGTGTAAGAGATACTTTGCCTCTGAGTGCTAACGCCAGTTTGCACCTGGCATAAAGAAGAGAGTTTTAGGAAGAGCTTGATGAATTCGCTGAATGCCTTTCAAGTGAAATTTCCTGCGATTAAACTTCAGAATCCTCTCACTCCCACCAAGCTTGAACAATCACTCTAACAACACCAGGAGTCGGGGTTCTGAGCATGAAGACTCTTCAGCACTGATTTAACTGCAGGCTGACAGAAGCCAGGCCCCCTTCCAACACGGTGCCCCCTCCACGGCACAGAGGCCCTGAACCCAGCACAGAGGGGATCTTCTGTTGACACAAGACCCCATCACTGTATCTGAGGACTGGGGTTTTGATAGACTTCAGGGAATCAGAGAGAGCACGTTCTGTTACAAGAGCTGGTTTGGGGTCTAAGAGTGAGCCCCCCATTTGCCTCTCAGCACGGACACTGTCTGAGCTCTTTGCCCAGAACGGGGCAATGGGAGATGAGAAGTGTTTGATGCCAATAAAATGCCCAGTCTCAGAGACTTGCAGAAAGAAAGTACTTAAAAGTGTCCCCCTATCTGGATAGATCGTGAGTTCTCATTGTCACTGGGTGGGGGAAATTTATAGCCAGACAGAACGTTAAGACTAAGTTCTCAACTTGGCGGTCAAGTCAAGTCTACCAAGGAAATTGACCAAGTCCTGATCCTCAGGGGCACAAAATGATTTACCTTGAAATTTCTGGGAATGGGGACTAGACAACTGCATTTTTTTAGAAGTACCCACTTTAATCCCAGAGGCACTTCCAAGTTGAAAACCAGTATCTGCTGGGGTTTTGATGGATTTCCAAAGTGTCCCATGGACACCCAAATGTCACCCACAGTCCTGAGAGAGAGAAGCCGGTTTCCCTCAAGGTGACCCAAGAGAGAACAAACAATCTCGATGGTTTATGGTGGCAGCTAGTGCCCTGTGACCCCGTGACCACAGAAACGAGGCCTCAAGTAGAAGAATGTGTAGAAAGGATGGGGTCCCGGGAGAAGGGGGCCTTGGAGGGAAGCTCTACGAAATTAAGATTGTAAATCACTGGATCTGGAAGGGTGAGATGAGTAAGTAGTGCAGACAGCTTAGAGCATCCACTGTAAAATGCACCCCCCCCCAAAAAAAAAATCAAGAGAATAAAAAGTGCAAGGGCTTAACAGACCCAGCTTGCCAACAGCCTCTGTGTCCCATCTAGATGTTGGGGTCTGAAAAACTTGGTCAAGGGGACAAAGGAAAAATGATTCTGTATTGGCCACTATTTGTTGAGTGCTTCATAGAGAGATTAAATCAAAGTAGAGTTAAAAAATGCTGTTTAATGAATTCCATACTCAAAATAATGGATGGTCTTCCTTTTGCTGGGTGATGATAATAAGAAAAGACAGGTGTTTACTTATAAACAGAGCTGGTATTATAAAATTAGCAGACAGGATGATTTTGCCCTATTCAATTTGCAAAATGGGATTTCGAGAAGCCTTTGGGGTTTTCATCAAGGCCACACTCTTGCTGGAGAGATTCCTGGTTGCAGAGATGGGGTTAGGTCTCGAGCGGGGATCCTCGAGCCATTTAGGGAAGGGATTGGAAGTGTCCATATTTTCACGCCACAAAGTAATGGCCCCTTCCAGCATGTAATTGAATCGTGTTTCTGTCTCCTTATCTTCTGCACCTCAAATCTGTTCACCTTCCTTCTAGAATCTTTTCAATGCTCTGGCTATGTCTCTGCAAAACAGAGAGGGAAAACGCGATCACGAAAATGGTGTTTGCTTCAGTCTTTTTTTTTGTTTTTTAATAAGTTATTGTAAGTTATTTTTTCTTTTGTTATTGTTATCTTTTACATTATACATTACACTTTTACATTTTACATTATAGTGTATTCCCCTTAGGTTACCCACCACTGATTCCCCCGTGAACCATCACCGTAGTCCCTTGCTTCAGTCTTAAAAACAAAGTGAGTCTTTAAAAAAGAGAGAGAGTTCTGCAATACAGCGTGCCCCATTTCCTCCCGATCTGCACCCCTGTTTGCCCCCAGGCCTCCCGGGCTTAGTTTTCAAGCTTTGTGGTGTGATGCCTCCTGCCCAGGCCCTAGGGTTCTCTATGGCCAGGGGGGACCACAGAGCTCCGTGTTCCTCTCTCAAGGCTCCGAGGGAAGCCTGACCCTGAAAATCTCATTGCATGTGTGCCCCCAAATTCACCTGGATATGCATTTCTACATGGCATGGCGCTGCTCTGAAGATACACTTTAAGGATAACTTCTCTGGCCCCCTTTTAATTTGGGAAGAAGAAAAAAATCCACACTATTGTCTTCAAACATTAAGTAAAACCTTCTTTAAAAAGCTCTATTTTAAAAGGTGGTAATAAATCTATGTCCCCAGACTGAATTCTTTACACAAGCCCTGGAATTCTAAACCTCTGTGTGGCTGGAATCTGGGCCAATTACACCTAAGGGCCAGACCTGCGGTAATGCCCCAAATTACTTTCTGGAGGGGGTGGCCAAGGGGTTCCCATTATTTTAAAGGCAAGACTTCAAACCAAATGTTTCTCTCTTTATTGATCTGCTTTCATCTCCTTTCATTGCATTTCCTGTTTGGCTTTTTTCCTCTTTTTTTTTTTCCACCCCGGCGGTGAACACCCTCAAATTGCTGATTGAAGATCTTGAAGGTGCTGTTTACAAAGGCTATTAATGCCCCGTCCTCATTTCCTGTTTTACTGCCAACAGCCTGACACAAAGCCCTCCTCGGTAGACACTCAGATACCAGAGCAGCCCCCTGAGTTTCTTGGGGTGCAGATAGCAGGAGACAGAGGACAAAGGACGCCTGCCTGCCCCCCTGGCTGTAGGCAGGCTGCCTGTCCCGTGTGGCTGCTGAGAGAGACCTTAGCACCCTAAATGGCTCAGCTGGGAGGGGCTGCACTCCTCTGTGGGGTCCAGAGCCTAGGAACATGCAGTCCCAGCCCCTGGCCCAACTTAGAGACCTTCTGGCCGGTGCTCTCCCGTTGCACGCCAGTGTCCACCTGTGCTTTCTCGTGGGGAGAGCCTATGGCCCGAGAAACGCAAGAACCACCCATTTTCCAGATATTGGACACCGGTATGAACCAGAGCATTGGTTTCCCCCGTCTTCAGTGTCTATGCCAGGCTTATCACGTGTTCTCCATCTTGGCGCCCTAAATTCAGCCCCGTTGCACGGTTACAGCTATTTTAGGGCCTTAGGTTCCTTGCCTCTAAAATAATGTTGTATTTGATCAGAATTTTTCAGCTCCTGGGGAAGGAAGGACAGGACGAGGACCAGGCGGTAGATTCTAGAACCCGTCAAATCCGGTTCAAATCTAGCTCGGTGACTGGCGAACCCTGAAACCCTTAGGGAACCTTCTTAACTGCTCAAGCTCTGCATTTCGTCGTCTTACAGTAAAGCACTGGTACCTCCTCATTAGGAGACCTAAGAAAGAAACGAGTTAAGGCCCGTATCGGCACCTCCCTAAATGTTTTGTCCTGCCGCCTGGCATGGGGGACCACGTCCACTCACGTCCGCGCTTGCATGGACGTGCCCACATGCGAAGACAAGAAGTCCCCCAAAGAAGCGCAGGCCAAGAAGACCCCGTGTGTGTTCACACACCTTCCTTGTCTTACCAGGCAGAGGCCATCGCTGCGGCAAAGCTAGTGGCTTGGCTGGCGGGCGATTCCGCTGCGCCTCCTCCCCCCTGCACTCCACAAAAGTGACGTCAGGGGGCCTCCCCGGTGGCGCAGCGGTTAAGCTCTGCGCTGTGGAGCTGTCGGCAGCCGTGACGCGAGTTCGACGCCCAGACAGGGAGATTCCCACATGGTGCGGCAGACCCCTCCTGCCTCGCCCGCTGCTCCCTCAGCAGTGTATTTCTGATCTGCCTGTTCTGCTCCCCGCTCTGTCTCTGGTGAACCCTCTCGCCGCCCCACGCCTCTGGCCTGTACCCCAGCTTGTATGTATAAATAAAAAATAAATCTTTAAAAAAAAAAAAAGTGACATCAGGACAGCCAGAACCCCGATGCTGCTCTCACTGAGCGTGTGCAGAGAAAGCATTTACCAGCTTTGCTATTTCAGCATCAGGATTAACTGACTCCTCAGTCCAGGCTCAGGGAGTAAATAGATCGTTGTCATACTGGGCTTCAGGCGTGACTGTCACCTCTGCACGTGACAAGATCATCTTTGAGTTTCTCTTATTTTTTTTTTAACAGTTCACATCGTTTTTAAGGTAAAATTGTTTCCATGAAATCATTCAAAAGAGTCATGTGGAATTCTTCAGCATTAGGAGAAATAAAATGGACCTCTGCGTCCTCACCAGGTTGATGGAAGAGGTTGTCTGAGCAGTTGACACATTCATGATCTAAATATCACTTCACTTCATTCTCTCTATGTTTATTTGTTTTAAAGATTTATTTATTTATGCATACAAGCTGGGGTGCAGCTGGGGTGGTGAGAGGGTTCATGAGAGACCGAGTGGGGAGGAGAACCAGCGGATCTACTGAAGCACACTGCTGAAGGGAGCAGCGGGCAAGGCAGGAGAGGTCTGCTGCGCCCTGGGAAGCTCCCTGGCCGGGGATCGAACTCGTGCTGCAGTGGCTGCTGATAGCTTCATAGTGCTGCGCTTAACCTGTTGCGCCACCAGGGAGTCCTGTTCTCTCCTGTATTTGATCTGTGCAGTGTGTATGCTTTTGAGCAAAGGGACTCCTTCCCTATGCCCTGAAATTCATCAATGTTGACAGACACTATTGAAAATATAATTTTCACTTCTTTCTGGTAGCTCCCCATTTCCCTCCTTCCATTCTCCTATCCAGAGATATTCATGTTTCTTTAGATTTTTGTTTTATTTTTGCTGAATCAAGCATTGTCTCCTGTAAGAGGTTTCCTAGGTTGTCCTTCTAGAAGTAAAATTTACTTTTAAGATATTTTTTTTTTTTGGTAACTTTACTAAATAATAAATGCAAACTTGTTTTCCAAAGTGGTTGAACTTAACATTCTCGTCAGAAGTTTGTGTTACTTAGTAGAATCAACAAAAGTTAATGCAATCAGACATTTAAATTTGGGGCCAATCCATTAACTGTAAAATAATATCCCTGTGGCTTCAATTTGCAATTTACGTCTCCAGAGGTCATCAGCATCTTTTCCCTGTGCTGACTGTAAGTTCGGGATTCCTGTTTGGAAAGTCTGGTCAAGAATTCTGCCCATTTTCCTATTGGGTGGTTTGTCTTTTATTCATCGATTTGTAAGTTTCTCCTGTCTTTTGCTTACCATACTTGCAGCAGTTATATGCATTGCAAATATCTCCCTCCAGTGTAAGAGCTAGGTCTTCATTCTCCCAATAGTCTTTGGCAGATATAGCTTATCAATCTTTTCCTTTCTGATTTGTGCTTTAAAAATTCTTTCCCTATGCAAAAATATCAAGAAATTGTCATCCAAACTTATTGGATGATGCCTTTCACATAAGACTTTAATCCACCCACCTAGCTGTGCAGTAGTGGAGGAGAGGGTTGTTTGCAGATGGTAGTTTCCCTTATCTAGAGTGCCCTTTCTGCCACAAAACAAACTCCCTTTTGGTGTGAGTCTGTTTCTGGACTTTCTCTTTTGTGCCATTGATCTGCTTTCCTGCCGTTGTTCCAAATCACAGTGACTTAATTTCTGGAGATTTCAAAGAAGTCTTATCTTCTGATGAAGTCCTGCCTCCTTTGTTCTTCCCTCCTTTTTGTCCATCTTGAGTGTTTTATATTATTTCAATGTCAAATTCAACTCCCATTGGAAGTTTGAGTGGAACTACAACCAATCTATAGCAAAATCTGGGGATGCACTATATTTTTTATTATATTAATCCTGTCTATACTATCTTTCAAAATGATTTTCTAATTTTTTTTCCATAATGGTCTGGCACATCTTCTATTTGATTTATTCCTCTGTAATTTGTATGTCATGTTTTACGTTGCTATTGTAACTTTACATTGCATGCTGTTTTCTGTTGTATTTTCTAACCGTTGATGGTATTTAGAAAGGCTGTTGACCTTTTAAAATTAGCACCATTGCTAAAGTCTTTCATTTTCATAATTTGGGGTAGATAACTTTGACTTTCCTATATAAAGTACTACATCATGTCAAGCAGTGGCTTTTTTATTTCCTTCCCAATCCTTAAACATATATTTTTTTCTTGTTTTGCTGTGCTTTCTGCACTCTCTAACCTAATGTTGACTAGAAGTGGCTATAGAGGCTGGCCTCATCCTCGCTGAGACTTTAGTAGAATGTATTTGCTATTTCAACATTTAGTTAAATGTTTGCCTTAGCTTTTTTTTTTTTTTAATGTGCTCCTTATTCGGTTAAAATGTTCTCTTTTTTTTTTTTCTTCGTTTGTTGAGCTCTTTTTCACTAAATGGACAATGATATATATTGAACACCTTTCTTTGCATCTAATAAGATCATGTAATTTCATTTCTTTAATTTTTTAATAATGGTGATTTAAGCCCTTGATTTCCAAATATTAAATCAAGTTTGCATTCCAGGGATAAACCCAGCCAGTCACAGTGTAGCATCTGTTTTATGCAAGGCTGGATTGTGTATTAATGTGCTATTTATAAAATGTGTTCATTTTTCATAAGTAAAAAACCATGGCTGCTTTGGAGTTATAATTGTACTAAATTTCATAAATATACAGGGAATACTTCCTCTTCTATTTGCTGGAAAATTTTGCTTTAATTTGAAATTATTTGTTTTTTAAAAGTTGGTGGAATGCAATGGAAAACTCTGAAACTGGTGGTTTTTTGAGGAATGATTTTTTTACCCTTTTTAAAATTGAGGGATGATGGACATATAACTTTAGAGTAGTTTCAGGTGTACAAAGTAATTTGATATTTGTACACATTGTGAAAAACCACAATAGTCTAGTAAAGATCACCACACATAAGTTAAATTTTTTTTTCTTGTGACAAAAACTTTGAAGATTTACTTTAACAACATTGCAATTTATAACATAGTGTTATTAATTATAGTCACCATGCTGTCCATTATATCCCTAGCATTTATTTATTTTATAATTGGAAGTTTGTACCTTTGACCCCCCCCCCCCCCGACCTATTTCAGTCACCACTCACCCCCAGCCTTTGGCAACCCCAGTCTGGAGGAATCATTTTAAATCATGAATTTAATTTATTGAATGATTATATAAGGCTATTTTCATTTTCTCTTTCTATTGAGTCTAACTTTTAAAATATACTTTTTCTTAAAAAATATTCATAGATTTATTTTCAAATGTCTTAGAATAAATCTTCACTGGTTTTATTTCCTTTTTAATTTCGGTAGTATCTGTGGTTATTCCCATTATTTTCATTTCTTATATATTTATGGGTGCCTCTGTCCCCTTTAGTCTTAATAAGTCTTGTCAAAATTTGTCAATTTTATTAGTCCTTTAAAAGAACCACATTTTGGTTTTGTCTGTACTCTAAAGGGTATATTTATTTTCCATCTCCTTAATATCTGCTGTTGTTTTAAGTATTAACATTCTTTTATTTGGGGATTTGTTATTGTCAAACAAAATTGGACATTTCACTTACTCAGTATCAGTGCCTAATTTCCTAATAAAACTATTCCTATCAAAGTTTAGTTTCTCGCTAACTTTTCATCTAAGAAAGCTTTATCTGATCTCACCAGTTTTTATATAGTTTTGGTTAATTTTTCAGGTCTAAATGTATTTTTCTATTAAGAAATTATTAAATTTATTAAATTTCTAATTAGAAATTATTCTAATTTCTAATTTCATCCTTCAGAGAAAGACAGGGAGCAGATGATTTCACTCATCTGTGGACTGCAGAGAAACAAAACAATGAAGCAGCCCTAACTAAACCAAAAGAAACTCTAGAAATCTGACTTTAGAACTCAGGCTCCAGAGGGGTCTGCAGGTGCTTGGGGGCACAGGGGTGAGGAGCCCTCTGGGGGGATTGCTGGGGCTTTGGTGGAGAGTGTGGTGTGGCAATATACATTTAAACAGGTGAGAGCCTACACCCCTAAATCATGCACAGTGTCACAAGCAACAAAGTAATGAAGACAGAGATTTCATCCTTCATGATTATTCAGAGTGTAGCTTCTAATGTCCATTCATATGAGATTTTTCTATTGTTTTTTTGTATAATGCCTTTATTGAGATATATGCATATCCCATACAATTTACTCATTAAAGTAGACAGCGCAGTTCACACAATTGTGCAACTTTTGCATCAGTCTTACAACGTTTTCATTCTTCCAAAAGAAACCTGAGGCCTGTTAGCAGCACCCTGCATTTCCCCGGGCCCTGCATCCCACCCCAGCTTTTCTCTCCTGGTAAATGTGCCTGTTCTGGACCTTTTATACTATGAGACGTGTTGTAATTGGCCTTTGGCGATCAGCCTCTGTGGCGGAAGGCGTGGAGTCTTCCAGCCTTCCTATTACCCAATCACATCCCTACCTGTGTACATGATGGCCATATTTAATTTGTACCTTGTTATCAGTGAGTGGACATCTGAGTTAACTTCACTTTTTAGATATTACCAATAAATGCTGCGTGCAAACTTTTGCATAAACCTTTCTTTTCATTTGTCTTGGGTATATGCCTAGCAGTGGAAATGCTGAATCAGCTGGTAGCCATCTGAGGACCAGCCAGACTGTTTTCCAAAAGATCGAACCATTTTATGTTCTCACCAACAGCATGTAGAATTCCAATTGTTCCACATCCTGTCAACACTTATTATTATTTATGATTGCCTTAAGGTTGGCTTGCCTGGTCATTTGTGTTTCAGAGGTACAGGAACGCCCCCTACAGGTGTTGCTACTACACTACACCGACCAACAAAGCGCCCATAATTCTTAGGATTTAAACGTTAATTTAACATTGATAAAATCCAACTTACTTTATTTCTAGTTGTTACTTATGATTTCAGCGTCTGAGATTCAATTGTCAAATCCAAGAGCATGGTTTATTCCTAAGTTTTCTTCTAAGAGTTTTGTAGTTGTAGCTTTTATATTTAACTCCAGCAGTTCATTTTGAGTTAATTTTTGTGCGTGGAGAGGAAGACCCAGTTTCATTCTTTTGTGTATGGACGGCCAGTTGTCCCGGACCATTTGTTGGAGGAAAAAAAAAAAAGAAAGGACAGTTCTAATCTCATTAATTTTTGTTGGCAACCTTATCAAAATCAGTTGGCCATAAATGTGAGGATTTCTTTCTGGGCTCTCCATCTCATTCTGTTGATCTATGTGCTTATCCTTACATCAGTACCTAGTTATTTTTGTCACAAATTTAGAGCTCAAGACTCATAAGACCGGGGTTCAAATTTAATAGTTGTGTGGCCTTGACCATTGATATAACTCCTTGTGCTTCACTTTCTCTGCAGCTTAGAAATAATAATGATACCTATCTTGTGGAGTTGAGAAGAGAGGAAAATGATTTAATAAAAATAAAATGCTTAGAATACTGACTTGCCCACTTCAGTATAAACTGTTTTGAATTGCTTATTAAATGTTAGGATGTGTTTAGCCTCTCTGGTGACCTAGGGGTTAAGTCTCAGCACTATAACCACTACAGTCTGAGTTCCATCACAGGCCAGGAAGTTAACCCAGGTGGCAGAGCAGACCTCTCCTGTCTGTCCTGCTGCTCCCCTTAGCAGTATATTTCAATAGATCTGCCTGCTCTGCTCCCCACTCTGTCTCTTGTGAATCCTCTCACCCACCCCACATCACTGGCCTACACCCCAGTTCTTCTACGCAAAAATAAATAATCATAAAATATTTTAAAATTAAGATGTATTAGTTATTATTGTTGATTAGTTGAGGATTATATGATATTATAATTATATGATGCAACCTTTCAAAACTTGTTCATACTGGTAATGATGTAGTCTACCACCTGGTTTCATGCTTTCTTTTTAATCTATATTTCGATGTCTTCATCCTTCCATTTATTCCTTTGACTATTTCCCCACTCATTACATTTTTAACTATCATTTGGTGAATTATCTACCATTTCTTTTATTTCAAATTGTAATGGTTATATTAAGAGTTTTGGATGCATATCTACAAAACCTAAGGTGAATTAATATGTTCATCTTTCTTTAAAATTTTAAGATACTCTAAATCTAATGAGCCGCACCAATTATAATTTCCCCACTATATTATCCCTCTCTACTTTTAACTTCTTATGATATTATTTCCCCTAAATGAGAATACATTAGTCTTCAATTTCTGCTTGAATCTATTTTGCCTTCATTCTAGACTAAAAGTTTTACTTTGTGTGCAATTCTAGATTGACAAATATTTTTTCTCAGCATATTGAAGATATATCACTAGTTCCTGTTTTCCGTTGTCACTCGAGACATCAAGTTTAAATATTCTATTATAGGTAATCTTCTGATTGTATTTAAGTTCATCTCTATCTTTTTTGTTTTTATTTTTCATTTTAATGTAACCAGGTATTATAGTTCAGTGGATTCTTGTGTCTTCTTGAATTAAAGTTTTGTTGCTTTCATAAATTTGGGAAAAATCTTAGCCTTCAAATAATGCCCCTCTTTCAGTTACTTATTCTCTTTCTGGAAACTTGATTAAACATATGTTGGACCTTCTCTTTCTTTTAACCTTCCTCCCCCCACCCCCCACCCCCACCTTCTTCCTTTTTCCCTATCCTGCATTTTGGATACTTCATTCTGATTCAGAAGCTAGTTCACAGTTGTTGGTTGTTTAGAAATACAATTAAAAACACCCAAAATGCTTTTTAACTTCAAGAGCATTTATTTCTGTTTTAGAAATTTTATTTGACCATTTTTCCAAATCTACTTTATTATTTGTATCATCTCTCCTAACTCATATTTTCATCTCCTCGTACTTTCCAATTACAGTCCATGTATTTTGTTTATATTTTGCGTTTTATTATTTCATTACCAAATAATTTGCTGTTGTTACCCTATGACTTTTATTTTAATTAACTGGAATTACGTTTGCTACTTGTGATGATCAGCTGCCAGTGTACATTTCTTGAATTCCTTTCCTCCAGAGAGCATTTGATTTGCTCCTACCCATTGTCTGGAGGCACCACACTTGGGACCAATTTAAAACAAGTTCTCATCTTGACAAGCTCTGGACATAAATGACACAAGTCTCGTGATCAAATATTCTCTTTATTCTCAAAGTACAGCAATTCAGTTTAGTTTTCTGAATATTTCCTGATACAAGTCTGTGTTCAAAAAGTACTTCTTCCAGTAGGGGTGGGATGCTTGGCTGTCTTCTTCCTTCATATGTTGTGACTTTAATTGCCATTTAAAATGCAAAAGCCAGCTGAGTACACCTCACTTCTTTATTTTTTTTAAAGATTTATTTATTTATGCATACCAGCTGGGGTGCAGGCCAGAGGTGTGGGCGGTGAGAGGGTTCACACAGAGACAGAGTGAGGAGCAGAACAGGCAGATAGACAGAAATACACTGCTGAGGGGAGCAGCGAGCGGGCAGGAGAGGTCTGCTGCGCCATGTGGGAATCTCCCCTGCTGGTGGGCATCGAACTGGCCGCAGCTGCTGATAGCTGCGCTTAACCCGCTTAACCCATTGTGCCACCAAGGAGTCCCCCCTCACTTCTTTAGATCCTTCTTTCCTTTTTGTTTTTGTCCCCTTGGGGGTTCTTTACCTTTTATAGCAATGTAGCTCTATTACTCATTTTTAAATGGAAGGAGTGTTCCCCATTTTTTAGCATTTTTAAAAAGGATTTCAGTATGTGCATCCTTCTGTGTGTTTGTGGAAGTGAGTGAGTGCCCACTTGCATGTATTGGATAATCTATCCCACCATAAATCTGGAAGTGGGAAACCTTTCGTACTGGGATTCGTTTCAGTATTTTTTCTGTCTCTTCTGAAAGCATCCCTTGCCATGACTGTGTGAAATAATTTTTAATGGGTGATATCATCTCCTTATACTTACCTCACTGATGCACACATGCGCATGTCTTCTCATTTGTGAAATGAATTTGAGAAAAATTAAGCTCTCACATCCTGGATAATATGTCAAGTTTTTATTTTAGGATTTTATGTAAGCTGTCCCTAGACCCTATAACCTGAGTCCTAATCTCATGCCTAGGAGAATACATAGGCGTTGTATGATGCAGGGAAACATCTAGGTTCTGAAATAGATTTTACCAACCATTAACTGACAAAAAGAGTTTCAAAGTAAAAAAAAAAAAAGAAGTTTTGTTGGAAACAAAAATATCCTAGTTTGTTAACAAATACACAAAAGAGTAGTTGATACATAGGAATAGATGGCTTCATCCCAATACCCTGAGGTACCAAGTTCCTGTTTGAAATGGGTAACTTGAGTGAATGAAACATTAATTGAGAATTAGGAACAGTCTTCACAGTCAGCTGTAGTCTTTAGTAACTTAGCTGGGAACAATCTTAATGTATCCTTTTGGAAACATTATGTCTTAGTGGTTAAGATCATGGACTCTGAAATCACATGGACTTAAAGCCCTTACCCTGTTGCTTGGCCACTCCAGGCCTCAGTTTCCTGTTCTGAAAACAAGGATGATAATAGGGAGCTACTTCATAGGTTTGTTGCGAGAATCGACAACACTCTATCTGACAAGAATTGATAAGCGCTTGCCACAGTGTGTGACATATTGAGCGGGCTCAAGAGTAGAGTTAAGATTCCTCCCTGGTGGCGCAGGGATTCAGTCTCAGCACTATCACCAATGCAGCCTGAGGTCGATTCCCGGCCAGGGAGCTGACCCACATAGCGCAGCAGACCTCTCCTGTCTCACCCGCTGCTCTTCTCAGCAGTGCACTTCAGTAGACCTGCCTCTTCTACTCCCCACTCTGCCTCCACTAAATCCTCTCACCCACTGTACCTCTGGCTTATACCTCAGTTCTTGCATGCATAAATAAATAAAAATAAGTCTTTAAAAAAAAAGAATAAAGTTTGGTTACTGCTGTGATTCAGCCCTGCTTGTCCAGATAAGGGGATACAGTCAATTTAGGACCAGAGGGGCCAGGAGCTGGGGGTAACTCTTACAGTCCCATGGCAGTGATTAAGGATGCCCCAAATGATACTGGAAAACTCCGCAAACTTCCTTGGGATCAAATTGTTTTCAATTCATAATACAAAGTAACCACATCGTGAGCTATTATTGTATTTAAAGGAGAGAGGATGATAGCGGGAATTGCAAAAACAAACAGCTTGACCACATGCCAGTTTCCAAATGGCGGAGACTACTCCTGCAGAGAGAGGGACAAGACCAAGCCCCGGGATTTAACTGTCCATGTTGGATGACACGGCTCCTTTGAAGAGTATAACAAAAAGTCTGCTAAGGAATCAAGGGGCCTAAGATGTGCTTAATTGTGGAGATGCTAAAAGCTTGGCAATATGTGTGTGCCAATAGTGCAACTTGATCCAAACTGCATTTGGACAGAGCCTGTAATAAATTGTCAGAGCTCGTCTTTGCATCCACTTAAGCTAATACTGAGTGTCTCATTTCTACAAAGTAAATCACAGTGGCTTTGGTACTTTATTTTCCATCTTGTGTATAAGCAAACTGAAGGATCAATTGGGAGGTAGAATCAATCTGCTATTTATTACCTTGAAATGTGACACCCTATTTTAAGTGCCCTATTCCCTTATGATTTCACTTGAGAAAGGTATTATGTCCAAACAATATAGAAACCAGCCTTACAGCTCCTGGGATTTTTTTTACTTTGGCCTGGATGGATTTATATTGTATATAACTTTCAGAACCTAAATAAGTTACTTAGTGGATTTTGAAACAAGCATGTAAACGGGGAAGAGTCATTTGGGGTTTTCTGGGTCTTAAATCTTAGCAGAAAGCACTCATGACCAGAGCATTTTTTCATTTAAAAAAAAAAAAAAGTGCAGGACTCCCATTGACCCACCGATCATGGCTTAACGTTCCAAAGAAAATAAATAAAATTCTCGTGTCTAGGGAAAAGACTCAGGCTTTGTGGGGATTCTGCCATCTTGTCATTATACTTTGTAAAGAAACCTTGGCCTCTAATTTATGGGTTTCAGGAAGAATGCGTCCTCACACTGCGAGGGGGTTGAAAGGGCAAGAGATCTGATGTATATCAGGAAAGTTCAACCTAATCTTTGTGACCTGCCACCCGCCTTTCCTGATTAAAACATGAGGGGTTGGGGCCCCACAAAGACTCTCTCTCAAGTCCTCTCAATATCTTAGTCCCTAATCTTAGTCTTGGGTCTTGCTTTATATCAAAACAGTCATTATTTGACTTGGTGGGGACAACACAAAATGTCTCTAACAAGTGTGATAAAACATTTTTAAATGCCCCAAACTGAGTTAGATGAAATTGAAGAGAAACTGACAGTAATGAAAGGCTGGTGACAAGCTTGATCCCCATAAATTTGTATTTTATTGGGACTTAAACTTAAGGTTAACCAGAAAGAGAAGGAAAGAGAGAGATGAAAACCTTAAAGGTGGTCCAAGAATGATAATAGCAACATCACATAACTCCCTGACTGACAGTGAGTCATCCCTCCCTCCCTCTCTCCCTCCTTCCCTCCCTCTCTCCTTCCTTCCCTCTCTCCTTCCCTCCCTCTCTTCTTCTCTTCCTCCCTCCCTCCCTATTTCTTTATAAATGTGTACAAGTCATTATGTATGTGTTCTTAAATCTTTCATGCTCAATACATTTCATATGGAGCCCATCCAGGGCTTCTTAGAGGGTAGATTTAAAAGGCAAGGTGATTTCTTCCTTCACAAAAGTCAATTAATTAATGTTGATCAATCCCCTAATATTTCATGGTGCAACTCACCATCACCTTCCCTGACCCTTCAGTAAGCCTGAACTGTATAATACTTTTCGCTTTCGCTGTCATCTCCAATGAACCAAGGACTATAGGATAAACATAAATTAAAAAGACACAAGTGTGCTGCAAGGAGCTTAGCCAGCACACAGTTGTGAGTGTGAGTGTGAGCCTGTAGGAAAAGTTTCCCCTTTCCTTCCCTTCCCTTAAGACTCCCCCAAACTTGTCTAAAACAGCTAATGTGTTCTGGGATTTATAGGCATATTTATTATCTTAAAGATAAAATAAAATTTTACATTGTAAAATGTAGGACAGACTCTGAGAATAAATGTAATTCTCCTAAATTATAAGAAACCGTAACTTCTGGCTAAGTTTTTGTATTATTGCCATGTAACCTTCAGTCAATCTGGAAATCACAAGGGACTTTTGATTTTAAACAATAAAATTTGAGAGAGACTTATATCCAGAGGGACCAAATTCATAGGTTTACTTAAAGACAAAAGGGGGAGGGGGCAAGGATGGGGGAGATGGATTGAAAATAAAGACAGGAAAACTATTCATTTCTTATCACAGCTAGCCAATGTTAATTAAAACATCATTGCAAATGCATATCAGCAAGGAAACCTCCGCTGCTTCAACAGGCTTTGCCTATGTAATCATAAAGATATCTTGGTTATTTATCTGCTGTTTGGATCTTATCCTTTGCCTCAACAAGCCAGTTCCCGCTCCGCCCCCCTCTCTGCCCCCATTTTATGGCAGGCACTCTGTATATTCCCCCATAAAGCAGAGGGAAACATATGGGCCCTTGTTTGAACTTCTGTAATGAATCCTTCCAATATACTATTTCCTTCGAAAGTTATTTTTTATTTTATTGCAGACTGTTTGTGCATTCTCCCCAGCGATCGCTTGGACAATATTCGTATTGGTGAAACGACTTGAAAGGGTGCTTGCCTTAGAGGAAATGGCTGCTTGGCACTGCATGCCAATGATTAAGGGTGCTCTTGTGGAGTGGGGCTCCCTGGCACGCCGGCTGCTCCCCCCGCAAAGGGCAGCGGGATGGCTTCCTTCCCAGAGCCCGGGACTCCTCCCTGTTGCTGTTTTGATGGATTTTCTTTTCAGTGAAAGACTTGCCACTAGTGATTCGCACCCTCAATATGCCAACATCCCCTGAACTCCTCTCATGTAAACAAATCAGAGGTTTCAAGCTGAAGGCCCATGTGCCAGGTTTGGCCCAGAGTAGGGAGACTTGCACAGTTCAAACAAAAACAAAAAAAGTTTAAAAAATAATTTGTTAGTGTTTAGAACTTGGAAGTTGTCATGTAAAAATCTAGGTTGAGGGCCTCCCTGGTGGTGCAACGGGTTAAGAGCAGCGCTGTGGAGCTGTCTGCAGCTGAGGCGTGAGTTCAATGCCTGGCCAGGGAGAGTCCCACATGGTGCGGCAGACCTCTCCTGCCTTGCCCGGGGCTCCCCTCAGCAGTGTATTTTGGTTGATCTGCCTGTTCTGCTCCCCACTCTGTCTCTGGTGAACCCTCTCACCGCCCCACACCTCTGTAGGGTTTTGGGAGCTTGTGTGCATAAATAAATAAATCTTAAAAAAAAAATCTAGTTTGATAGAATGGTTGCTCGATCCTTTTCTCCCGACCTCGGAAACTGGTGTGTGAAGATTTTCTCCTGAGAAATTAGCACAACTGGCAAATTCTGCCTAACATCTCTCGTGGCCGCCAACTCCATTCTGCTCACAGGGAAGGGTTCAAATGGAAGCCGTAGTTTAAGCTGGTGAAATAAAATACTGCATGACTGCCGGCTAGGCACGGAATTTGGCACCCCAAAATAGGCCGTTTTAAAGACAAGCTAATCAGGCAGATTGTTTCTGAATTGGCAGGAGGGTAAGCAAATTTCCATTTGTTCCTCATTCCCTTAGAGTATACTTAGGACTTCCTTTTCAGATATCTCTCTCCTAGGAAAAATTTTATGCTCATAGTTCTTAGAAATAGTTTATTCATCTTGCCTGCCTTTAACCCCAGCCATGGGGTCTTGGTCTATGCATTACAAATGTCATGAGATTTAATGAAGGGATGAATAAGTGAATGAGACTCTTGTCAGACACTAAAAGAATTTACACCTCATGGGTAGATGAAAATGTTAGCCAAGGCTCTCTTCTAGAATTCTCTTCCACTTCTTGGTCTAATGATTACAGCTGGATCTCCTTTCCACCAAATGCTTATTCCCAGCAACAGGGATTAGACATAGAATGCATATTTGTTAGATAAATTACCGATGAAATTTCCGCAATGGTAGCTAACTTTCACTCAACCTGAATATTGTGGCAGATACAGATCTAAGTACTTGATCTGAATTAACTGAAAACTTCATTCCCATTTTATAGATGAGAAAACTAAGACAGAAAGATTTTTGCCTTAGTCTGCAGGTAGTAAAATTTAGAGCGTGTATAAATGTAGTTTTATTTTTTAATTGAGGCGTCTTTGTCTTGGAACTACGATACCTTATTGACGCTGCCTATTCCTAGGAGAGGCTACGCTTTCTCAAGCTTGGCTTCATTTGCTCAAGTCAGTTTAATCTTATGAATAGAAAATATATACCTAATGAGATGCTCCAAACTTTAAATTGAAGGACGTTTTAAAGAACAAGTTAACAGTGAGAGGCCAGGGATCTCCCTGACACTTAGGTAGATTGCGCCAATTTGATATAAGGGCTCTGGGTAGAGTTAGATAAGGTCAGCGTGTGTAACAAATAGACCAGACATACCCTCCCTCTGGCTCAGATTTGGTAGAGGGATATTTCCTATCTCGTATAGACCGAGGCACACATTCCTGCTGAGAAGGTGTAGCTCTCTTCCATGAATACATTTAGGGATTCAGCCCCTTTCACCCTTAATCCATTGCCTGCGAAGTTGTGGTGGCTGTATCCATTCCAGCCAGCCAGAAGCCGATGAGAGCGTAGAAGAGTCAGAGGGGAATTCAGGGGTCAAGCCTAAAGTGACTCGTCCTGCCTCGTTGCATTGACCAAAATTGGATTAATGGACCATCCTAACTTCAAGAGAGGCTGGGAAATGTAGGTTTGTTGTGTGCCCAGAAAGGATATAAAATAAGGACTTTGGTGACGAGCTAGCCATCCCTTACGTCTTCTGAAGCTAAAAATATTTGTATTAGGCAGGCTTGCCCAGACTTAGTGTATCGACACGAGATAGCCAATCCTCAGAGCTTCAAAATCATGTGGGCATGTCAAATTCGGAAACTGAGCTAAGGGGTGTGATTGGAAAACATTTTGGTACCAGCAGTATCCAATGTCAGAGCTGACATTGTGGACACCACAGAAGATGAGGGTTTTGTTGTTGTTTTATTTTTTTAAGTTTTTTATTTTTTTTTAAAGATTTATTTATTTATGCATACAAGCTGGGGTATAGGCCAGAGGCATGGGGCGGCGAGAGGGCTCACCAGAGACAGAGTGGGGAGCAGAACAGGCAGATCATGGAAATACACTGCTGAGGGGAGCAGTGGGCGAGGCAGGAGAGGTCTGCTGCACCCTGAGACAATCTCCCCAGCTGGGCATTGAACTCACGTCGCCACTGCCAACAGCTCCACAGCACAGCGCTTAACTGCTGCACCACGGGGGAGGCCCGTGTTGTTGTTGTTGCTGTTTTTTTTTGAAAAAAGAGGATATTGAAGAATTTCTTAAAAGAACGTTTCAAGAAAATTTAGAGTAACTTTTTCACAGTCCTTCCCCTTTGTCCCAATTATTGCTGACATATCGTTAGTAATAATATAATCCTTCTCCCGTTTAGGGGGTAGGAATAACGAGGGGTGAGGAATCACACTTTTGACAGTTCTGAGGATATTTTTATGGTTGTTTATTGTTTGTTTTGCTTTGTCTAATGTTTCTACAGTCTTAGTGGTAAAGTAGAACAAAACACAAGAGAACAAGTTATGGTAACCTGGTCAGCCTTGAAAAATTATCTGTTGGGCACCTTTCTCTGCTGGAACTCAGCAGACACTCAGCCCAAGTGGAAGTTCTCCTGTGATATGGAGTTTTTACGCCACTGTCTCTGATAGAAATGGAAGGTCTCAGCCCCTCGAATGTTCTCGCCAAATATCATTTCCCATGGAGAGAATGGCTGACCCCAGGTCTGAGAGGCAAAAGTGCAAGACTGGAATATCTTGTCATTCCAGGATACAAGAAAGATAGAAAATGTCTTCAAATGGCATAATTCTAGCATTTGCAAATGCTTAAATCCATGAATTCACAGTGACACAAGAACAACCAAGAAAACAGATAAGCAATAATAAGACAAATACCTCTTTGGGCTTTGGCAAGAAACACATTGTTCTGAAAAAATAGTATATTAAAAAAAAAAAGTCATCATTTGTCCTGTATTTCATCTGTAAATTATTCATTAAGGTAACCAAATAGTTAATAACTAATAGTAAAGTAAAATTTCTCTTCATAGGAGTATTTCAGTTTCTGGAATAAATGAAGAAGGGGTGATAGAATTACAACAAAAGCATTTTGTGGTCCCCAAGGAGATAATGCCTTAGGTGGTAATTATCAATGACTGCTAAGATCATAAAAAGAAAGACATCAAATTTTAGGTGTCTTCTACTGGGACATTTCCTAAGAAGTAATCTTGACCTAAGATGTAATCTTGAAGGTTAAAAAAGAATTCCCACAATTTTTTGCAAAAGATCCTTAAAGAACTATTACACATTTATTTTTCACTGTCTCTTTAAATTTCTGCATTATACGTTACTTTTAGAGATCAGGGTTCTGCATAATCTTGTTTCCTAGTAATCTGTTATGCCTCCAATAAGCACCAAGTAACTTCTTTTGATTTCTTTGCCTTGGCAACCAGGAGGCTCAAAATTAATTTTATGTTTAATTTAGGTTTTACAATTAAAAAAATAGAATCTGATGAAGTCTCTAGAAATAACTATTAGTTTACAAAAATGCAGGGAGAAGAGAAACATGTTAAAAATATGTGAACATAAATAACAAGATCTAAATTGTGGGAAACAGGACAAATACTATGGTTCCTGCTACAAATAAACTATCGTAAGGAAAGTAGACTGTATGAACACTGCAGGGTCAAAATTTGCTCAAACATTCTTTTTTATGTTGCATTTATGAGATAATCGGACCTCTGATTGGATATTGATTATAATTAAAATTTATTAATTTTAAATGGAATAATGATAATGTGTATCTATATTATGAGTTTTTATATCTTAGAGATTATTTTAGAGATACATGTTGAGATATTTTTGGATAAAATGTACATCAGCATAATTAGGGAGTGGGAAAGAGTGGATTGGCTATGAATGAATGATTGCCAAAGCTGAGTGGTCGGTATGAAAATTCACAATTTTGTGTATGTTTGAAATTTTAGAAGTTTATAAAGAAAAAAGGAAAGGAAAAATAATAACAAAAGGGAAGATTCAGCGCCAGATACCTGGAGTCAAGTCTTGGTTTTATCTTCACAGCTGTGTGATCTCAGTAAAGATCATTGTTCAGAAAATTGCCTAAGCTTTTGGTGACTCAGTTTCCTGATCTATAAAAATGATTTAATAACAGTACCCATCTCATTAGGTCTGAGGAGTAAATGAGCTAATAGGTGGCACACCTTGCTACGTGCTGGGCATGGATGCAATCATTTTTTATGGGCTTTTATTTTCTTAGTGTCAGTTATGCCATTGGGAGCACAATAATGGTTCTACTGCAGCCTGGGAGACCTCCATTGGTCTTGTAGCCACTCAGATCTCCTCTAGCCCAAGACGGGACATAGAGTTTAGATCATATTTTCAAGACCATCTGCTCTCTGGCTTCATGGTGCCCCAGCTGTTCAATCTGCTTCCAGTAACACAGGAATCTCATCCATCCCACCCTCATGCCTTTGCTTCGGTTGACATCATTGGTCTAGATCTCTCTTTCTTCCTTCTTTATAAACCTTGGTCATCCTGGATGACAGCTCCCATCTCTGCTGCCCCAGGAGCCTTTCCTGAATGAGGAGATCCTCTGACCTTTTCTAAGCTGCAGCACACTTACTGCTCACACCACCTGATCCAGCTTTTTCTCACACCCAGCTGTGTGCCGGTGCTGGCTCACACTGGCTGGAAGAGAGCTGGTGGCGCAGTGTCTCTCCAACTCTCGACCCAGTGACGCCACTTTGTAATTTGAAATTGGCAGTGTCCGTGCCGGGAGCATTTACACCCTGGCAAACTACAAACCAGGCATCTTTTTCCTCACCTGTGAGCAGATTGTTGCACACTTTAGAGCATGACATTAATTATGCCTACTCAGAGCTACTTGCAATGGACTAAATGTCTGTGTTGCCAGTCTTCCCAGTTTCCTGTGCTGGAATTCTAACCCCCAGTGTGACGGTATTAAGAGATGAGGCCTTTGGAAGGTGATCAGATTTTGAGCGAGGAGCCTTGGTGAAGGAGATTAGTGCCCTCTCATCCCTTCTGTCCCATGAAGACACGATGAGACATCTACAGTCTACAGAAGAGGGATCCTCACCAGAATCCAGGTGTACTGGCACTCTGACCTCAGACTCCCAGCTTCTAGAACTGTAAGAAATGGCTGTTGTTTAAAAGCTACGCAGTCTGTGGTAACTTGTTAAAGCAGCCTGAACAGACAAATACTGTCCATCACATACCTACTTCATCTGTTCTGTGCCAAGCCCTGTGTGTGGCTAGTGACTCTCAATAACTGACAAAATGAATGAACACCGAGTGTACAGTTTGCCTTTTCTCCCAAGTTTAAACCCCCTTGAAAGCAGGAATCATGTCTCACATTTTCCACAGTGCTTAATAGCACCAGGCACATAGTAGGTGGTCAATAAAAACTCATAATCGATTGATTACAAAAAGGAGTTTAACAACATTCTCCAGTTTTAAGCAGAAAATCCACTGTTTTTTCTTTATGGTCGACAATACCCAGACACACAAGCCTCAGATGTGAGGGACAGCTTTACAGCTCTTTAAAGTAAACCAAATTCCTCTTTAAGAAGCATTTTTAAAATCTTTGAACATCCCAACAAGTTTTCGTCTATGCCACGCTACAGTCACCTCAGGAGATTACGGTAAGTTCCCCTTTCCATAATTGCAGGGCTGGGCTCAGGGTACAGCTCCCTTGCAAAGCCTTGGAAAATGGGAATAAGACCAGAAGTCAGGGCTGCAGAAGGGCGAAGAGTCCCCTCCCTGTCCCTTTAAACTCAGACACAGATTTGACCAACTCAGAAGGTGGAGGGAGAGGCTGTGCTCCCACCTAATTCTGCATCCCGTCTGGACCCCACACCTGCCCACAAAGGGAAGCGTGGGTAGCTGTCCCTTGAAGAGAACATTTGCCTTTCCTATTTTACATACGGACTCTTCCTTTAATGTTTTCCCATGATGTATGGAATGCGCAGAGTTTATGAAAGAAGCAATTAAGTGGGTGGAACCTGTAAATCAGGCTGATATTTAAAAGTATGCTCATTTTCTGCTGTGCCATTGTAATTATTCCACTCACCCTCTCCCCAGCCTACCCGCCTCCCAGTCCCACTGGCTCCTCGGGGGCTCTGGGCTCCTTGTTCCAGTGCCCCCTCCCTTCCCCCTCTGTGTACATGAACTCTGGAGAGAGCCTGAACCCAGGCTGCTTCTCCAGCGAGGAAAGTTGGCCAACATGGCCCTTTCAACACCATTGTCACAGCTTCTACACCTTTCCTTCCTAAATGTTTATAAATCTGCTCACTTCCATGAGCTCATCAGACCTTCAAAATCTCCTCAAATACTTGTCTTAAAGTCAATCCTTTATCAGAAGATTCCAGGTGCTTGAGTAAAGATTAAAGGCTATGGGGGTGGAGGCACCTTTCCAATGCCTTCATCTTCAAAAACCAGTGCTAGGGAAGTTATCTGACCTCCTGGAGCCTCAGGTGTGTCATCAGTGAAATTGCAAAGTAGGGAGAACTAGACCTTCCTATGTTAAGGCATTACATGGAATCGTGTTTGTACTTTTATTAATTGGACAGGCAATGTAACTGCCATATAAGTTCCAAATATAATGTGGCTTAACCCAGTGGAAGCTGATGTCTCATTCACATTAATTTCAGTGGAGAGTTTGGTGGGCAGCCTTCCATGCAGTGACTCAGGGATCCAGGCTGTTTTCATCCAGTTATTTCCCCTTGTTTGCTGGACGTTGGAGTTCTCCATGGAGTCCTCGGCCCACAAGGGACTGGGTATTTGGAGGAAACTGGTTAGGATCAAGTCCGAAGTTGCATACATTCCTTCTACCTGCGCCTTGTTGGCCAAATCAACCCCATGGCCGCCCCTTACTACACAGGAGGCGAGGGTAGAGTTTTGCTATGTAGTCAAGAAGAATAGAAAATGGGATTAAGTGAATACATAGTAAGGAACAAAGTGTCACTTTCTTCTCCCATTTGCAAAGAGTTAATCTCAGAGAGACCAACCCAGTAGTCCAAGTTACCACAGCAAAGAAGCAGTGAAAATGGGATGAGAAATGGGTGCATTTCATGTACAACCACTAATCTGTTGTTAGTGGGTAGGAAAATGTTATGTTGAAAGGATTCTGAGGCAGTGCTGTTATTGATTGCTAATGTTTGCTATGACTTCAGAAGGAGGAAGTAGTGTCTCTTGAGCCACAATGCCCGGCAATCTTGTTCTATCCAAGAACATATTAAAATGCATATTCTCAGTGAGGTGCTGCCTTAAAGCTCCCCTCACAAGTGGTCAAATTTCTTAAGTCAACTGACTTCCTTTCCTGGGGTACCTCACTAGCACTGTGAATGGGCCTCAGAACGTGGCTAAAGCTGAACAGTCTCACAGGCTGAGCAGGCCAGTGAGGCAACCATCACGGTAACATTTACATTCTCTTTACCTCCTCACCTTTGCCTGGGCCGCCCTTTCTGACTGCTTCTGTTTTACTCTACATTTTTCCATCTACCAAAATCTGAATCTTACTCCAAGGCCCAACTCAAATATTAGCTTCCCCTTCAGAAACTCCCCTTCTAGTCAGAACAGAGTTAATTAAAATTCCTCTGCCCAGGGAGAAATTGTTTGGTCCTTATCATACTCTGCTAGTATTATCACAGTTAATTATGTTTATCTCTTTTTCCCTAGGACTGCAGGGGGTTGGGGGAGGGCAGGAACCATGCTATTGCCTTTCTTTCTGCCCCACCCTAATCCATAGTCCATTCCCAAACACACACACACACACACACACACACACACACACCCCACCAACCAATCACTTGCAAAGTGCCAGCAAATATTTATGCAATGAAGATGGAAAGATAGTGTGGGGAGGGGGGGTGGTAGGTGGGTGCTCCCCTTTGTCCTATAAATTATATCCACCAGGCTGCAGAGTCTGAAAGAAGGCATCCTTGAAAGGAGACTCTTCACCTGTGGTTAATGGGGGGGTTGATGGAGTTTACTGGAAACCACAAGGGCATCCCATTTAAAAACAGGGTCTCATACAATGGGGAGAAAACAGGCCTAGAAGCCGGTGGTCTGGAACAGTCTCTGCCATGTCCTCTAGCTCTTCACCTTGCAGAAGCCTTCTTCCTCCCCTGTGAAGCGGGGTTATTACCTGAGGTACATGGTTGCTGTGAAGTTGAATGAGACCAGTGATGTGTACCTCAGAGCTACTCATCAAGAGAGGCTAATGTTATTATGGGTAGTGTTGGCATTACTATCCTGCAGGTGTCTGTTCCAGTGATCTGGCCAGAGGGGGACAGGGGTGGCCATGTGCTGAGCGCCCCTTCACCTGGTACTTTCTTCTCAGTGTTGAGATTTCCCAGAGTTTATTCAACATTCATTGCCCAGTATTCAGTAAGAACCCGTTGTGTATGGGCCTGTGTCAGTGCAAGGACACAACCACGCAGAGCTCACAGGGCAGTGAGAGCAGGCACAGGGTCACACCAACATCCCCTTGGGTGCAGTGCTACTCATCTCAGGCCAACAGTGATGAGGGATGAACACGGGCTCTGGGTGGGGCTCGAGCTCCAACGCGCGGTGACCTCTGCTGCATCCCTTTGTGTCACCAAGCCTGTGCCCTATCCTCTGTCAGGAAGCCCCCCCCCCTGCTGTGAGGGAGGTTGCCAGGGTCACATGAGAGCTTCCGTTTGTGGGACAGGCTCTAGACGGAAGAAAACCCTGGGCAGGGCAAGGGATTCACCAGCCCCAGGTTGCCCCTCTGAATAGATCCCTTTCCTGGAAGATGTTTTTATCAGCCGAGTTTACAGCCAGGGGTCCTCTCCAAGAGCACCCAGGTTTGGGTGTACATGGGTGCTCCTCCTCCTCCTCATAGCTCCGCCCATCTGCTGGGGGGCCACCCAGGAACAACAGGACCTGCTGTAGAATTGCTCCTCCAACTGGGCTCTCCTTGACTGTGTAGACTCTGCACCTCTGACCTTGTCACCCCAGCCCTTCCCACGAAGGACATTTCCTATCTGGCACTTCAGCCAAGGAGCTGAAGATGGCATCTGTGTTTGTGTGTGTGTGTGTGTGTGTGTGTGTGTGTGTGTGTGTGTGTGTGTGTGTGTAGGGGGCAGGGTTCACTACTCTGAATTCAGAGCTGAAAGTTTAATCTGCAGAGCCTCCACTGGGAGTTGTACAAGCTCAGGGGAGATCTGAATTCAGGGTTCTAGGTACACAACTTGCAAATAATCAGAGAAACAGCAGTAGCAACAGCAGTGACTTCTATACCCAGCCATCAAATCATCATTTCAGGTCCTTGTCTCGTTTACTGCTCACATCTCAATGAGATGAGTAATGCTGCTGTTGTACCTGATCTCACTGAAACCACCCAATGTTTCAGTACAATAACAGTAGTGCCCCAGTCTAAGCACTTTTCTCAGCACTTTACACCGTAACTCAGAACACTACCTTTTTGCAGATGAGGAAGCTTAGGTACAAAGAGAGGATGCCATTTGCACCAGCCAATCACTGGCAGGCTGTTAAGTCCCAATGAATATTGACAGAGAGCCTCTCTTGTGGGCTCCAAATAGGCTTTCTTGCTATTTGCTTTCTGGGATTTGGGGGGCTGTCCTGGGTCCCCTGTAGTAACAACTCTCATCTGTGCAATTAGACTGTCTTTGTCATTTTTCTGTAAGATCTGTCTGGCATCAGCAATTTGGAGGCACTTTCTGGTGGCTGCATCTTTTTCTCCTGACTTAACATTCCCTCGTCAGTCAAGCAAGCCAATTATAAAATGTCTCTGTTTCATAGATCTCAAATGTAACGTTAGCCTTGGTTCACCCCGACTTATTCCCAGGCAGATTTGGCTGCAGCAGGTCTGGGGAGGACCTGAGGGTTTTGAACCAATTCCTGGGTGATATGGAGGAAGCTGGGACCACGCATTAGGAGTACGATTTCATCTCATTCCCCCTCAGCCTACATCGTATGTGCTGTCTCAGTTCAGGGACCTGGGGCCTCCCTGGCGTTATCCTTAAGTGTCCAGCTCTTGACTCTAGCCAAGCAATTTCTCTTAATGGGCGTGGGGATGACTGACCTCATCACTGGTTGAGTCAAAAAAGTCAGCAAGCCTCTCCTGGGAAGAACAGAGCAGGAAGAGCCAGAATGTTCCTCGGTGCCCATGCCCCCAGGCCTTAGCACACCTCCAGCCCTCATCTCCCTGACGAGTTCTTTCCACTTTGGTTCTTTACTTTAAAGCACAAGTGGTCACCCCCAGGTCAGGTCCTAATTTCTCCCAAGGTAATTGGTCTCAATGAGGTGAAGGCTGGACAGTTATACAGCCACAGGGACCAACCCTCCCCTAGCCTCCTGCCTCAGACAGAGCTGATTTTATTTCTGGTTTTACAGGGTGCATTTATTGCTGGCCTTTGGGTTGCTGGTGTTTTCCTATGTCCAGTGAGGGGGTTTTATGTGGATACTCGGTCTGATTGCCCTTTAGAAAGGCTCTGCTTTTAATTAAGTTTCTTTCTCCAGTCAAGCATGGGACTTTTGCATTTTAGTGCTTTATAAATAAGCATTTACTATTTTTTAAATGATCTTTAGTATTAAATAGCCACAGTCAGCTGTGTGCTAAAACTGGCTGATCACCCCCAAAGCCCTCTGCTCTCTCATCACAGGAAAAGTCTATGTTTTCCCCACAGAAGCAGAGACCCACCCTCTTCTGGAGGGCAGGGGCAAAAATACAGATGCCTTGCAAACAGACGCCATGCGCAGCTCAGTCCCTGCTTTACAGGAGTCCCCAAGGAGAAGGACAAAGTCCTGCCTCTCCCACCTCCCCAGTCCTGCTCCAGACAGACAAGGCTCACACAGGGCTCCTCCAATTCCTGCTTCCTCCCCTTATTCCACATCACCACACCAGCTTAACCACCCAACTGTTTTCCAGATTCTTCTGTCCAATGCCAGTTAATGGATTACATCTTACTTGTTTTACATATGTATCCATTCTCCCTAACAAGAGTCATTCGACATTCATTCATGCATTTATTCAACATCTATTTAGTGAGTGTCCAGAGTGCATTACTTTCCACTCGGTATGCTGAATACTGAGGCTCCAGGGCAATCATGGCAAGTGTGCTTGACCTTCATGGAGCTTACAGTCCCACTGAATTAGTTATTTCATTACAGCTGGGGGACTGTTGTGACAGGAAAGCACGTAATGACAACCTGAACCACCTGGACATTTCTCAAGGCCAGTTTCATCTCAATGACAAGAGATGAGTTTGGCCTTCCTCTGGAATAAGAAGCCATAGACTCATCCTGAATCTGTCCCCTCCCTTGCTCCCTCAGCTAAAGCTGTGATGTGAGCTCTCAGCCCACACTCATCCTTCCATGGTCTCTGTCGGCCCAGAGCTGGGAGTCTGCAAACTATCACAGATTCTCTTGTCCAATGGGTTCCAAATAGGTTCTGCCAGGAGGGAGCATTTTCAAGAGATTAGAAGGCAGAGAAAAACTAGAAGCCTGTCTACTTCCAGTGGCACTTCTGCAGGCAGTAGTGGAGGACTCTGTACTGACATCTGGGTTTTCCAGCAACATCTTGGTAGCAACTCCACTAGCATTGGTGCCAGTTGTGTTGGTCACTGGTTCTCACCATAATCTCATGCTTCTAGTGCATTTTGGCAAATGGGCTCCAGGTCAGAGGCAGTACCAGATTGTCATTAATATCTTTTCTTACTTTGTTCTTCCAGCTCTTCCAAAAATGTTGTAATAACACCTTGAATTTAATTCCTATGAGCTTAAGAATCTAGATGGTTCCCATTTTCCTGACAGTATAAAAACTGAGAAACCCATCAATACCATAACCATTTGGGAGCCATCTCAATGATTCCTATTACATATACTTCTTAAGCATCTTTAAAGTCCACCTCTCCTCCATCCCTATTGTTTCCCCCATGAACTTGGTCTGAAATGTGTTTTTTGAGTTGCTAGTGCAACTCCAGTGACATTCTCTATGTGCTAGTTTCACTTTCCCTTTCCACCTATCTTCACAATTTTTCTATTAATCTAAAACTATTCTAAAATATAAAATTTAGCTTAAAAAGTGAAATAGTTTTTTCAAATATACAAAAGCTGGAAGGAGACTTGAACTATAGCAAATGCTAAATCAAGAAAGTCCTTCAGACCAAAAGATGATACCAAATGGAAATATAGATCTACACAAAGAATGAAGAATTCCAGAAATGGGAACTACATAGGTGAATAAATAAGGGCTTTTCTTTCCATTTAAATATTTAGAAGATAATTAATTCTTTAAGTGAAAATTAATCACATGGTGTAAACTTTATAAATTTATGTATAGTATATAGAGTATATGACGGCAATAGCAAAATGATTGAAAAGGAGAAATGAAAGTATATTATTCAAAAGTTCTTTAAAGCCACATGGGTTGGTATATTATTACTTGATGATAAGTAGTGATATACCTTAAATTCTAAAGCAAGCCCTAAATTAACAAGTCAGTTATGGTTAATAAATTAATAAGGTAGATAAAAAAAGAACCATAAAAGGTACTTGATATAAAACTATCCAAAAAAGAAGAAAAAAGGAACAATAAATAAATGGGACCGATAGAAAGAAATAAGATGGTGACATATTTATGTCAACTGTATATACTATCAGATTAAATGTAAATGGTCTAAATATCTCAATTAAAAGAGACAGAGATTGTCAGATTAGATAAACAAGCATAAACCCAACTATGTGCTGCCTTTGAAAAATGTGCCTTAAAAATAAGGATAAAAGTAGGTCAGAAGCAAATGGATGGGAAGAAACATGCCAAGTTCACACACATCAGAAGAAAGCAGGACAGGTTGTCTTAAAAGGAGGCAAAGTAGATTAGATGAGAGAATATTAACAAACACAAAAAGTAATTTCTTAATGACAGAACAGTCATTTCAATAGAGGATTTAACAATCTGAAGTTCCTACACTTAATAGTGCAGTTTCACAACAGGTGATAGTAAAACTGCAAAAAAGAAATGGGCAAAACCACAATTATATTTGGAGATTTCACTAATCCTCCTTAATAAGCGATAGCATAAGTGAAGGGAAAATCAGTAAGGATGTAAAAGACTTGAACAATACTACCCAGCAACTTTTTTTTTTAAAGATTTATTTTATTTATACATACGAGCTGGGGTACAGGCCAGAGGCGTGGGGCAGCAAGAGGGTTCACCAGAGACAGAGCGGGTAGCAGAACAGGCAGATCAGAAATACACTGCTGAGGGGAGCAGCGGGCAAGGCAGGAGAGGTCTGCCGCGCCATGTGGGATTCTCCCTGGCCGGGCGTCGAACTTGCGTTGACGCTGCCGACAGCTCCAAGCACAGTGCTTAACCGCTGCACCACCGGGGAGGCCCTACCCAACAACGTTAATCTAACATTTATATATAAAAAAAACCTACCCAACAAAAACGGAATTCACATTGCTTTCTAGTACCTATGGAACTTTTACCAAGATAAACCATGTTCTCCTCAACTGACATGCTTATAGGTTGGCATACAAACTATGGAAAGTTGTGTCTTTGTGTTTTTCTATGTAGCATCCCCATGGCATGAAATACCTTTTCCTGTTTACCAGTCTTACCTAGCTGGCTAACTTCCTGTTCATCTTTCAAAACTTTCCTTAGCCATTTCATGAGATCTTCCTCTTTCATAAAATCTCCCCCAACTGTAAGAAAGAAATTCCTTTCTCTGCATGGCTGTAATATTTTGTGCATCCTTTCATCCTTGATTGTATCGTATTTATTAAACTACATGTAGTGTTTCTGCTTCTACTAGAGTATAAATACAGGATTTAAGAAAAATTTGAATATTATAATTAATAGTGTACACTATCATTTATTTACTAACAACAGCTTTTGTGTATTGAGTATAATGTCCCAAATAATAATATCCTTTGTGGTTTTTAATATACACTTTTAGGAAACATTTATTTAGTAGCTGTTATGTGTTAGATTCGAGGATACTACATCAAAAATCCCCTGCCCTCAATACCTTCGGAAAGAGGTATGAAGGGCAAGGTGATGTGACCCTATTAAAAGACCTTTATTTAGCAGACTCACAAATCACTGTAATTTTCCAAATCAAACTAGGCAGCATACCAATGGCATTTGTCCCCACACAGTAAGGAAATCACCTGAGTATTAGAAAATGTATAGCTATTTCCTGCATTTCTTTGAATTTTCCTTGCAATATCACTGCAAGGCAGGCTTGTTGACTCTGGTGCTGGTGTAAACGTTCTCTCCTTTGGTTCCAATCAGAACTGTCTCCCAGTGAGAAAGCTAATGAAGCAAGAACCATCCTCTGACCCCTGGTGCCATCAGTGAGAATAAATTACCCCATTCAACAGGAAAGAATATTTTTCATTCATTGATTCTTGCAGCCATCCAATAATCTGGATTGCCTCTTACACTTAATCTTTCACTTCAAAAGAAGAAACTGTCCTTACAAAGGGACACCCACTGTGAATCTCACCAACTTTGCATTTGATTTATCTGTGGCAAGCCAA